>CAUYUJ010004459.1:292576-322576 GCA_963575745.1 Prorocentrum cordatum
GGGTGGGGTCCTGCTGGGGTGTGGTCGTGCTGGGGTGTGGTCGTGCTGGGGTGGGGTCGTGCTGGGGTGGGGTCGTGCTGGGGTGTGGTCGTTCTGGGTTGTGATCGTGCTGGGGTGTGGTCGTGCTAGGGTGGGGTCGTGCTGGGGTGGGGTCGTGCTGGGGTGTGGTCGTGCTGGGGAGTGGTCGTGCTGGGGTGTGGTCGTGCTGGGGGGTGGTCGTGCTGGGGGGTGGTCGTGCTGGGGGGGTGGTCGTGCTGGGAGGTGGTCGTGCTGGGGCGTGGTCGTGCTGGGGCGTGGTCGTGCTGGGGCGTGGTCGTGCTGGGGTGTGGTCGTGCTGTGGTGAGGTCGTGCTGGGGTGTGGTCGTGCTGGGGTGTGGTCTTGCTGGGGTGGGGTCGTGCTGGGGTGTGGTCGTGCTGGGGTGTGGTCGTGCTGGGGGGTGGTCGTGCTGGGGTGGGGTCGTGCGGGGGGGGTGGTCGTGCTGGGGGGTGGTTGTGCTGGGGCGTGGTCGTGCTGGGGCGTGGTCGTGCTGGGGCGTGGTCGTGCTGGGGTGTGGTCGTGCTGTGGTGAGGTCGTGCTGGGGTGTGGTCGTGCTGGGGTGTGGTCTTGCTAGGGTGTGGTCGTGCTGGGGTGTGGTCGTGCTGGGGCGTGGTCGTGCTGGGGCGTGGTCGTGCTGGGGCGTGGTCGTGCTGGGGCGTGGTCGTGCTGGGGCGTGGTCGTGCTGGGGTGTGGTCGTGCTGTGGTGAGGTCGTGCTGGGGTGTGGTCGTGCTGGGGTGTGAGGTCGGGATTTCAAAAACAAGCGTTTCGCTCGAGACATCCTCAAATTTTAATTCGCCGGCCTCAAAAACAAGCGTTTCGCTCGAGACATCCTCTAATTTTAATTCTCGGGCTCGTTATTTATCAGGGAAAAATTCGCCGGCCTCCTTCGACCTCGTTATTTATCAGGGAAAAAATTCGCCGGCAATTCGCCGGCCTCCTTCAAGCAGGCACCGGGGGACTTGTTTACAAACTAAAAGAGAACCCTGGGCCCATGCCCTTTCCGGGAAAAACAAGCGTTTCGCTCGAGACATCCGGTCAAAATCCAAGGAAATCTTGGAACAACAAGCGAATCAGTCGAGACATCCTCCAAATTCCTGCGCGCGGGACGCGTCGCGCTCGAGACATCCTCGAAATTCCTGCGCGCGCGACGCTTTTCCGCGTCGCGGTCGGGGCTCCAGATTTCGTTTTTTTTTTTAATCGGATTTTACTGAAAATGCTTTGCACCCTCTTTCTCACGAAGGAAAGCGGTGGTCCGCGGACCCTGTTATCTATTGGGGATCCAAGCTGGGCGGCTCACTGTCCTCGAGCGGGCACGCGCGAAACGCAATTTTTTCACGCCGAATTAGTTGTTACTTCTTTTTTCATCGAGCGGAAATCTGCTGGCCTCCTTCAAGTCAAAACCGGGGGTGAACCAGCTAAAAGAGAACCCTGGGCCCCCGCCCCTTCCGGGAACATGATCGACCCACGAACCTGGAAAGGAATGTAGAATTGTAACACATGGCAGCGTTTTCAAAGACACCTGATTGGGTGACGGGCAAATGCAATACTGAAGGTATCGATCTTGATGTACCCTGCCGAGGGCTGTGCTGTGCTGCGCCGTGCTGAATTGCGATGTGCCATGGCGCGACTGTGCTCTATAGCCTCGTGGATCGAGTCCTCCTTTGCATCCGAGTCCTGACCGAACTGATCTGGATCTTAAGCTCGAGCTGCCTGAACACATAGTAGCTGCCCCAGAGCTAATGGACAGGGGAACATGCCAGGAGGACGCGCCGCGAAACGTCCCAAGGGATGCGCCAGGCGACGTGCCAGGGGACGTGCCATGGGGTCGCACCGCGGGACGTGCCAAGGGGACGCGCTACGGAACGTGCCAATGGATGTGCCACGGGATGTGCCAGGGGACGCGCCACGCGACGTGCCAGGGGGACTCGCCAAAGGACGCCCCACGGAACGTGCCAAGGAACGTGCCAAGTTGCAATGCTGAGTGTATCGACCTTGATGTACCGTGCCGAAATCAGTGCTGTGCTGCGCCGTGCTGAATTGCGATGTGCCATGGCGCGATTGTGCTCTATAGCCTCGTGGATCGAGTCCTCCTTTGCATCCGAGTCCTGACCGAACTGATCTGGATCTTAAGCTCGAGCTGCCTGAACACATAGTAGCTGCCCCAGAGCTAATGGACAGGGGAACATGCCAGGAGGACGCGACGCAGAACGTCTCAAGGGACGCGCCAAGCGACGTGCCAAGGGACGTGCCATGGGGACGCACCGCGGGAGGTGCCAAGGGGACGCGCTACGGAACGTGCTGGGGACAAGCGTTTCGCTCGAGACATCCTGTAAAAATAATCTGAATTCCTACGCGCGGGACGCTGCAGCGCGAGACATCCTCGGAATTCCCGCGAGCGGGACGTGAAAACAAGCATTTCGCCTGAGACATCCTTTGAATTCTGGCCCCCCACGAGGCCACCGCTCGAGACATCCTCCAATTTTGCAATACCAGCGTTTCGCTGGAGACATCCTCAACAAATTATGAAAAACAAGCGTTTCGCTCGAGACATCCTGTCAAAATCCAGAGAAATCCAAATACCCGCGCGCGGGACGCGGCACGCGCGAGACGATCTTGGAATTCTTGCGCGAGGGGCGCTTTTCCGTGTCGCGGTCGGCTCTGCAAAACCAGCGTGTCGCTTGAGACATCCTCAACAAATTCTGAAACCAAGCGTTTCGCTTGAGACATCCCCAACTCTGCAAAACCAGCGTCTCGCTCGAGACATCCTCAACAAATTCTGAAAAACAAGCGTTTCGCTCGAGACATCCTGTCAAAATCCTGAGAAATCCAAATACCCGCGCGCGGGACGCGGCACGCGCGAGGCGTCCTTGGAATTCCTGCGCGAGGGGCGCTTTTCCGTGTCGCGGTCGGCTCTGCAAAACCAGCGTGTCGCTCGAGACATCCTCAACAAATTCTGAAACCAAGCGTTTCGCTCGAGACATCCCCAACTCTGCAAAACCAGCGTCTCGCTCGAGACATCCTCAACAAATTCTGAAAAACAAGCGTTTCGCTCGAGACATCCTCAAAAACATGATCGACCCACGAACCCGGAAAGGAATATAGAACTGTAACACATGGCAGCGTTTTCAAAGACACTTGATTGGGTGACGGGCAAATGCAATGCTGAGTGTATCGATCTTGATGTACCCTGCCGAGGGCTGTGCTGTGCTGCGCCGTGCTGAATTGCGATGTGCCATGGCGCGACTGTGCTCTATAGCCTCGTGGATCGAGTCCTCCTTTGCATCCGAGTCCTGACCGAACTGATCTGGATCTTAAGCTCGAGCTGCCTGAACACATAGTAGCTGCCCCAGAGCTAATGGACAGGGGAACATGCCAGGAGGACGCGCCGCGAAACGTCCCAAGGGATGCGCCAGGCGACGTGCCAGGGACGTGCCATGGGGTCGCACCCGGGACGTGCCAAGGGGACGCGCTACGGAACGTGCCAATGGATGTGCCACGGGATGTGCCAGGGGACGCGCCACGCGACGTGCCAGGGGGACTCGCCAAAGGACGCCCCACGTGCCAACGAACGTGCCAAGTTGCAATGCTGAGTGTATCGACCTTGATGTACCGTGCCGAAATCAGTGCTGTGCTGCGCCGTGCTGAATTGCGATGTGCCATGGCGCGATTGTGCTCTATAGCCTCGTGGATCGAGTCCTCCTTTGCATCCGAGTCCTGACCGAACTGATCTGGATCTTAAGCTCGAGCTGCCTGAACACATAGTAGCTGCCCCAGAGCTAATGGACAGGGGAACATGCCAGGAGGACGCGCGCAGAACGTCTCAAGGGACGCGCCAAGCGACGTGCCAAGGGACGTGCCATGGGGACGCACCGCGGGACGTGCCAAGGGGACGCGCTACGGAACGTGCTGGGGACAAGCGTTTCGCTCGAGACATCCTGTCAAAATCATTTGAATTCCTGCGCGCGGGACGCTGCACGCGCGAGACATCCTCGGAATTCCTGCGGGCGGGACGTGAAAACAAGCATTTCGCCTGAGACATCCTTTGAATTCTGGCCCCCCACAAGGCCACCGCTCGAGACATCCTCCAATTTTGCAAAACCAGCGTTTCGCTCGAGACATCCTCAACAAATTATGGACAACAAGCGTTTCGCTCGAGACATCCTGTCAAAATCCCAAGAGATCCAAATACCCGCGCGCGGGACGCGGCACGCGCGAGACATCCTCAGAATTCCTGCGCGAGGTGCGCTTTTCCGTGTCGCGGTCGGCTCTGCAAAACCAGCGTGTCGCCCGAGACATCCTCAACAAATTCTGAAACCAAGCGATTCGCTCGAGACATCCCCAACTCTGCAAAACCAGCGTCTCGCTCGAGACATCCTCAACAAATTCTGAAAAACAAGCGTTTCGCTCGAGACATCCTCAAAAATAATTTCGCCGGCCCTCTTCCCGCACGTAATTTATCGCAGAATAATTTCGCCGGCCCACCTCCCGTCGAAACCGGGGGGTAAACCAACTAAAAGAGAACCCTGTGGGCCTTTGCCCTTTCCGGGACATGATCGACCCACGAACCCGGAAAGGAATCTTGAAATGTAAGGCATGGCAACTGTTCAAAGACACTTGATTGGGCGACGGGCAAATGCAATGCAGAATGTATCGATCTTAATGTACTGTGCCAGGGGCTGTGCTGTGCTGCACCGTGCTGAACTGCGATGTTCAATCCGTGACGTGCCAAGCGGACGCGCTACGGAACGTGCCAATGGACGTGCCGCAGCCGTGCCAGGGGGCGCGCCACGCGACGTGCCAGGGGGACTCGCCAAGGGACGCCCCAGGAAACGTGCCAAGTTGCAATGCTGAGTGTATCGATCTTGATGTACCATGCCGAAATCTGTGCTGTGCTGCGCCGTGCTGAACTGCGATGTGCCATGCCGCGATTGTGCTCTAGATAGCGTTGTGGATCGAGTCCTCGTTGCATCCGAGTCCTGACCGAACTGATCTGGATCTTAAGCTCGAGCTGACTGAGCAGATGGTAGCTGCCCCAGAACCAATCGACAGGGGGACATGCCAGGAGGACGCGCCGCGGAACATCCCAAAAGACACGCCAAGCGACGTGCCAAGGGACGTGCCATGGGCACGCACCGCGTGACGTGCCAAGCGGACGCGCTACGGAACGTGCCAATGGACGTGCCGCGGGACGTGCGAGGGGACGCGCCACGCGACGTGCCAGGGGGACTCGCCAAGGGACGCCCCACGGAACGTGCCAAGTTGCAATGCTGAGTGTATCGATCTTGATGTACCATGCCGAAATCTGTGCTGTGATGCGCCGTGCTGAACTGCGATGTGCCATGCCGCGATTGTGCTCTAGATAGCGTTGTGGATCGAGTCCTCTTTGCATCCGAGTCCTGACCGAACTGATCTGGATCTTAAGCTCGAGCTGCCTGAACACATAGTAGCTGCCCCAGAACTAATCGACAGGGGGACATGCCAGGAGGACGCGCCGCGGAACGTCCCAAGGGACGCGCCAAGCGACGTGCCAGGGGACGTGCCATGGGCACGCACCGCGGGACGTGCCAAGGGGACGCGCTACGGAACGTGCCAATGGATGTGCCACGGGATGTGCCAGGGGACGCGCCACGCGACGTGCCAGGGGGACTCGCCAAGGGACGCCCCACGGAACGTGCCAAGGAACGTGCCAAGTTGCAATGCTGAGTCTATCGATCTTGATGTACTGTGCCGAAGTCTGTGCTGTGCTGCGCCGTGCTGACTTGCGATGTGCCATGCCGCGATTGTGCTCTATAGCCTCGTGGATCGAGTCCTCCTTTGCATCCGAGTCCTGATCTGAATCTTAAGCTCGAGCTGCCTGAACACATAGTAGCTGCCCCAGAGCTAATAGACAGAGGGGACATGCCAGGAGGACGCGCCTCGGAACGTCCCAAGGGACGCGCCAAGCGACGTGCCAGGGGACGTGCCATGGGCACGCACCGCGGGACGTGCCAAGGGGACGCGCTACGGAACGTGCTGGGGACAAGCGTTTCGCTCGAGACATCCTGCCAACATCCTCAGAATTCCTGCGCGCGGGGCGCGGACGCGCGAGACATCCTCGAAATTCTTGCGAGCGGGACGTGTAAACAAGCATTTCGCCTGAGACATCCTCTGAATTCTGGACCCCCACGAGGCCCCCCACGAGGCCCCCGCTGGATACATCCCCCAATTTTGCAAAACCAGCGGTTCGCTCGAAACGTCTTCAACAAATTATGAAAGACAAGCATTTCGCTCGAGACATCCTGCCAAAATTCAAGGAAATCCTAGCAAAACAAACGAATTAGTCGAGACATCCTCGAAATTCCTGCGCGCGGGACGCGGCACGCGCGAAACATCATCGGAATTCCTGCGCGCGGGGCGCTTTTCCGCGTCGCGGTCGGCTCTGCAAAACCAGCGTTTCGCTCGAGACATCCTCAACAAATTCTGAAAACAAGCGTTTCGCTCGAGACATCCCCAACTCTGCAAAACTAGCGTTTCGCTCGAGACATCCTCAACAAATTCTGAAAAACAAGCGTTTCGCTAGGGACATCCTCAATTTTTAATTCGCCGGCCCTACGCGACCTCGTTATTTATCGCAAATAATTTCGCCGGCGCTTGACCCGTCAGATCCGGGGGTAAACGGCTAAAAGAGAACCCTGGGCCCAAGCCCTTTCCGGGAATAATTCCGCCGGCCCTACTCCCGCACGTAATTTATCGCAGAATATTTTCGCCGGCCCTACAGCCGTCGAATCCGGGGGTAAACAGCTAAAAGAGAACCCTGGGCTCGAGCCCTTTCCGGGAAAAATAGTTAAAAAATGATCAGGGGACGATTGTTTGAATATTTTTGCACCGTTTTAGGTTATTTGTTGAATCGTTTTTTTTGTTCGCTTAAAATCCGCCTGTAGGGTGACATGCCCGACCTAACGCTGAGCGTCACCCGCTCGCGGCACAAGGTGGCCAGAGCTCCCCGCACTCCTCGGCTCAGAGACGGGCCTTCGGCGAGGGGTCCGACTCCGTCCGGGTGCGTGCGCAGCAGGGGCACGCACGTGGAAGGCCAAAACGACGCACGAAGCAAGCGCTTTCGGACGTTCGCGCGGGCTTATTGGCCCACAGAGGAGCACACACACACATTTGAAATGAGGGTGCGACCTTCGGACTGGACGCTTTCTTCCCTCATTCTGGAGGCCTTTTGCCTCGAGAATGCAGGTTCAGCTTCAAAGTTCAAGGTTTCCGGCCCTCTGGGCAGCCCCCTGGCGGCGCCTCCAGCGCCGCCGCCGCCACCCCCAGCGCCAGTCCGAGCAAGATTTTGGCCGTTGCTGCTGCAGTCCACTGCGTGCTGCTGGGCTTATCCGCCATGTGAGTGAGCAGGTTTGTTTCACAGGCTTTGGCTAACGGAGTTCATGCTCTGCATATGTTGTCCTGTGGAGATGAGTTGGGGAACCCGCTCTGGTGGTCGAGTGTCTCTCCTCCTCCTTCCTCCTCCTTCCTTCTGCTCCTCCTCCTCCACTTTTCCCTCCGTCCTTGTGGTCTTCCCCCCTCTTCCCCACCTCCTCTGCCTCCTCCTCGTCCTGCTCCTCCCGGGACCGTCTGGTCGAATGTGCCCACGTATTTCCGAGCAGCTGGCTGCAGCGTGCCGCGCGGCGAGTGAATAAGACCTCCTCAGAGCATCACGTCCCCGCACCCGCGGTGAGGGGCGGCTGTCGGCGCTGCTCGCGGCGCGCAGGCCAGGCTGCGCGCCTCTGGGCCTCGCCATCCTGCACCGCGCGGGCACTGCCTTCGGCTCGACCGCGCTTGCCGACCGCCATCGTTGTCCATCGCTCTTGTCGGCGCGCTCTGGTTGATGCGTCGAGGGTGCTGAGTTGTCGTCGTGAGGTGCCAGACGCAGTGGGTTCGGGCTGATCCAATCGTACTATCGGTTCCATAGGTGCTTGGTGTTGCGCTCAAGCGTCTCGGTGCCACCGCGCGTGTGGCGTGCCCGTCAGCCCAAAGTCTAAGTTTATTTTGGCTTGCATCTCATCATGTCGATGTGTACTTTGTGTTCTGGCCTGTGTGGCCTAATGTTTACGTTTCGCTTTCGCAAGGTGCGGTTTCAGTCGTGTTTCTACCCCTATCTCATCGCTCGCCCTGTATCAGTTCCTCTCTCCACGTCTCTTTTTCCCTAACCATCCTATGGTGTTGGGTCCTCGCTTTGAAAAGACAGCGCCCTACGTCACCTCACATCCCGCCCTCCTCCCTCTCCTCCCTCCTCCCTCGTCGTCATCGTCAGCATCACCGTCAGCGCCATCGTAGTTATGTAGCGTTATCACGTGTTCATCCCTCGCACGCTTCGTGGTCCCATAGAGAGCTCCACCGAAGGCCCCAGTGGCAGGGCTTGCTTTGCGCCGCCGCACCCATGACGGCACACCCCTTACACATTCCGCGGCTTCACAGGGAGCTCCACCGAAGGCCCCAGTGTCAGGGTTCGCATGGCGCCACCGCGCCCATGTCGGCACACCCCTCACTCGCTCCGTGGCTCCATAAGGAGCCCCACCGTAGGCCCCAGTAGCAGGGCTCGCGTGCGCCACCGCACCCATGTCGTCGCACCCCTCACACATTTCGTGGCCCCGCAGGGAGCTCCACCGAAGGCCCCAGTGGCAGGGTTCGCATGGCACCGCTGCACCAATGTCGTCGCACCTCTCACACGCTTCGTGGCCTCATGGGGAGCACAGGGAGCCCCCGTGGCAGTGTTCGCATGGGGGATGTGTCCCTCTTTCGTCCCATATGCCTTGCAGTACTCGCACCCGCATATGGTTGGGTCCTTCGCCAGGATTTGGTATTGCTCTCTCTCTCTCTCTCTCTCTCTTTCTCTCTCTACATATTCGTGGACAAAACTGGGTTTGCTTTCCGCGTCGTGCGCTTGGCCCCTTAAGTGTCGCGCGCAGGCGAACGGATAGAGAGAGAGAGATAGAGAGAGAGAAGCCAAGCACCATGATCGACCCACGAACCCGGAAAGGAATCTAGAAATTCAAGACATGGCAACGTTCCAAAGACATTTGATTGGGCAACGGGCAAATGCAATGCTGAGTGTATCAATATTGACGTACCGTGCCGAGGGCTGTGCTGTGCTGCGCCGTGCTGAATTGCGATGTGCCATGCCGCGATTGTGCTCTATAGCGTTGTGGATCGAGTCCTCCTTTGCATCCGAGTCCTGAGTCCTGACCGAACTGATCTGGATCTTAAGCTCGAGCTGCCTGAACACATAGTAGCTGCCCCAGAGCGAATTGGCAGGGCGACATGCCAGGAGGACGCGCCGCGGAACGTCCCAAGGGACGCGCCAGGCGACGTGCCAGGGGACGTGCCATGGGGACGCACCGCGGGACGTGCTAAGGGGACGCGCTACGGAACGTGCCACGGGACGTGCCACGGGACGCGCCGCGCGACGTGCCAAGGGGACTCGCCACGGGACGCGCCCCGGAACGTACCAGGGAACGCGCCAGGTTGCAATGCTGAGTTTATCGATCTTGATGTACCGTGCCGAGGGCTGTGCTGTGCCTCGGCGACCTGGACACGTGAAAACAAGCGTTTCGCTCAAGACATACTTAACACATCCGCATGCTAGACTGCTAGGCATCCGCCTGGGCAACCTGGACTCGTGCAAACAAGCGTCTCGATCGAGACTTCCTCAAAACATTCTCATGCTAAACATCCACCTGGGCGACCTGGACGCGTGAAAGCAAGCATCTCGCTCGAGACATCCTCTACAAATCCTCATGCTAGACATCTGCCTGGGCAACCTGGACGCGTGAAACCAAGCGTCTCGCTCGAGACATCCTCAAGATCTGGGCACGTGAAAATAAGCATTTCATCTGAGACATCCTCCGAATTCTGGTTCCCAGGAGAGGAACAATCTGTGACACAGAACAGGCGTTTCGCTCGAGACACCCTCAACAAGTTGTGAAAAGCCAGCGTTTCGCTCGAGACATCCTCAAACACAAATTCGCCGGCCCTCTTCCCGCTTCGTTATTTATCGCAAACAAATTCGCCGGCCTTCTTCCCGCCGGTTCCGGGGGTCAGCCTCTATGAAAGAGAACCCTGAGCCCGCGCCCTTTCCGGGAAAAAACGGTGTTGATATCAATGTACGATCAAGTGATTTTAAGAGCCGCTCCTGCATGGGCGGCACCCTCGGATGAGTTCCGGACGACCTCGGGACAGCTCCGAGACTACCCGAAAATACAGCCAGGACGGGTCACGACCGGCCTCCGAAAGGTCCGAGAGGGCTCCGGGAACGCGCCAAGAGAGCCCAAGACTGCCCAAAAGCGTTCGAACACGATTTATGATGACATCGAAGCGGTCCAAGAGGGCCCCAAGACAGCCATAGAGGCCCTCCAGATGATTTTCAAGAGGCGTTCACGAGGCCATAAACATTGTTTTTCTTATGAGTTGTTGACGGTTCTGACGGCTCTCACTTCTACCATCTAAGAGACCACAGCTATCTTCCCAGGACAGTTGAGAAGGCCGCAGCAACGAGGGCTCACTCAGGAGGGCTCAGACGGCTGACACGGCCCCAAATGGCGCCCAACTAGCCCCAAGAGGTCCCGAAGAAGCCCCCACGAGTGCCCAGGGTGGCCTGGACACGGGCCCAAGAAGGCGTCAACAAGGCCTCGGCCGTCCAAGACGATGATAGAGCCCTGGAACAGCCAAAGAGGGCACCAAAGCAGCCCAAAAGAGCCCCAAGAGAACTCTCCGCAGAAGGCCTGGGGAGGCCACACTCCCTCATTCTGCACCGTCTCTGCACGATGTTTCTCTTACGGCGTGACAGATTGTTTTTGTGAGGCCTCACGGCTGGTGCCGCCGACCCTGAAGACGGGACCTCCCCTGGCACCGAGGAGGAGGAGAAGGAGGAGGAGGAGGAGGACGAGGAGGGCGAGGAGGAGGACGAGGAGGAGGAGGAGGAGGAGGACGGCATTATCTTTCCGCTCCCCTCCTCCTCGTCCTCCTCCTCGTCGTCCCTGGGGCCGGGGCCACGGCCGGGGCCTCGGCCACGGCCACGGCCACGGCCCGGGTCGGGGCCAGGGCGGGGGCCGGGGCGGGGGCCGGGGCCGGGGCCGGGGCCGGGGCCGGGGCCGGGGCCGGGGCCGCCCGCCCCCCCCCCCCCCCCCGAACAGGGGGAGCCCCTCCCCAGAGATCCAGCGCACTGCAAAAATTTAAGGCTTAGGTTTTTCGCAATCTTCGGTCTCTAGGGGCCCTCGCCTGGCCCCGGGACCGTAAATATGATCGACCCACGAACCCAGAAAGGAATATAGAAATGTAAGGCATGGCAACGTTTCAAAGACACCTGATTGGGCGACGGGCCAACGCAATGCTGAGTGTATCGATCTTGATGTACCGTGCCGAGGGCTGTGTTGTGCTGCGCCGTACTGAAGTGCGATGTGCCATGCCGCGATTGTGCTCTGTAGCGTTGTGGATCGAGTCCTCCTTTGCATCCGAGTCATGACCGAACTGATCTAGATCTTAAGCTCGAGCTGCCTCAGCACATAGTAGCTGCCCCAGAGCGAATTGACAGGGGGACATGCCAGGAGGACGCGCCGCGGAACGTCCCAAGGGACGCGCCAGGCGACGTGCCAGGGGACGTGCCATGGGGACGCACCGCGGGACGTGCCAAGGGGACGCGCTACGGAACGTGCCACGGGACGTGCCAGGGGACGTGCAAGGGGACGCGCCGCGCGACGTGCCAAGGGGACTCGCCACGGGACGCGCCCCGGAACGTGCCAGGGAACGCGCCAGGTTGCAATGCTGAGTTGATCGATCTTGATGTACCGTGCCGAGGGCTGTGCTGTGCGTGCACATCTGTCGCCACCATGGCTTCTCTCGTGAATAGTGGGTCGGTTCCGTCATCGTTGGTGCGCGGCCCCTGAGCGGGCCTTCTGTGTCACGAGGCCTCCTCCTCGTCCTGCTCCTCCACGTCCTTCCGCCCCCCTTCCCCCCACGTCCACCCCATCCTTCCCCAACCCCCTTATCCCCTTGTCATCATCCCCCTTTTCCTCTTCCCCCCCCCTTTTCCTCCCCCTTCTCCTTTTCCCCCTCCTCCCCCTTCGCCTTTTCCCCCTCCTCCCCCTTCTTCTTCATATGCGTGGTTTAGTTTCGGAATGTTCGATGGGAGGCTCAGGGCTGCAACTAGCGAGTGCGGATTTACCAGACAATCCAGCTCCTAGCCGAGGTCGTGGGCGGGGGAGGAGGGGTGGTCGTGAGAAACGTCCAAGCGGCAACGGACAGTAGGTAAATTTCTAACTCCGTGGCCTGGGGAATTCCTCGTGCCTAGGAGCGGGGCCCCGCGCAGGCTGGTTGCGTGCCAGCACAGGGGTCCACGCCAGGGTCTGTGCCGTCTTGTGCGGATGGCAGCAGGTCGTGCGTATCCTTGCAGTCTGTGGGTGATGTAATTACCTTTCTCATAGTCCTTTGCTCAAGCAGTCCCAGCAGCACGTATCAGCAGTAAGAGTGCTGAAGTGTTTTGATAGACGAGCTATTTGGATTCCACGAGCTTCAGTCAGTCAGTCCTCCACCTCCTTCTCCTTCCTCCTCCTCCTCCTCCTCCATCCTCCTCCTCCTCCTCCTCCTCCTCCTCCTCCTCCTCCTCCTCCTCCTCCCCCTCTTCCTCATCCTCCCCCTCCTCCGCGTCCTCCCCCTCCTCCTCCTCCTCCTTCTCCTCCTCCCCCTTCTCCTCCTCCTCCTCATCATCACCACCATCAGTATCGTCATCATCATCATCATCATCATCATCATCATCATCATCATCAGCAGCAGCAGCAGCAGCAGCAGCATCCGCACCATCATCATTATCATCATCATCAGCAGCATCATCATCAGTTGCAAGATCATCAGCATCATCATCATCATCATCATCATCATCATCATCATCATCATCATCATCATCATCATCATCATCATCATCATCATCATCATCGTCGTCGTCGGCATCCTCCTCCTCCTCAACATCATAATCATCATCATGGTTTGCACTCGTACGTGAATCCTGTGCGTCTCGTCGGATGTCGGCCGCTCGACCCCCAGTCGTCTAGGAGCCATCGCCGCCTGCGTCGCTTGCTCCTGGCCCCCGCAACCGCGGTGGCTCAAGTTTCAAAGGCTCGGGACCGCAGCCCGTCGGGTGATGTGGGGCTGGCTCCTCGAGCGGGGGCCGGAATACGTCGCCCAAGGGATCGTGAAC
This sequence comes from Prorocentrum cordatum, assembly GCA_963575745.1. Classification (NCBI taxonomy): domain Eukaryota; class Dinophyceae; order Prorocentrales; family Prorocentraceae; genus Prorocentrum; species Prorocentrum cordatum. The sequence goes on from CAUYUJ010004459.1 coordinate 305,831, forward strand.
TACGCGGCGCGCTGCCCAGCCATCCCAGCGTGCCCCGCGTGCCCGTCGCACTCCTGCGGCGACTGCGTGGTGCCCCCTCACCCGGCCTGTCCGAGCTGCAGGCCAGGAGCGGCGAGCGCAGCCGCTGGCGAGGTCCTTCGGTGTCCGTCAGCGCCCGAGGCGAGGTGCCCTTCGCCCTCTTTGGGGTGGTGGGCGCTGTTGATGTTCGTCGCGGGCCTGGTCGTGGGCGCCGGGCTGGTTGCAGGCGCGGCGGTGTGCCGCCGCGGCGTGCAGGGGCTGGCAGCGCTGAGGAGGAAGACGGCCGACAGCGACGATGAGCTGGAGCTACGTCCTGTACAACGTGGACGGCCCGGCTCTCTGGCATCATCGGAGAGTGCACGGCGTCGTGGCACACTCGGCTGGTAAGCTGTACGTCGCGGCGACGCCCGACGCCCACGTGTACGCCGAGGACTGGTCCCCGACCTCCCAGGACGTGGTGGCAGCGCGTTGGCGCCGGGGGTTTCGTGATCTGCCTGCGGGCGTCGTTCGGGAGCGGGTGGACCGCTTCCAGCGCGAGCCCACGGCGCTGCGCGACGCCGACTTCCGCCAGGCGGCCGAGGACGAGGCCGAGGCGGAAGGGCGGACGCTCCTGGCAGCGCAGGGCGGGGCCCCCACAGTCGCAGGCGTGCAGTGGCTGCCGGCGGTGGACGCAGGCGGGCACGTCGTCGCAGCCGCGGACGGTGGTGTCGCGGCGAGCGGCACGCCTCCTGCCGCCGCCGCCGGGGCCATAATCCCCGCGGGCGCCCCAGCGGGCGGAGGCGGCGCGGGCGGACCGACGGCGCCCCCGCTGCTCCAGGGGCCGCTGCAGGGGGTGGCGCCGCCTGCTGCTGGGCCAGTCGTGGGCACCACGTGGAGGGCGGCCGAGTCGGGGGGCGGCTACCGGTTCGGCGACATCGTGAACGGGCACGCGCGCTCCGTCAGGGCGGTGGGGTCTCGAGACATACACCTGCTGGCGGACGGGAGCAGTCTCTTCGTGGAAGAGGTGACGCCTGCCACCCAGGACAGCTTCTTCGACAAGACCGTGATGGGCGACGCCCGCGTCCCTGTGGTGCTTGGAGCTCGTGAATCAGGAGGGCCTCGGGCTGGACGGTCACCACGAGAGGTTCAGAAACACGTGCAAGCTGGAGTTCTCGAGCTGGGGAGTGTCGGAGCACTACAATGTCACCCAGGCGCTGAAGTTGGGGTTGCTTCATGATCAGTTGGGCGGGAGCAACCTCATGATGGTAGAGTGCCTCTTCCGCCGTCTCCAGGCCATCGAGTTCGCGCACTCGGGGCGTGCGCGAGAGCAGGAGGCCAAAGGGCACGGCGGAAAGCTGCGCTTAGAGGAGCAGATGGCGTTCGCAGGGGCGTCGAGGGCTGGAGGCTCTCTCATGATCCGCCAGCTTCTTCTGGACTGCGCGCGGTCCGAGGTCGAGCGGCGCGATGCCTCTCTCGCGAAGAACTTGCGCAAGGGAAGGGAGGAACGAGAGGCCGCTCGGGCCAAGGACAAAAGGGACAAGAAAGACAACGGGTGAGGGGCCACACCAGAGCCCTCGTCCAGTTGCGCAGCGCGGGGGAACGACGAGGCCCTCGCAGCTGCGTGGCACTCCAGGCCCTGGGGTGTCAGTGCTACCTCGTCCAGGTGAGGCGCCCGTGAGCCGGGCCACGGGCCCCGCCTCTGAAGCTTGCCAGTCTTCCCATCCCCCTCCTTGCGCTGCCTCCTCTCCCTCGACCTGGGAAGACTGGATGCGCGATTCACATCGGCGCGTGCCCCGCGAGATTTTCCTACTCCCAAGGGGGGGGGGGGGGGGGCGTGTAAGGTTTAACGGGCTCGCGCTGGCATGCTTTCGCGTGGCGCGCGGCAACGGTGGCGCAGGCGCGAGGCCGAGGAGCGCGAAGTCGACCGCGCCCTCTCGGGCCTCAACACTTTGCATACCCACCAGCCGCAGCCTCGCCCTGGGACCATGCAAGGGGGTTCTCTTGATTCGGCTCACCAGGGCGGCTTCTTTTGTGTGAGATCTTCTGGCCAGGCCAGTGCTCTGGACCGAGTCCGACGCGCCGCGCGGCACCTCGGCCTTCCCCCCGAGGGGGTCACTTCCGCAGAAGCTCTTAGGAAGCTTCGCGCGGCGAGCTGGCACGACGTGGACTGTGCCTCGCTCGGTCGCTAGTTACTCTCTCGCCGACGTCTCTCTGCCTTCAGGCGCCCCCGGGCCTGCCCCGCTGTCTGAGCTGCGGGGCGAAGGCGGGCTCCACGTGGCAGATGACTTCTGCCGATTGAATGTCGTTCCGCCGGAATAGTCTCGAGTCAGACTCAAGGCGTCTGGTGTTGTCTCCCCCTGCTCCGACCCTGGGGCATGAAGAGTTCACGTCGGCCCTCGCGGCCAGGGGCATGCTCGATTTTGCTCGCGAGGACGGCGAGCGGGTGGGGCCGTTTTTTGTAGATGAGGAACATGGGAAGCTCAGGCTTGTCGTTGACTGCAGGCTTTCAAGTTGTCATTTCACCGAAGCGGGGGGGGGTCTCGCTCTGCGCGGGAGAGGGGTTAGCTTGTATCGAGCTTTCGGCCAATGAGGACATCTACATCGGCGGGGCGGATCTCAGCGATGCGTTTGACCACGTGGGGCCCTCGCCCCCTCTCCGCAAGCATTTCACCATTCGGCCCGCGCGGGCCTCGGCGGTCGGTTGCAAGTCGATCGGGGGTCGCGTCGTCGCCGCTTACGAGAAAATATATCCTAGGCTTGCTGTGATTCCGATGGGGCGGTTTTGGGCGCCTTGGTTTTGCCAGAGGATACACGAGCGGATCGTCGAGGCTGCGGGCTCGGAACCCAGGCACAGAAGCACGGACGAGACCAGTTGCCCAGACCTGAGCAAGCCATGCCATACCCAGAACGCGGACAATTACATCGCGATTCGAACAGAAACCACGTTACAGAGTCTGTGTCTGCAGCCATGGCCGCTCCAGAGAGCCGAGCGCTCGTCGTTCGTGAGGGGGATCGCGGTGGGGGGGGGTGCCACTGCTAAGTTGCTGGGTTGGATCATAGACAGGAGGAGTGGGCATCTCGGTGCTTCACCTGAGCGCATGCGGCGGGCTCGGCGGGCAATTCGCGCTCTTCTCGCTCGGGGTCGGGCGAAAGGCCGGGGCGTCGAGAAGCTCCTCGGTCACCTCGTATTTTTCTCTTTGGTTCGACGGGAGGGGCTCAGTTTTTTTTTGGGCGGCTATGGGTTTGTCCAGAAGCGCTACCACACTGACACACGCACACACGCACACACTGAGGTTCCCTTGTGGCCATTGGTTCGGCGGGAGTTGAGAGCGTGGGATGGTATCTCGCCTCTTCTGTTTCGCGATCTTCGGGCCGCTTGGGGAGATGAGGTCATCGCTGTCGACGCCAGCGAGTGGGGCCTCGGCGCCTGTTCCAGCCGGTGCGGGTCGATTATTTCGGCGCAGGTTGGCCGCGCATCCGAGAGGTGGCGGTGGGGCCTCGGTGGTGCCCTGGGTGGACCTCGTCGTCACGCTGGGCGCCAAGCTCGGAACGCTGCTGCCGCGGCCGCCCTCGACGGGTCGACAGAGGGGGCCGCCCCTCTGTGCGGTCCGGACGACACTCGGGACCCTGAGCCCGATCGCGGCTCTTCCGGAGGTCTTGTGGATGTGACCTCTGGCGAAACCGCGCCCGGGGACGTTTACGGCTTTGGGAGGTTGTCTCGCCAGAGGGTTTCCCCCGAGATCCCGAGGGAGATGATCGAACAGGATTGGAAGGTCGTCGGTCGTTTCGAGTGGCGGAAGAAAAACGAGAGCACCCCCGCCCTGGAGGCCCGGGCCACTCTGCACAGGCACAGGCACCTTCTTCGGAGCTGCCGGCACCACGGTAAGCGTCTGGTCATCCTTGGAGACTCGATGAGCGTGGCGGGGGCCGTGTCAAGAGCCGAAGTGGGAGTCGCGTCATGATGAATGTCGCCCAGAGCATCGCCGCTTTGTCATTGGCCACTGGGGCTTCCCCACACTATCGTTGGTTGCCGTCTGGGTGGAACGCAGCCGACGGGCCCTCAGGGGGGCGTTGGCGGCCCACCCCCCCTGCCGCCCTCGTCGCACGGGATGCTCGCGCGGGGCGACCGCCCTCCAGCGCGGGCCGCGGCGGACCGCCTGCGGCTGGGCCTGGGGCCGCTGCCGCGCGGTGCCAGCACCTCGAGGACGGCGCCCGCCGCCCCAGCGCAGGCACGGGCGGCAACCTGGAGCCAGCCTTCGTCCTCGGGCTCTGCTCGCGTGGTCGCCGTGCGTCAGCAGCGGGCAGTGCGGAGGCGGCCTGCAGCGGCGACGGCAGGCGGCCTCGGCGGTGCCGTTACGCCGCAAGGTGGCATCTCGAGCCGCCAAGGCCTCGGCGCGGGCGGCCACAGCCATACGGGCGCCTGGGGTGACGATCCTCGAGGCGGCGTCCATCAAGCCCAGGGCGCGGGCTCGGTACCAGGAGATCTTCAGCGACTTCAGCGTCTGGGCCAAGGGTCGGGAGCTGGCGACCGAGGACCAGCCAGGTGGACGAGTCTCTGGCAGAGTGGCTGGAGGTACTCAACCTCGGGGGCGAGGACCTCGGCGCGGGCTCGTGGGCCTACGCGGCGGTGACCTTCTTCGCGGGCCTGAACAAGGCCTCGGGCGCGCTGATGCCGCGGTCACGTCGGGGGCTCCAGGGCTTTCGCAAGCTGGCGCCTCCGGTCTCGCTGGCCGATGCCATGCCCGGTGGCGGCGACGGTCGCGACAGAGCTCCTGGCCCACAACTTGGCGCAGAGCGCCTTGGCCGTGCTGCTGATGTTCGAGTTATACCTCCGGCCCGGGGAGGTCTTCCACGTGAGGGCCATCGACCTGGTGCCGCCGGTGACGAACGTGGGCGGCGCGAGCCGCTGGTGCGTGAAGTTGCACGCGGCAGAGACCGAGCGCGAGTCGAAGACGGGCGAGTTCGACGAGAGCCTGGCCCTGGACTTCGACAGGCAGTCGGAGATCGGGCCAGCCCTCGAGCGCATGGCGACGCTGCGTCTCGGCGCAGGCTGGCGCGCCGCCCAGCGGAAGTTCGTCGGGGCGGGGCACCACCTCAGGGCGCCCCCCTCTTCGCGACGACGCTTGAGGTCACCAAGGACGTCGAGGGGGTGGTCGCTCTGCTCGGGGTCGAGGCCGCGCCGGGCGCCGCCCACATGTGCATGCTGCAGCACGGCGGCGCCTCGCACGACTACGCGTCGGGATGCCGCCGCTTGAAGGACATTCGATGGCGCGGCCGCTGGCGTTCGTGGCCCTCGGTCCGGCGCTGCGAGAAGGGGAGCCGTCTCGGGCAGGTCATGCACAAGCTGGGGCCCTGGCCCACGGGAAGCGTTGCGTCGAGCTGCTCGGCGAGGTGGTGTCTGGCCGGCACTGTCCTGCGCCGTTCGGATCCGCCAGCGGGTCTTCGTTGAGGTCTTCTCGGGGAGCGGGCACCTCTCGGAAGCGGTCTCGGGCGTTGGGGTGACCGCCCTGCTCTGGGACATTAGCCTGGGCGAGAACTATGACCTCAGGGCTAGGCGCAATCGCCTCCTTCTCCTGGGTTGGGTGAGAGGTGGAATCGTGGCTGGCCTACACGTGGCCGCGCCGTGCTCGTTTTTCAGCCGCGCCCGCGACATCCCTCCTGGCCCTCCTCGGCTCCGAAGCGACTCGGAACCGATGGGGCTCGAGGGGCTGTCTCAGGCTGACCAGGAGAAGGTGGCGATTGGTAACATCCTGATGTTGTTTTCCGTCTCGCTTCTTCGCGAATGTAGACAACAGCAAGTTCCTTGTTCTCTCGAGAACCCTGCCAGTAGCCGCCTATGGTTATGTCCTGTCGTCCGTCGGTTGTCCCGTGCTCGAGGCGTTTCGATCACCACTACCGAGTTCTGCCAGTGGGGGGTCGCTTGGAAGAGAAGCACGTGTTTCTTGTCGTTCGGCCTCGACCTGACCGAGCTCGAACGTGCTCGTTGCGTGGGCAGTAAGCGGGGTATGTGCAGTCGCACTGGTAAGAGGCACCAGCCGCTCCAGGGAAAAGATCAGTCGGGAAATTTCTACAACAAACTCGCCGAACCTTGTCCAAGGGCTTTGTGTCACGCCATCTCCCGGGCCTATTACAATTCTTGGGCTGAACGTATTGGCAATGTTTTGGGGCGCTTTATGCAATAGCTTTTATTCGGCTCTGGAGCCAGTCTGCTGTTATGGACAGTTTCTGCAAGTACTTCCTGACAATGCGCGGTGGCGCCTTTCGTGCCGCCGCTCCGTTCGCCGTTGTGCTCGCGGAGGCTCGGCTTCTTAGACATCCTGGTTGCCTGGCTGACAAGGCGACGGGAGCAGTGGGATGGTTTGTACTCGTGCGTGAATCCTGCGCGTCTCGTCGGATGTCGGCCGCTCGACCCCCAGTCGTCTGGGAGCCAACGCCGCGTGCGTCGCTTGCTCCTGGCCCCCGCAACCGCGGTGGTTCAAGTTTCACCTCCCTTCCCCCCCCCACCACCCGTGCTCTGAGTTTTAAGCTTTTGATTGGTTTCACGCAGCAGGTACTTCGTGACAATGCGCGGTGGTGCCTTTCGGGCCGCCGCTCCGTTCGCCGTTGTGCTCGCGGAGGCTCGGTTTCTGAGACATCCTGGTTGTCTGGCTGACAAGGAGACGGCAGCAGTGGGATCACCATCACCATTGCCATCCTTATCATCGTCATCATCGTCAGCATCATCATCACAGTCAGCGTCATCCACATCAGTTTCACAATCATCGTCCTTATCCCCGTCATGAGCGTCACGCCAGGAGCATCATCACCACCATCGTCATCACTACCAGCATCATCAGCAGCATCATCATCGTCTTTTATATTTACCCTTCGCATCACAATCAGCAGCATCGTCAGAATCAGCATGATCGGCGTCGTCATTTTCCTCATCATGATTCTCATCAACACCATCACAATCACCATTACCGTTCTTATCATCGCCATCATCACCAGCATCATCATCATCCTTATCAGTATCATCATCCGCATCAGCATCCTCATCATTATCTCAATCATCATCATCATCCGTATCCCCATCATACGTACTACACCAGCATCATCATTACCATCATAATCACCACCATCATCACCAGCAGCATCATCGTCCTGATTATCATTACCAGTCGCATCACCATCATAATCATCATCTTCATCGCCATCATTACCAGCATCATCAGCAACAGCAGCAGCAGCATCCTCACCACCAACAACAGCAACATCATTATCATCATCACCATCACCATCACCATCACCATCACCATCATCATCATCATCATCATCATCATCATCATCATCATCATCATCATCATCATCATCATCATCATCATCATCATCATCATCGCCATCATCATCGCAATATCCATCATCATTCTCCTCATCATCATCAGCAACAATAACCACATCATCCTGCTCCTCCGTGACCCCTACCTGTCCACCCCCCCACCCCACCCCGTCCTCGTTCTCATCGCCCTCCGCCTACTCCCCGCGACACGCGCGCCCCCGCAGCGCGGCGCCGCGCGGCGCAGCGCGCCGCGCCCCCCGCCCCTCGGGCACGGCGCGCCCCCCCTCATCGTCATTCCTCTGTCCTTCTCCTCCCCCATCATTCCTCCTCCTCCTTTTCCTATGTTCCTCCTCCTTTTCCTCTTCCTCCACCTCCTCCTCCTCCTCCTCCCTCCTCCTACTACCCCTCCTCCTTCTCCTCCTTCTCTTCCTCCTCCTCCTCCTCCTCCGCGCGTGCGCGCCCCACAGGACAATCTCGATCCCTACACGCTAGGGGGACTGACTACTGGGGCTCACGAGCCTCCCTGAGGCCAATCTTTGAGGCCTGGGGGAACTGCTACTTGGTGACTTTCAGAATGGCCTTGTGTCCGCCGCTATGACTGGTCCGGGGGGAGGAACACAGGCTTCCTTGAATTTCTTGGAGGCCCGAACCCGCCAACACCCACACCGCCGACACCAGAGGATCCCCCGAAGGACCAGGAGATGGGGATGGGGTCGGTGGCTGGGGTGGATGGCGGGGCCTCTTTCTTCTACGCTGGAGACCTCCACTGACCTCGGGACGCCCTTCGGACGCCCGGGTAACCGAGGGTGAAGGGGCCGAACACAAAGAATGAAGCCAGCGTGCCGCGGACCTCCTGTGGGACTTCTTGTGGCACCGTGCGCAGGAAACCGGGTCCCTTTGGATTTCTGGCCAGTGGGAGGCCGAAGCCAAAAGATGCTGGAAGGCCATCTCGCTTCGCTCCCGCCGCAGAGCTTTCTTGGTCTCGGTGGGTATTCAAATTACCGCAGTGCGACCCTACCTAGAAGTTGGAGCCCCTAGGAAAACAGCATTAGTTGCTATGCTATGCTATGCTGCGCTATGCTATGCTATGCTATGCTATGTTATGCTATACTGCGCTATGCTATGCGATGCTATGATAAGCTATGCTATGTCATGCTGCGCTGTGCTATGCTATGATATGCTATGCTATGCTATGCTAAGCTGCGCTATGCTATGCTGTGCTGTGCGATGCTATGCTGCGCTATGCTATGCTATGATATGATATGATTGGTTATGTTATGCTATGCTATGCTATGCCAATGCAGCGCTGCGCTATGCTAAGCTGAGCTAAGTTAAGCTAAGCGAACCCTCTAGGCAGAGCCTAGGTAGGGAATTACACCCATGCTATGCTGCGCTGTGCTATGCTGTGCTGTGCTGTGCTGCGCTATACTATGCTATGCTATGCTATGCTGCGCTATGCTATACTATGCTGGGCTATGCTATGATATGCTGTGCTGCGCTATGCTATGCTACGCTATGCTATGCTATGCTGTGCTCTGCTATGCTAAAGCTCAGCGAAGCTAAGATGAAGGTAAGCTTAGCTAAGATAAACCTGAGCTAAGATGAAGCTAAGCTAAGCTAAGATGAAAAAGCTAAGCTAAGATGAGATAAGCAACGCTAAGCTAAGGGGACGTAGCTGGGGGAACCGCGGGGCGGATACTGGGGGAACCGCCCGGGGCGCTTTCCACTGCCCGGCCCCTTTAAGCCCAGAGAGTAAAGAACCCTTCTAGGCAGAGCCTAGGTAGGGAATATAACGGCTTAATCGAGATTGTCTCCGACTTCATCAATGTGAATTTTGCAGCAAATTGACGACGTATAGTATACCTGAACATCGACTCGAAGAGCCTGACAGTCTTTGTGACAAGGTGGATATCACGATTTGTTGATCATTGTGTTGTTCAGCGTTGTGGGCTTGCGAGACAAGTTTGGATGAATTATGCGTTGTCACCAGCTTGCAGATATATCTACAACCGCCGATGATTGAACGCATCACTGCCATTATCCCAGTGCGACCCTACCCACGAGTTGGAGCATCTAGGAACGCAACATCTACATCTACATCGACGGCTACATTTACACCCACACCTGCATCTACATCACATCAACATCAACAGCGAGACTCACATCTACATCTACATCTACATCTACACCTACATCTACACCTACACCTACATCTACATCTACATAGGCTGTGCTACACTAGGCTATGCTAGGCTATGCTACACTCGGTGCGCTATGCTATGTTATGCTAGGCTATGCTATGTTATGCTATGCTGCGCTATGCTATGCTGTGCTGTGCTATGCTATGCTGCGCTATGATATGCTGTGCTATGCTATGCTATGCTGCGCTGTGCTATGCTAAGCAATGCTATGCTATGCTATGCTATGCTATGCTGCGCTATGCCATGCTATGCGATGCTGCGTTGCGCTGTGCTATGCTATGCTGAGCTATGCTACGCTATGCTATGCTTGGCTATGCTATGATATGCTGTGCTAATGCTGCGCGACGTTGCGCTAAGCTAGGCTAAAGTAAGCTGAACTATGATAAGCTAAGCTAAGCTAGGTTCGGCTAAGCTAAGTTCAGCCAGGCTAAGCTAAGCTGAGCTAAGATGAGATAAGCTAAGCTAAGCTAAGCTAAGCTAAGCTAAGCTAGGCCAGGCAAAGCTAAGCTAAGCTAAGCTAAGATAAGCTAAGCCAAGCTGGGTGAACCCAGGGGGCGCAACTGGGGAACCGCGGGGCGGATACTGGGGGAACCGCCCGGGGCGCTTTCCATTGCCCGGCCCCTGTAAGCCCAGAGAGGAAGAACCCTTCTAGGCAGAGCCTAGGTAGGGAATTAATTGCGTTATCAAGAGATGGAATCGACCTCAACGACACGGTATAGATTAATGCAGATTGCAGCCGCCTTTGCGGATTGCCAGCATCATCGATGCCTCAGCACCGAACGCACAGAGTAATGTTGTTATTGGGGGCATTATAGTCGGCCTGGCAGAAGACAGAATCATCAAGTTGAAGACCGACACGGAGGATTTCCTGGACGACGAGTTGGTACACCAGCTCGGAGGCAATATGCGTATTCTGACAGGGAGTTCGCAGAAGGCCAAAAGGATGTCACACAGCACTTCGCATGCTGAGTCACTATGAGCGGCCAAGGCTATACCTGTAGCTCAGTTGGTTTTTCTACGATTATGCGAGCTCGAAGTCACGACGAGGAACCGTTTTTCTAAGCATCGTTGTATTCCTATGGCTCTACTGGACGTTCAAGAATCAGCTACGGTACCACTACCTGTGGATTGTTTCATCGACTGTATGGATTTATGGGAGCGCTCTCTCGGCCTCAAAGGCATTCGTCAGGACAAAAGTCAACGACTCGAAGCGTTATCTATTAGAGCGGAGGGAATATGCCTACGACTGCGACGTCTTTAACATATACGGACGAAATTGATGTGTGCAGTTCAGCTGACAAAGGTTTCAGGACAGGACAGCAAGGATTTGTATATATTGGTAGCCAGTGGAGTCTATGCTACATGTGACAAAGTCAGAGTACGACATGGCTTCGGATCGAGTGTTGATTAAGGACGGAAGACCTACGGCGAATGTTCGGTTTCCTCATGTTTCAGATGAGGGTATGGTAGTTCCCTACGGTATTCAAGAGATATCCGCACAACGGTTTACACAATGACGAGGAGATGTGCAGGCACGGTTTTGGTATCAATATGTTTTGTGAAGAGCTTACGCAAGGACGAGGAGATGTGTAGACACCGTTATGGCATTGATGTGCGATGTGAAAGACATATGAGGCTTCACGCACGCGCGTGTAAGTTTAAGCACGCCTGTCAGATTCACGATACCGAGACTTTGTATGATCATTCTTAGGATTGGTAATTTGTGTGTGCTCTCGAAACCAAGAGAGTATGACGAGAGTTAGAATTCTGATGTAAGATAGGTTTCTCGAGCGGGTCCCTTTAAAGAGCTCTTAGGAGCCCCGGACTTCTAGTCCCAAAGTTAGGTTTCTAGGCTACGCTCTTGCTTGCCTGCTGCTTTGCTACTGTTTTGTAGCCGTTTGGCTTTGATGAAAAGACTATCTTCGATTAATTCAGTTCACGGATTCATTGATATTTGATTATCATCAATATCTTGATTCAAGGATACGATTCTCATCGATATTCCGTGTCGCCCCCCCCCCCCCCCTTGGGCGATTACGTCCCCTACGCGCTGGATCTCGGGACGCATGGCGCGAGCGTTCGCGTGAGCCCACGATGCTGGATTCGCCCCTTGCTTCAGTTGCGAAGCGAGGGCGGGGGGGATCTTGCCCCGCCCTGTCCTCCTTCCCCCCCTCTCTGGTCTTCCGTCCTCCTCCACGCGCTCCCTCTGCGGCTGGTCCTAGCCTGGGCGACACGGCCAGGCGGCGCTCGAGGTTGAGCGTCTCCGGGTCTGGCCGGTGTCAGAAGCCAGGGCCGGGTCGTCTTGGCAGGGATCCGCTGTTCGTCGGAGCGGGCTCGGAGGTCGGGCGGGGGGCCTGTGGGCGGCGGGCCTGGGTCTGGGGATGGGGCCTGGGGTCGACCCAGAGCGCCGTCCCTTGCCGCTCATTCCGACCGCTCTCGGAGGGTCGCGGGCCCTCGTCCCCATGGCCTCTCTGAGCTGCGGGGAGGTGCTCTGCTTCTTCTGGATGGTGCTCAGGCGCAGTGCACCCCTTTTTTCGCGGCATCCACACCCTGAGCCCCACGTTTTTTATGCTCGGGTTGTGCTCTCGCACGGAGCTCCCCCGGCGCTCTTCCTGGGAGGTCCAAGGGGGTTTGGCCCCTTCCTCCGCGGAGGCGGCGGCTGCAGCGGTCCTTTCCGCAGGCCCGACGGATGCCGGGTACGCGCAGGCGGCCCTGCTGGCGTTTTTTATCGAGAGGGAGGCGGATCGTTTCTGGGCTGCCGCAGGGAACAGTTCACACCCGCCCTCCCTCGCTCCCGCCTGGGTTCCCAGGAGGGTGGGTCGGGTCGGGCAGGGTCCTCTCTCCCTCTCCTCCTCTCCCCTGGGGTGGCTTCCTCTCCCCGTTCCTGTCGCCGTTCCGCACTTGCGTCGTGCGTCGACATGGCAGCGTAGGAGGGATCGGACGAGCCCCGGACAGGATCCCCTTGCCCGGCCCCCCCCCCGTCCCCGCGGGGACTCCCTGAGTTGCCTCTCCCGCGTCACGCCTGGCCCGGGGTGGAGAGTCAGAGTCTGTCGGGGCGTGTTGTTTCGGCGGGGGTTTTGGTTCTGGCCTGTTTCTCCTGGTGCCTGCCTGTGGGCCCTTCGGCCGTTGGGGCCTGAGGCTCCTTGTTTCTCCAGGTTTCGTCTCCGTCGTCGGAGCTCCGACAGCTCCCCTCTCGTCCCCTCCTGCGCTGGTGGGTTGGCTTCCAGGGCCGTCGCAGCACGGACGCTTCCGAGCACCCCCCCAGGCCGTGGCGCCATTCTGAAAGAGAGTTGCGTCCTCCCGAATGCCGGCTCAATGGGAGCACCACCAACCAACCAATTTTTTCCTCCTGCTTTTTCTCATCCTGATATTCCTCCTCATCAGTCCTCCTTCTCCTCCTGATCCTCCTCCTCCTTCTCCTCCTGCTCCTCCTCCCCATTCTACCTCTCATGCTCCTCCTCCTCCTCCTTCCCACTCATCCTCCCCCTCCTCTTCCTCCTCCTCATCCTCCTGCTCATCTTTTCCTCCTCATCGTCCTCCCTCTCCTCCTGCTCCTCCTCCTCCTCCTCGTCCTATTCCTTACTCCTCCTCCTCCTCCTGCTCCTCCGCCTCTTCCTCCTCCTCCTGCTCTTCCTCCTCCTCCTCCTCCTCCTCCTCCTCCTCCTCCTCATCATCATCATCAGCATCAGCATCATCATCATGCTCCTCTTCCTCATCCTCCTCACTCCTCCTCCTCCTCCACCTCCATCTCCACATCATCGTCATGAACATCATCATCACCATCATCACCATCATCATCATCAGCAGCAGCAGCATCATCATCAGCAGCATCAGCATAATCCTCATCATCGGCAGCATAATCCTTATCCTTATCCTCGTCCTCATCCTCATTCGTAACCTCCTCCTTCCTCCTGCTCCTCCTCCTCATCATCACCATCAAGACAACATCATCACCATCATCATCATCACCACCATCATCACCATCATCATCATTATCCTCATCCTCGTCCTCATCTTCATCCTCATCCCCATCCTCATCCTCATCCGCTTCCTCCTTCTCATCCTAGCCGTGTTGGCACAGGCGATTTGGGCCTGCGTTTGCCGTCACCGATTCTTCAAAACGGCTGGGTGGCGGCGGGCCAAGTTTAGCTTGCGACCTGCCAGTACGACCCCCGCACTGGCTAGCTCCTGGCCATGGCTCCAGCTCGTGATGCTGGGGACAATTGCGCGTGGTACTGTCGTTTCTGCGTGCATGAGAAGACAGGAGCTCGATTCTTCAACAAGCCAGACAGGGTGCAGTGCTTTCAATGCTTTCAATGCCGACGATCGAAATGGAGTTGCTTTCACTCATACAAACCTCCTGTCTCTCCATCTGTTTCAAGAGCTGGGGGAGGAGGCAAGAAGAGCGGAGCGGATTCCGACACTCCTTGGGCTCGAGCAGCAGAATGACGACAAACCCATGTTCATACTGCCAAGCTTGAGAATCAATTCAAGTCGGCAGCGCAGCGAGACGCGTCTCAAATGGATGTGGACACAGAGCAGGTGGCTGAGTTCGAGAGTGATGCATCATATGACGAAGGCAAAGCTCGAGCTCGTCTGGCGGAGCTGGACAAGCAGATTGACATGGCACCGAGGTGCGACGGAGAAGCGTGACAGCTGCTGCACAGGACCTCAGGTCAACAGCAAGAAGCCTGTCACGGCACAGACGTTCGTTATTACCAGGCATATTGAGAATGTGGAGAAGCAGGTTGCGAAACAATGCAAACAAGTGGACACACAGCGTGTTGAGATCACCAAGTTGCAGGAAGATCTGGCGAAGCTGGAGGCGTCTATACAGGAGAAGCGCACGAGGCTGGTCACGCTGCGACAACAGCACCTGGACCTGGCTCAGCAAGCGACTATGCCACCTGAAGGAAAGTCTGATAGCCAGCTCACGGCCATTGGACTCGATGCAAGCAAGTTGGGAGATGTACTTCGGCAGCTGTGCGCTGGAGAACAAGCAATGGCCATGGCAGAAGGAGTTGCTCAGGCCTTGCCCACGATTATCAGGAACGCAGAAGTTCAGGTACCCGGTGCCACCAGGACGGATGCTCCATCGCAGCCAGCGGCGCCAGCCACACCAGGCGGAGCAGAGTCCAGGTCGGAGAGCCCTCAACAGCCTCCTGGTCCAGCTGTGGCTGATGTGCCTGTGGATGAGCTCCGCAATTTGTTGGGCTCGGCAGGCGTCACGGTGCCAGAAGAGGAGGCGGAGGTGCGTTCAGCAGCAATCAAGATGCTCAAGCTGCGAGATGTCAGTCGGCTCAACACGTTCAGAGCCTATTCGGCGCAGTGTCCGACGGTTGATGATATGGTTTTATGTAGTCATGATGATGTAAAATACTTCGGATTGTTCGATTGCTTGTTCGACGGCTCCCCGTACCTTGCCGAGCGGTGCACCCATTGGCGCAGACTTCGAGTCTAGCCAGCAGGGGTCGCCACCTGTGCGAGCTCAGGGGGATCGGGCCACCCCTGTTGACCCAGCGGCTGGTAGACCGCTTATGTCGTCGCGTTCGGGGACCACGCGTGCTTCGGGTACTTCAGTCCCCCCAGCCCCCTCTGATGCAGCGGGCAGGCGTGGGCCAGATGGGGGGGGGGTGGGGGGCGACGGCGTCGCTACCCTCAACCGCTGTGCTGAAAGTGGCTGGGGCACATGGTGGATCGATGATTGCGTCGCGCTCGGGGACAGCGTGTACTTCGGGTACTTCTCTTCCCCCAGCCCCCCTCAACGCAGCGGGTAGGCGTGGGCCAGATGGGGGGCCGACGGTGTCGTTGCCCTCAACCGCTGCTGGGGGTGCTGGGGCACATGGTGGAATGTCTATGGCGTCGAGCTCGGGGACTGCGCGCGCTTCGAGTGCGTCGGTTGCCCCAGCCCCCTCTGACGCAGCGGGAAGGCGTGAGCCAGGTGGGGGACTGACGGCGTCGGTCCCCGCAACCGCTGCTGTGGGAGCTGGGGCACAGGGGCAGCTGCCGCTCCCCCCCTACTGGCGCTCGATGCGGCTAAGAAGAACTTGTCAGGACGAACCGAGGATTTGCAAGTGAAGGGGGCCGTCACCACAGTGAACGCCGACAGTCCAGGCCCTCTCCTGAAATCCATGGATCAGGCGAGATCTGCTGTAGCGCTGGCACAGGAACTCCGCGCGGATGCGAGCGGGTTACCTTCCCTGGCATCGGCGATGAACGACAAGGGATATCACGGTGTCGACCGCCCATCGTTCAGAACGGATAGTGATGGACTTTCGGCAGGCACTGCTGTGCTAGCACCGAGCATGATCACGATTATGAACCCACCTGGACGGGACCCCCCGATAATTTATCCTGGGCGATGCGTAGCTGCGACGGTGGCTTGGGGATGCGAAGGTGGGACGGCTGCTATAAGTGTGTATTTCCAGGACAGTGTGGGCCTCGATGAGGAGAATCAGGCACTCTTATATGCGCTCACTTGTTATTTTGGACAGCTGAATGATATGGCGATACCGTGGATTGTTGGAGGTGATTGGAATATGTTGTATACCACGTTTGACGGGCAAGCATGGCTGGAGCACTTACGTAGTGTAGTTCTGGCGCCCCCAGCGGTCACATGCGTCACCGACAATTCCACGGAAGGGCATGTGTATTATTACTTTGCGGTGTCGGATAAGCTGGCCACAGAGTTGCGGCCGCCTGAGGTTGATGAAGTGGCAGGGCTGCCCGTCCACGGGCCAGTTCATTCGCCAATATTGGCCGACCACAACTGGGCGGATGCTCGGGGACCGATATCAATATTGGAGAGAGCGTGATCCACCGCCGCTTTACTGTGGAAAATTGCCAACCTTTTCCTCCGGAGCCCGGGGGTCGCCCCCCCCCCCCCCCCTCCGAAAAATCCCCCCCCCTCCCTGCTGGAACCCCTCCCCCCCCCCCCCCCCCCCCTCTCCCCCCCAAACCCCCCCCCCCTCCTAACCCTTCCCCCCCCCCCCTCCCGCTCGAAAACCGGGGGGGGTCACTACCGGTTCGAAACCCCTCCCCCCCCCCCCCTCCGACCCGGAAAACCGGGAGGGGTCACTACTGGTTCGAACCCCTCCCCCCCCCCCCTTACCCTTCGGATCCGGAAAACGGGGGGGGTCACTGCTGGTTCGAACCCACCCACCCCCCCCCCCCTACTCACCGCCAGCAAACGACTCCCGGTCCCCACCACCGTCCGCATCACATCCCCCA
>CAUYUJ010004459.1:327576-340076 GCA_963575745.1 Prorocentrum cordatum
GGGGAGGGGGAGGTGGATCGACAGGGAGAGGGGGCGGAGGGGCGGGGGGATGCAGAGTAGGGAGAATGTGGCGGAACGGGAGAGGCTCCTCGGACCAGGAGCGTGGGAAGGGGTGGGTGCGATCCCTCGTATAAGCGGGCGCTGCTGGCGGTGCAAGCCAGCTCGGCATGACTTGTGTGTGTGTGTGTGTGTGCGTGTGTGTCTGTGTATGTGCGTGTGCGTGCGTGCGTGCGTGCGTGCGTGCGTGTGTGTGTGTGTGTGTGTGTGCGTGTGTGGCCGATGCTGACTGGAAACCGAGGGGCCCAGTCTGTCCCAGATGGCGACCGCCGCTGTTGCTTTGCATCTTCCGCCCACGTCTTGCGCCCGCACGTGCCCTGAGCACTGGGCCCCGAGTCCTGTGGCCGTGACGCCCTCACTGCTTGATTGGAATCGTTCCCCCTCCTCAGCAGCCCCTTTTCCCCCTCTTCCTCTGCCCCTCTTCTTCCCCCCCCCCCTCCTCCCCCTCTCTTCTCTTCTCTTCCTCTCCCCCCTCTCACCCTCCACTCTTCCCTCTCCCCCTGCTGCCTACTTTTGTGGTGGGATTCCAGACTCACGGGGGGGGTACTGGGAGCTGCCCGTGACATGTGTTGCCCGGCCAGCCGTGTGTTGTTGTTCGGACCTCTGCTCTCTGCTCCGCTTGCTCCTGGCCGGTCCGCCGACGGGAGCAGGGGCGCCTCTCCCAGCTCCTGACATGCGAAATCCGCAGAAGGCGCCTGTCGGACGGGGCTGGGACGAGGACAAATCCGTTCCAGAGCGTTCCGGAAGAAGCAGATCTCGTTGTTGTCCTTGCCCCTCTCCGGGCTCCTCACATGCGAAATCCGCAGAAGGCGCCTGTCGGACGGGGCTGGGACATCACTAGCGCGACTCCAATAGAAAGCGACTTAGGGGTTTTCTGGCCGCGCCGTCGCCGGCTCATTTTCGGCAAAGGGGACTAGCGGGTCGGGCGGCCGCGCCGTCGTCAGAATTCCGCATTAATCGGGCGACGAAATCTATACCAACCCATGGCTCCCTGGCCAGGCCCCGCCTGAACCCAGGGGCCGTGTATACGCCCTCCTGGCCAAGCCCAGGAGGGCGTGGCGTATACACCGCTGCTGGGGTGCGCAGGGGCAGGGCGACGAGATCTGCACACGTGCACTGCTCCCTGGCCAGGCCCCTCCTGAGCCCAGGGGCCGTATATACACCCTCCTAGCCAAGCCCAGGAGGGCGTGGCGTATACACCGCTGCTGGCTTCAGGATGGGCCTGGTCAGGGAGCAGTGGACATGTATAGGTTTCGTCGGCCTCATGAATGCCGTGCAGTTCCCGGCGCGGGAACACTCCGTCGACCGCGTGGCACCCGCCCACTTGCGAGGACGTTGGCATTGGCGATCATTGATGATGGCCATGGAGGTGATGGTGTTGGTGATGATGGCGATGAGAGCGATGATTGTAGCAAAAAGATGATGATGAAATGGATGCTGATGACTGATGATGTAAATGATGGTGGTGATTGTGATTATGATGGTGCTGGAGGTGATGGTGATGATGATGATGATGATGCTGATGATGATGATGGTGGTGGTGGTGGTGGTGGTGGTGATGGGTAGTGGTGGTGCTTATGCTGATGCTGCTGATGATTCCCTACCTAGGCTCTGCCTAGAAGGGTTCTTACTCTCTGGGCTTAAAGGGCCGGGCAGTGGAAAGCGCCCCGAGCGGTTCTCCCAGTATCCGCCCCGCGGTTCCCCCAGTTACGTCCCCTTAGCTTAGCGTTGCTTATCTCATCTTAGCTTAGCTTATTTCATCTTAGCTTAGCTTAGCTTCATCTTAGCTCAGGTTTACCTTAGCTTAGCTTACCTTCATCTTAGCTTCGCTGAGCTTTAGCATAGCAGAGCACAGCATAGCATAGCATAGCGTAGCATAGCATAGCGCAGCATAGCATAGCATAGCATAGCCCAGCATAGCATATCATAACGCAGCATAGCATAGCATAGCGCAGCACAGCACCGCACAGCATAGCACAGCGCAGCATAGCATAGCATAGCATACCATAGCAGAGCACAGCATAGCATAGCAGCAAAGCAAAGGCAGAGCAACAACAGCGACAGCAAAGCAAAGCACAAGCAAAGCAAAGCAAAGCAAAGCAAAAGCAAACGCAAAGCAAAGGAAAGGCAACGCAAAAGCATGGGTGTAATTCCTTACCTAGCCTCTGCCTAGAGGGTTAGCTTAGCTGAGCTGAGCTGAGCTTAGCTTAGCATAGCGCAGCGCTGCATTATCATAACATAGCATAGCATGACAAAACCAATCATAGTATATCATAGCATATCATAGCGCAGCATAACATAGCATTTCATAGCATAGCATAGCATAGCATAGCGCAATTTAGCACAGCATATCATAGCGTAGCATAGCGCAGCTTAGCACAGCGCAGCATGACATAGCATATCATAGCTTAGCTTAGCATAGCATAGCATCGCGTAGCATATCATAATATAGCGCAGCATCGCATAGCAGAGCATAGCATAGCATGGCATAGCATAGCACAGCATCGCATGACATAGCATACCATAGCATAGCATAGGAACTACTGCTGCTTTCCTAGGGGCTCAAACTTCTAGGTAGGGTCGCACTGGGGTGCTGTTGCCGATGATGGTGGTGATGATGACGATACAATGGGAATGCTGGTGAAAACGATGCTGCTGGTGGTGATGGTGGGGGGCGACGGTGATGGTACTAGTAGAAGTGTTGGTGATGATGATGACGATGACGATTATGATTCGGTTGACGATGCTGCTATTAATGGCGATATGCCAGAGCTCTGAGGATAGTTTTGGGATGTGTTTGACCGCAGCCTCCTCGGCTTGAAAAGGTACGCGGCTCCGTGGGGGGGGCCGCGCATGGTAGCGGAGCCCGTGGCCTGAGATCCACGGGTTCTGTTTCGGAGGCGCGGCCCAGCAGCCCAACGGGAAGCACCGCGGGCTGCGAAGGGCAGCCTAGCAGCCCAGCGGGGACGTCCGCGGGCTGCGGAGGGCAGCCGCCCAGCCTAGCAGCCCAGCGGGGACCTCCGCGGGCTGTGGAAGGCACCAGCTCGGCCTAGCGGCCCAGCGGGAAGCACCGCGGAAGGCGCGCGGAAGGCAGCCCAGACCCCTTGCGGGCCGAGGCACTTCGGCGGGCGCGACAGCGACAGGGCGAAACAGGCAGAAGAAACAGCGCGGGCGGCGGCGGTCGGAGGACGCCGCGTGGCGACGGCAGCGACGCGGAGACGTTTGCAGGCTGCCGGAGTCGGCGCTGAGCCTCGTCGAGAAGATCGTCGGGCGTGAGCTCGACCTGCCAACGTTCACGCACCGTGTGTTCGGGGACGTCGTCTTCGACAAAGAGCTTGGTCACGCGTGGCCGCTCGACGTCGTGGACGAGGGCGGCAATTCCTTCGTGCCCCACGAGAGCGAGGCCTACGCGGCCTTCGTAGCGCGGAGGTTCAGGGAGAGCTGCGACTAGCAGCGGCGCAGCAGGCAGCGGGCGACCCCGCAGCCGCGGCCGCAGCTGCGGCAGGAGCCTTGCCGCAGCAGCAGCAGCAGCAGCGGCCGACGGCCCAGCAGGTTCTGAGTGCACCGCGGACGGCGACGGCTCGAGCGGAAGCTGCAGGGAAGCGAGCGCGGAGCTGGAGGCGCGAGCAGAAACGACAGCCAGACAGCAGAATGCTCAGCTTCAGCAGCTTCAGCAGGCGCTCCAGCAGCTGATCGCAGTGGGGGGCGCCGCGGCGGCGAGCACAGCGCCAGCGAGGAGCGAGGATCGTCGGAAGTGGGACATCATCGACACGAAGCTGCTGACGAAGCCAGCCTAGTTCAAGGGCAGCGAGGCGGCATGGCTCGCGTGGTCGTTCTAGCTGCTGGCGTACATCGCGACGCTGGACGACGAGCTGCATCAGGATATGATCGCGGTTGGGAGGAAGCCGAAGAAGACGTCGCCAGCGAGGCGTTGGACCTGATGAACCCAGTGCTCGTCGGCGCGTCTCGGCAGCTGCATCACATGCTCGCGCTGCTCCTCGAAGGCAAGTCGTTCGCCCTGCAGCGCCCGATCCCAAAGGGCGAAGGACTGCTGCTTTGGCGCAAGCTAGTGAAGGAGTTCGAGCCCGATCAGCCAGCGTCAGCTCTGGGTCTGATGAGGAAGCTGATTGGGTGGGCGTTCGGGGCGGCGACGATCGAGACGGACGTGGGCGGGTTCGACGTGGCGGCCCAGACGCACGAGCGGCGCGGCAGCGCGGTGCCCAGCGACATCAAGGCGGCGATTCTCATAGCGGGGATCCAGGACAGGGACCTTCAGCAGTGGCTGATGGTCAACGCCGACCGCCTCGGGGACTACGACGGGATTGCAATGCGCGCGAAGACGTACCTGGCGAGCAGGAAGACGCTCATGGGCGCTGCAAGAGGCGCCGCAGCGGGGGCCACCGCGGCGGGCGACAGCGGACCAACGCCGATGGGCATCGGATCCCTGGCGACGACGTTGGCATCCGCAGGGGCGGCGCCAGTCGAGGTGACGACGGCCGTGAACGCCGTCGAGAAGGGCAAGGGCAAGGGGAAGGGGAAGAACAAAGGAAAAGACGGCGGAAAGAAGGGATGCGGGAAGCTCTGCGACGGAAAGAGGGACTCCCGATCGTAGCACCAGACGCAGAGGGACGGCAGAGGCAGAGATGGCAATTATGGGCAGCGCGTCGAGACACGGACGTGCAGGACGCGCCATCAGAAGGGCCATCTGGCGAGAGGCTGCCCTGACCAGACTACGAGAGTGAACGGCGCAGCCAGCAAGACGATCGATTTGAAGGACGTGCTGAACTTGGTTCAGCTACTTATGCCTGCGACGAGCTCAACGGCATCGGGCGCGCCTTCCGCGGCGCCGAGCAGCGTCGCCCAGGCACGGGCCAATGCCGCGCAGCTGTCGACGGCGAGCGCGATGGCCGCTCCGAGCGACGGCAGCGCCAGCTCAGCAGGTGGCGGGGCCGCGGGAGACACCGCGTCCACAATCCAGTGGGTGCTGCGCCTGGCGGCCCAGGCTGCCGGATCCCGCGAGTCGGATCTCGATGCTGCGAGCTCCAGTGGGGGGGCGGCTCAGGGGGCGACGACGACAGCTGCGACGAGTACATCATGGTGGACTCGGCGGCCTCGAGAGCGCGCCCACTCGGCCACGCCCCGAGCGCGGCGATGCGCGAGCCAACGCAGATCTACGACGTCCGTGCTGCAGACGACAGGCGCGCGAAGCACCACGGCGAGAAGAGCGTGCAGTATAACCTGCTGGGCAGCTCAGACGCGCGCGGAGTTGGCATCGACTACCAGGGCGCCGACGTCTCGCCTCCCATCATGCGGGTAGCTGAGGCGTGCGACAACGGCCGCTCTGTGCTGTTCTCACCGACGGGCTTGTATATCGCGCCCGCGGCGCTTAGCCTACCGGCGTCGCTAACGCGCCTCTGGTGCGGCAGGACAACCTGTTCTGGACGCGAGGGCGCGTCGCGGGAGGCACCGCGACGGCGTCCGAGACGCTGCGGCTGAACCCAGTCGGGGCCGAGGCGCCCGCGGCAGCAGCTCCCGCGGCGGCCGAGCAGCCGCGACGCGAGGAGGCGCCGATGGCAGAGGCGGAGCCCGACGGGGTGCCAGCGAGGGCGAAGCGGGCGCCGCCGCCCCCCAGCCAGGAGGAGATCGACAATCACGAGCTCGCTCACCTACCACCGCGAGGTTGGCGCGACAAGTGCGTGCCCGCCAAGGCGGCAGGCGACCCGCGCCGACAGGGCGGCGGGCCTGGCAGCATCGACGAGGTGCAGATGGACTACCTGCAGTTCGGCGCTGCGGTCACAGCCGAGGAGCTGGCGGCCTCAGCAGACAGCATGGCTTGGTTGGCTCCAGCAGATCGGCAGATCGACCAGGCCGTCCTGATGCCGCAGTTGGTGGACACAGTCGCTGGCGACGGCGTGGAGGTGCTGCTCAACGCGCTGGTGGTGGCGCACCGTCAGTCGGCCGCGGTGCGCGCGGTCCTAAGGCCGAAGGGCATGCATCCCTTCATGACGCTGATTGGCTTCATGTGCCAGCTCGCGGCATCGCCTGCCAGGAACCGCGCGTCGATGGGTTTCATCGAAGCCATGAACGACCAGGTGGCCAAGCAGGTGCGCGTGATCAAGCTCCAGCTCGAGTCAGGCATGGGCGCGCGCATCCCCGTGCTCCACAGGGTGATGCCGCGGGTGGTCGGGCACGCTGGATGGCTCCTCGCGCGGTTTGCTGTCAGGCAGGCCGCTGGCAAGACGGCCTATCACGTCAATCGAGGCAAGCCGCGCCGCGGGGAGGTGGCCACGCTCGGAGAGGTTGCCTGAGCCCGCGTGCCAGGCGACTGCACGCAGAATGCAGAAGCAAGGTGTCGCTTGGGTGTCTGGCTGGGCAAGACCGAGAAGGGCGACGAGCACGTGGTCGGCGGGCCGCGGCAGACCAGTCGGCATCGGGCGATTTGGAGGCAGCCGAAGGCGCGGAGGTTCAAGCGCTGAACAGCTTCGCGGGCCTGCCTTGGGACCTCCAGTCCAAGCCCGAGCGGGCAGACACCGCTGCAGGGCAGCCCTGGGGCGGCGCCGAGTCCCACCGCGGAGACGACGCGGCGAGGGCGCGGCAGGCGCAAGCGCAGCAGCGCCAGGCCGGGGAGGCGCATCCATCGGCAGTGGCAAGCAGCAACGACGCAGCAGCAGCAGCAGCTCCAGCGGCAGAAGAACCAGCACGACCACCTCCGAGACCCCCCTGGACGCTCCGCCAGCACCCCCACCCGAGCCGAGGCTCGGACGGGCCACCTACGTGACGAAGAGGATGGCGCAGACCTGCGGGCCCACTTTGAATTGCCCGAGGTGCTGGGGAGGCGAGCAGCGCACTCTCACGGGCGCAGGATGCGCATGGAGGGGAAGATCCTGGACGAGGCGAATCAGCAGGCAGCGGTTCTACCGTTGCCAGGCGACGCTATAGCAGCCCCAGGGATGGAGGCGGATGCGGCAGCGGTCGACCCCGCAGCCGCGATGGCAGCAGCAGCAGCAGCAGGTGGCGCGGCAGCAGCGGCGAGTTCGCCCCAGCCACCTCCTGCGGAGAGTGGCCCAGCAGGCGACTCCGCGTGGATGGGCGTAGACTCGAGGAGCCGACCAGCAGCTCCCGCGGACGGCGAGCCACTGTCGAAGGCGCCCAGGGTGGCCAACCTCGTGGCGCCCGTGGACGTCAGCGAACCTGCCTATCTGGGATTCGACGGCGAGGACTGCGAGCGGCTGCAGCTGTTCGCGGCGTCCGCGCGTGATCGGGAGACTCCGACAGCGCGGGCGCGCGACCTCGTGCCAGAGGCGGCGGTGTACGACAGCCGCTCGGGCGAGGTGCTGCCGAGGGAGCTCGCGGTGCAGGGGCGCCAGCGGGGGCTCAACCAGATGGCCGCGTTCGGGGCGCACGAGGACGTGTCCGACGACATCAGCGTGGGAAGGCGCATACGGAGCAAGTGGCTTGACGGGCTACGATACAGGCCGGACGGGACGCCTTTCGTGAAGTCGAGACTCGTTGCCATGGACTTCAACCTGTTCGAGCGCGACGACGCGGCGACAGGTGCGCCGTGCCTCTTCTACTTGCGGCTGGTGGTGTCCCTGGCGGCGTCGAAGCCCCCATCGCGGCAGAGGCAGGTGGCTCTGTGCGATGCCAGCGTGGCGTTCTTCCACGCGGAGATGGACGAGTGGTTGTGTGTGATACCACCGCCTGGGCTGCGTCGACCTGGGCGGGTCTGGCAGCTCCACGAGGCGCTCTACGGTGCGCGACCTGCGTCGCCGACGTCTTCGAGAAGAGTCAGCCACCATGGGCCCGGATCACGCCTTGCCCTGGTGCCTTCGAACTACAATGCAGACGTTGGACATCGCGCTGGGCGTGCACGGTGACGACTTCGTGGCCGAGGGGATCTCGGCGAAGCTCGACGTGCTCGACGCGTTGCTGGAGGAGCACATCGAGATTAAGAAGCTGGGTCGAGTGGGGCCGGGCGCCACCGGCGGTAGCCGCGGCAGGCTTGTCAAGCGACACATCGAGTGGCGGGCGGCTC
The DNA here is from genome assembly GCA_963575745.1 of Prorocentrum cordatum. Lineage (NCBI taxonomy): Eukaryota > Dinophyceae > Prorocentrales > Prorocentraceae > Prorocentrum > Prorocentrum cordatum. The sequence goes on from CAUYUJ010004459.1 coordinate 335,669, forward strand.
CGTCTCCTCGCTTCGTGTGGAGAGCAGATGACTCGCACGTGGACCACCTACTCGGGCTCCTTGACCTGCCAGCCGACACGACGAAGCCTCAGACGAGCCCAGGCTCGAAGGCAACGGGAGGCTCCGTGCCCAAAGAGGCCGTCGTGGACGAGCGGCTGAAGAGGTTGGTGCCCAAGGCGGGCGGGGTGCTGACCTACCTGTCTCAGGACGTGCCGCAGGTGCAGCGCGCAGCGAAGATGGTCATGGCGGAGGCGTCGAGGCCTGCGCCACTGGCTGAGGTCAGGCTCAAGCGTGCTGCACGGTGCCTGGCGGGGTGCCCAGTGACGGAGTGGCACTGCCCGTTGCAGGACCTCCTTGTCACGGCGGACGTCGAGGGCGACAGCGACTGAGCAGGAGCGGACAACGCAAAGTCCACGCAGTGCACGGTGATGATGTTCAGGGGCCACTGCCTGGAGGTGACTACGTCGACGCAGGGCTACGTAGCGACATCAAGCGGGGTGGCAGAGCTCCCTGCTCTCAACAGGGTGGGTGGTTCCGCTATCCTGTTGCCGCAGATCCTCGCGCTGTGCGGCATCCACGCACAGGGAGTTGCTGGTGCGGACAGCTCGGCAGCGAAGGGACTGGCCCACCGAGTGGGGTCAGGCCGAGTGCGACATCTCCGTATCCAGGACCTGTGGATACAGGAGCGAGTGCGGACGGAGGGTCTGGATGTGATCAAGTTAGACACGGCGGTGAATCGAGCTGACGCCGGGGCGAAGCACTTGGGCGGCTCGAAGATTGAAGTCTTGCTGAACCTCATGGGGCTAGCGACAAGAGGGCGCGCGGCTGGCCATGTGAGCGACTCCACGGCGGCTATGCCGAAGGTAATCTTGGCGACAGAGTGCGTGCGTGGCACAGCGGGGGCTACCGCAGCCACGGGAGACGACCAGTACGACGGCAGCATTATAGTCATCGTCATGCCGCTGTTCCTGTTCATGCTGGTGTACATGATCGCAGCCACGGTAGCGGTGTGCTACCTTGCCAAGAGGGCGCTCCAGGGAGCGCCAGCCCGAGACCGCGGGCGGCGAGGTGACGGAGGGCACCGACGACGGGCTGGACGACGACGTTCGGGGCGGACGAGAGCGGGAAGCACCGCCTCCAGCCTCGGCTAGCGCGGACAAGGGATCGGCAGCGGGAGGCACCGCGCCGACCAAGGAGGGACTTCGGCAGCGACGACAGGTCGCGTCGAGGATCGTGGAGTGTCATTATGAGGAGCTCCACGGCGGCGCGGCCATCCAGGGCACAAGAGGCCCGAGGCCGACGATCGACGAGCTGGCCGAGTCGACGGCGACGACGTCGGCTGCGGGCGCCAGCACCTGAAGGCGCACAACAGCCTCTGAGAGCCCGCTCCCAGCGGAAGGCTCCGCGGGGGGCGCCGCGCCTCGCTCCGCAAAGACGCGGCGAGGAGGCGTGCCAGAGCTATGAGGATAGTTTTGGGATGTGTTTGACCGCAGTCCTCTCGGCTTGAAAAGGTACGCGGCTCCGTGGGGGGTGCCGCGCACGAGAATGATGATGATGATGATGATGGTGATGATGGTGGTGGTGGGGAGGATGATGGCGATTACCATTACGATGGCGATGCTGATAGTGATGCTGATGATGCTGATGCTGATGATGCTGATGATGGCGGTGGTGCTGATACTGCTGATGATTATGGTGAGATGATGACGGTGATGATAATACTGGTGATGGCGATGCTGCTGTCGATGCTGATGCTCATCGTGATGCTGTCGATGACGATGTTGATGATGCTGCTGATATGATGATGACGATGGTTATAATGATGCTGATGAAAATGATGGTGGTGAAGGTGGTGATAATGATGACGATGGTGACGATAATGGTGATGCTGATGATGATGATGGTGTTGATCGTGATTCTGATGATGCTGATGTTGCTGCTACTGATGGTGATGCTGGTGAGGATGATGGCCGCCAGAATGCCAAAAGGGGGAGGAATGTGGATTGTCCAGGGTGTTTTATATGATGGCAGGCGGCCCATCCCTTTGTTTTGCCCTGGGAGCTTCTTGGGGGTTCTTGGTTTGTCTATCGAGTGGCCTGCGGCCAATCCCAGCTCCTGTGGTTTTGGGGGGGGGTCATTCTTGAGGTTTGCCCATTCCTTTGCACACCTGGTGCCTAGAGTTCCAACCCATTCTTCATTCGTGTCCGGTGCGTGTCTCCAGGCCCCCCCCCGCCCCCCCTCTTGCCCTCGCCGTTCGAGTCTTCCCCACGCCGTCCCCTCCTCCAGGCATCTCCCCCGTGGCGCCTCCCCATCCCCGCCAGGCCATTGCACTCTGGGGGCGGATGCGGTGCAACCCTGGCGACAGGAAGAACCCCAACGCTGTTCGCTTCTCGCGGCGCGGCAGGGTCCGGGGGGAGGCGGCCGCGAGAGGGGCACGGGACACGCACCGAGCAGACCCCTTCGGAGGCCTCTCAGGGGCTGTTGGCGGTCTCGAGGTGTCTCCCTGGGACATCTCAGTTCGAGCTCTCCCCCCGTTGGGGCCGTCTCTGGGTGGGCCGTCTCGAGGCCCTCTCGGGCAGTCTCGTGGGCCCCTGCGGGGCTCTCGCAGGCGGACCGCCGCCCCCGGCCACCGCTTCACCGCTCGCGCTCCCCGCTGACTTTGGATCCGCCGTATGAGGGGCGATTTCGTGAGCAGGGCGGAAGTGTCCGCCCTCGTGTTGAAGCTCCTTTGGTGTCGGTTTCCGCCCACCTTGTCGTCGCTCTTTCCGCCACGCACTTGCGGAAACATCCGCTCGAGTGTCCGAGGCGGAAATTTCCGCGCCTTTTTTCGCATCCTTTGGGGTGCAGCTACGACACCCAAGCATGGTGGATCCGGAGTCAGGGCTCCCCGTCGCGCCTTCGCGCACCCGCAGCGCGGCGCCGCGGAGCCCACGCTGCTCGTCCCCTGCGGCGGGTCGTCCCGCGGCGGCGCCGACCCGCGGGCGGCGGCGGCGGCTGGCAGGCATGGCGCGGCCTGCGCAAGGTGCGGCTGCCCGCTGCCCCAGCGGTGTGTCTGTGTGAGCATGTGTGTCTGTGTCTGTGTCTGTGTCTGTGTCTGGCTTCCTGCCTGCCTGCCTGCCTGCCTGTCTGTCTGTCTGTCTGTCTGTCTGTCTGTCTGTCTGTCTGTCTGTCTGTCTGTCTGTCTGTCTGTCTGTCTGTCTGTCTGTCTGTCTGTCTGTCTGTCTGTCTGTCTACCTGTGTGTGTGCGCACGGCTGCCCCCGCGTGAGCGTCGCTGTCGCTCCCCAATGCCCAATGGGTAGATCCGGCTTCTCCCCGCTGCGCGAGCCGGGCGGGTGCTTGTTCTACGCCGCCCCGCCGCGCGCATTGCCGCGGCGCCCGAAAGAATGTATGTAAGTGTGTACGTGTGTACGCGTGAAAGTGTGTAAATGTGTGTGTGTGCGAGATTCGAGAGACTACGCTGGAGCCTGACGTCATCAGCTACAACACTGGGGTCAGCGCCTTTGGCCGACACCGACGCCGACGCCGACGCCGACGCTAACGATACCGCCGACGCCGACGCTGGCGCCGGCGCCGAGTCGACGCCACCGACTCGACGCTGGCTCGTCACTGGCAGCGGCTCGCCCGGTGCCTTACTGGCAGCTGCCATCCGCCACTCGGGATCCAGTTCTTATAGCCTCGCGCACGCTCGTCGCTGCCTTCCATACGGGCACCAGGTGCCCCTCCAATGGCTCCCCTGTCCCCTTTTGCGCCCGTGCACCTGCTCGGCGCTACCAACCCCACCCGGTTCGGCCGATTCCAGCCCGCCGACCTCTCTCCTTGCCTTTTACCCGCGCGCTCGGCCGCGGTCGCCACTGGCCGTTACCTGCGCCTTTACGCCTTCCGCCGCCCCGCCGCCTCGACCGGCGGACCCCCTTGTGGGGTCGTCTGCTCTTCGCCCAGTGCTGCTGCACCTGTTCGGTGCTTCCTCCGCCTCTCACTGCACCCGTCGGTGCTACCCCCCGCGCTCACCCGGGCCCCCTCGGGTGGCGCCCTTTCTTTGCGCCTGTCCCTTCCCGCAGCGGCCGCTGCGGTTGCCATCTGGCTTGCCGGTTTTGCCGCTTGCCGTTGGCTCCCGCGCGCCTCCTCCCTGCACGTCCGTGGGACGGCGGCAGACCTGCAGTCCACGAGCCGGCCTCGCCGGTGGACCTGGTCGCTCGCTGTTCCCTCCCCCCGCGGTCCCTTACCCCAGGCACCCCAGCCGCCCGCCCTTCCGCGCCTCGTAGGTCCATGGATCTCGGCGCTTCTGCTTGCCTCGCCTGCTGGGCTTTCCCCCGCTGCCCCTCCGACCCCTCGCTTGAGGAGGTCTTCCCCGGCTGCTCTGGCGCCTGGTAGGTCGGATCGATCTCGGTGCTCAGCCGTCGTTCTGTG
>CAUYUJ010004459.1:345076-352576 GCA_963575745.1 Prorocentrum cordatum
CTACTACTACTACTACTACTACTACCACTACAGCTACTAGTACTAGTACTAGCACCACTACTACTATCACTAGTACTACTAGTACTACTACTACTACTACTACTACTACTACTACTACTACTACTACTACTACTACTACTACTACTAGTACTACTACTACTACTACCAGTACCACTACTGCTACTACTACTACTACTACGACTACGACTACTACCACCAGGCGTATTTCTACTATTATTATTCTTGTTGTCACGATTACTACTACCACTACTACTACTTCTACTACTACTACTACTACTACTACTACTACTAATACTACTACTACTACTGCGACTACTGCTACTACTACCACTACTACTACTTCGGATAAGAAGTTTGCTACTACTACTACTACTACTACTACCACTACCCCTGCTATTACTACCAGTACGACTGCCACACTACCACTACTACTATTGCGACGACTACAACCTACTACTGTCACTACACCCACATGGGCCCGACTACTACGACTACTAGTACGGCTACGACTACTACGGCGACCACGACTAGTAGTACAACGACGACGACTACTACTAGTACCACTACCATTACCATTGCCACCGCTACTATTAGTGCAACTACTACTACTACTACTACTACTACTACTACTACGACTTCCACTACTACTTCTACTACTACTACTACTACTACTACTACTACTACTACTACGACTACTATTACTGGTACTGCTACGACTACTTCTACTACTACCACTAATATTCCTGCTTCTACTACTACTACTACTACTACCACTGCTACTACTCCTGCTATTACTACTACTACTACTACTACTACTACTACTACTACTACTACGACTACTACTATCACTACGACTACGACTACTACTACTACTACTACTACTGCTACTACTACTACGACTACTACTATGATTTTTACTACTGTTACTACTTGTAGTACCTCCACCAATACCACTCGTACTACTACCATTACTACGACTACTACTACTACTACTACTACTGCTACTACTACTACTACCACTACTACTACAAGGACTACTGATACTAGTGCTACTATTACTTGTACTGCTACTACTATCACCACTACTACTACTACTACTACTACTACTACTACTACTATTACTACTACTATCACGACTTTCACCACTGCGACTGCTACTGCTACGGCTACTACTCCTACTACTACTACTACTACTACTACTACTACTACTACTACTACTACTACTACGACTACTCCTACCACGACGACAACTACTATTACGTACTACTACTACTACTACTACTACTACCACTACTACTACTACTACTGCTACTACTACTATTACTACTACTACTAGTACGACTATTACTACTAGTACTATCGCTGCTACTCCCTTTACGATTACTACTAGTACTATTACTACTACTATTACGACTACTACCACCACGACTATTTCTATTATTGCTTCGATTATGGGTGCTACACTAGTACTGCCACTATTACTGCTACTACTACTACTACTATTGCTACTACTATTTCTACTACTACTACGACTACTACTACCACTACTACTACTACTACGACGACGCCTTGTTCTACTATTACTACTACTATTATTACTACTAGTGCGGCTACGACGACGACGACTGAAACTACTATTACTACCAGTGCTGGTACGACTACTACTATGAGTGCCACTACTACTGCTACTACTACCACCACTACTATTATTACTACTACTACTACTGCTGCTACTACTACTACTACTGCTACTACTACTACTACTAGTACTACTACTACTACGACTACGACTACTACTACTACTACTACTACTACTACTACCCTTACCACCCTGACTACTACTACTACTGCTCTTACGATTGGTACTCTTACTACTACTGCTACTACGACGACCACTACGGCTACTACTACTAGTACTACTACCTATACTACTATCACTACTACTACTACTACTACCACTACTACTACTACTACTACTACTACTTCTACTACTACTACTACCACCACTACTACCACTACTACTACTACTACTACTACTACTACTATTACTACTACTACTACGACTACTATTACTACTACTACTACTACTGCTACGATTACTATCATTAATAATATTATTACGATTTCTACGACTACTATAACGACTACTACTACTACTAATGCTACTACGGCTGCCACTTTACTACGACTACTAGTGCCACTACTACTGCTACTACTACTACTACCACTATTACCAGTACTGGTACGACTACTACTCTTACTACTAGTGCCACTACTACTGCTACTACTACCACTACTACTACTCTTACTCTTACTCTTACTACTCTTACTACTACTACTACTACTACTACTACTACTACTACTACCACTACTACTAGCAGTACTACTATTACTACTACTACTAGTACTAATACTACTACTACTACTACTACTACTACTACTACTACTACTACTACTACTACTACTACTACTACTACTACTACTACTACTCGTACTACTATTACTACAAGTACTACGACCACTACTACTACTACTGTTACTACTACTACTCCTACTACTACTACTACTACTACTACCACTACCCTTACTACTACTATCACGATTGTTACTACTACTACTACTAGTACGACTACTACGACTACTACCTGCACTACTACTACTACTACTACTATCCCACTATTACTACTACTTCTACTACTATCACAACTACTACCACTACTACCACGACTACTATTACTACTGCTACGATTACTACCATTATTATTATTACTACGACTTCTACGACTATTACTACGACTACTACTACTACTACTACGACTAATGCTACAACGGCTGCTACTTTACTACTACTCCTACTACCACTCGTGCTACTACTACTACTACTATTACTACTACTACTACTACTACTACTACTACTACTAGTAATACTATTATTATTTGTACGAGTACTACCATTATTATTATTACTATCACTACTACTACTACTACTACCCTTGCTACTACTTCTACTACTACTACTACTACTACTACTACTACTACTACTTCTACTACTACTACTACTACTACTACGACTACTACTACTACTACTACTACTACTACTACTACTACTACTACTACTACTACTACGGCTACTACGGCTACTACTATCACTACTACTACTCACTAGTACTACTACTCCTACTACTACTACGACTGCTTCTACTACTACTATTACTACTACGACCTCGACGACGACGACGACGACGACTTCGACGACGACTACTACTACTACTATTACACTACATCCCCAGGACGAAAGTTTTTCCGGGACAGGGCGTGGGCCCAGGTTTCTGTTTTAGTTGGACAACCTTTCCCCGGGCTTGAAGCGGGCCGGCGAAGTTATTTACGATAGATGACAAGGTAAAGTCCCATGCGGCGTGGAAACATGATCGACCCACGAACCCGGAAAGGAATGTAGAACTGTAACACATGGCAGCGTTTTCAAAGACACCTGATTGGGTGACGGGCAATTGCAATACTGAAAGTATCGATCTTGATGTACCCTGCCGAGGGCTGTGCTGTGCTGCGCCGTGCTGAATTGCGATGTGCCATGGCGCGACTGTGCTCTATAGCCTCGTGAATCAAGTCCTCCTTTGCATCCGAGTCCTGACCGAACTGATCTGGATCTTAAGCTCGAGCTGCCTGAACACATAGTAGCTGCCCCAGAGCTAATGGACAGGGGAACATGCCAGGAGGACGCGCCGCGAAACGTCCCAAGGGATGCGCCAGGCGACGTGCCAGGGGACGTGCCATGGGGTCGCACCGCGGGACGTGCCAAGGGGACGCGCTACGGAACGTGCCAATGGATGTGCCACGGGATGTGCCAGGGGACGCGCCACGCGACGTGCCAGGGGGACTCGCCAAAGGACGCCCCACGGAACGTGCCAAGGAACGTGCCAAGTTGCAATGCTGAGTGCATCGACCTTGATGTACCGTGCCGAAATCAGTGCTGTGCTGCGCCGTGCTGAATTGCGATGTGCCATGGCGCGATTGTGCTCTATAGCCTCGTGGATCGAGTCCTCCTTTGCATCCGAGTCCTGACCGAACTGATCTGGATCTTAAGCTCGAGCTGCCTGAACACATAGTAGCTGCCCCAGAGCTAATGGACAGGGGAACATGCCAGGAGGACGCGACGCAGAACGTCTCAAGGGACGCGCCAAGCGACGTGCCAAGGGACGTGCCATGGGGACGCACCGCGGGACGTGCCAAGGGGACGCGCTACGGAACGTGCTGGGGACAAGCGTTTCGCTCGAGACATCCTGTCAAAATCATCTGAATTCCTACGCGCGGGACGCTGCACGCGCGAGACATCCTCGGAATTCCTGCGAGCGGGACGTGAAAACAAGTATTTCGCCTGAGACATCCTTTGAATTCTGGCCCCCCACGAGGCCACCGCTCGAGACATCCTCCAATTTTGCAAAACCAGCGTTTCGCTCGAGACATCCTCAACAAATTATGAAAAACAAGCGTTTCGCTCGAGACATCCTGTCAAAATCCGAAGAAATCCAAATACCCGCGCGCGGGACGCGGCACGCGCGAGACATCCTTGGAATTCCTGCGCGAGGGGCGCTTTTCCGTGTCGCGGTCGGCTCTGCAAAACCAGCGTGTCGCTCGAGACATCCTCAACAAATTCTGAAACCAAGCGTTTCGCTCGAGACATCCCCAACTCTGCAAAACCAGCGTCTCGCTCGAGACATCCTCAACAAATTCTGAAAAACAAGCGTTTCGCTAGGGACATCCTCAAATTTTAATTCGCCGGCCCTCTTCCCACTCGTTATTTATCGCAAAAGAAATTCGCCGGCCCTCTTCCCGTCAAACCCGGGGGGAAACCATCTAAAAGAGACCCCTGGGCTCAAGCCCTTTCCGGGAAAAAAGCGTTTCGCGCGCGCCCGCTCGAGGAAAATGCGCCCCCTATCTCGGATCCTCGTTGCCTAATGGGGTCGGCGGAACCCCACTTTCCTTCGTAAAAAGAGGGTGCGGAGCGTTTTGCGCAGAATCCATATTCAATAACGAGGTATGGAGCCCCGACTGGGACACGATAGATGAGAACATGATGGACCCACGAACCCGGAAAGGGATATAGACATGTGGAGCATGGACACGTTTTCACGATACCCAACTGGGCAACACCTCACGAAACATCCCACGAGACACTTCACGAAACATCCCACGAGACACCTCACGAAACATTCCACGAGACACCTCACGAAACATTCCACGAGACACCCCGCGAAACATTCCACGAGACACCCCACGAAACATTCCACGACGACAGGCAACCACTCAACCAAGGCGGTGTGGTCGTGCTGGGGAGTGGTCGTGCTGGGGTGTGGTCGTGCTGGGGGGTGGTCGTGCTGGGGGGTGGTCGTGCTGGGGGGGTGGTCGTGCTGGGGGGTGGTCGTGCTGGGGCGTGGTCGTGCTGGGGCGTGGTCGTGCTGGGGCGTGGTCGTGCTGGGGTGTGGTCGTGCTGTGGTGAGGTCGTGCTGGGGTGTGGTCGTGCTGGGGTGTGGTCTTGCTGGGGTAGGGTCGTGCTGGGGTGGGTCGTGCTGGGGTGTGGTCGTGCTGGGGTGTGGTCGTGCTGGGGCTGGTCGTGCTGGGGGGGTCGTGCTGGGGTCTGGTCGTGCTGGGGTGTGGTCGTGCTGGGGTGTGGTCGTGCTAGGGTGGGGTCGTGCTGTGGGAGATGGTCGTGCTGGGGGGGGGTCGTGCTGGGTGGGGTTGTGCTGGGGCTGGTCGTGCTGGGGCGGGTCGCTTGGCGTGGTCGTGCTGGGGTGTGGTCGTTGCTGGGTGAGGTCGTGCTGGGGTGTGGTCGTGCTGGGTGGGGGTGCTGGGGGGGGGTCGTGCTGGGGTGTGGTCGTGCTGGGGTGTGGTCGTGCTAGGGTGGGGTCGTGCTGGGGTGGGGTCGTGCTGGGGTGTGGTCGTGCTGGGGTGTGGTCGTGCTGGGGTGTGGTCGTGCTGGGGCGTGGTCGTGCTGGGGTGGGGTCGTGCTGGGGTGGGGTCGTGCTGGGGTGTGGTCGTGCTGGGGTGGTCCGCACCCTGTGATTTATCGATCGGGTCGTGCTGGGGTGTGGTCGTGCTGGTGCTGGGGTGTGGTCGTGCTGGGGTGTACTCGTGCTGGGGTGTGGTCGTGCTGGGGTGTGGTCGTGCTGGGGTGTGGTCGTGCTGGGGCGTGGTCGTGCTGGGCGTGGTCGTGCTGGGGTGTGGTCATGCTGGGGGTGTGGTCGTGCTGAGGTGTCCCGCACCCTGTGATTTATCGATCGGGATTTCAAAAAATGATGGACCCACGAACCCGGAAAGGGATATAGACATGTGGAGCATGGACACGTTTTCACGATACCCAACTGGGCAACACCTCACGAAACATCCCACGAGACACTTCACGAAACATCCCACGAGACACCTCACGAAACATTCCACGAGACACCTCACGAAACATTCCACGAGACACCCCGCGAAACATTCCACGAGACACCCCACGAGACACCCCACGAAACATTCCACGGGGGTGCGACTGGGTGTGGTCGTGCTGGGGTGTGGTCGTGCGTGGTCTGGGGTGTGGTCGTGCTGGGGTGTGGTCGTGCTGGGGTGTGGTCGTGCTGGGGTGTGGTCGTGGGGGGGTGGTCGTGCTGGGGGGTGGTCGTGCTGGGGCGTGGTCGTGCTGGGGCGTCGTGCTGGGGCGTGGTCGCGCTGGGGTGTGGTCGTGCTGTGGTGAGGTCGTGCTGGGGTGTGGTCGTGCTGGGGTGTGGTCTTGCTGGGGTGGGGTCGTGCTGGGGTGGGGTCCTGCTGGGGTGTGGTCGTGCTGGGGTGTGGTCGTGCTGGGGTGGGGTCGTGCTTGGGTGGGGTCGTGCTGGGGTGTGGTCGTGCTGGGGTGTGGTCGTGCTGGGGTGTGGTCGTGCTGGGGTGTGGTCGTGCTGGGGCGTGGTCGTGCTGGGCGTGGTCGTGCTGGGGTGTGGTCATGCTGGGGTGTGGTCGTGCTGGGCTGTCGTGATGGGTGGGGTCGGCTGGGGTGGGTAGTGCTGGGGTGTGTCGTGCTGGGGTGGTCCGCACCCTGTGAATTTATCGCTATGCGGTCGCTGGGTGTGGTCGTGATGGGGTGTGTCGTGCTGGGTGTGGTCGTGATGGGGTGTGGTCGTGCTGGGGTGTGGTCGTGCTGGGGCGTGGTCGTGCTGGGGTGTGGTCGTGCTGGGGTGTGGTCGTGCTGAGGTGTCCCGCACCCTGTGATTTATCGATCGGGATTTCAAAAACAAGCGTTTCGCCTGAGACATCCTCAAATTTTAATCCGCCGGCCTCCTTCGACCTCGATATTTATCAGGGAAAAAATCCGCCGGCCTCCTTCAAGTTGGCACCGGGGGACAGGTTTACCAACTAAAAGAGAACCCTGGGCCCGAGCCCTTTCCGGGAACAAGCGTTTCGCCTGAGACATCCTCAAATTTTAATCCGCCG
>CAUYUJ010004459.1:357576-472576 GCA_963575745.1 Prorocentrum cordatum
TACTACTACTACTACTACTTCTACTACTTCTACTACTGCTACGACTGCTACGACTGCTACTACTACTACTACTACTACTACTACTACTACTACTACTACTACTACTACTACTACTACTACTACTACTACTACTACTACTACTACTACTACAATTTTTACTACTACTACTACTACTACTACTACTACTACTACTACTACTACTACTACTACTATTACTACTTGTACTACTACTACTACTACTACTACTACTACTACTGCTACGACGACGACGACGACTACTACTACTACTACTACTACTACTACTACTACTACTACTACTACTACTACTACGACCACGACTACTACCACGACTACTACTACTACTACTACTACTACTACTAACTACTATCACTACTACACTACTACTACTATTACTACTTCTACTACTGACTGAAACTACTACTAGTTACTACACTACTACGACTATTACTACTACTCTACTACTACTAATACTACTACTACTACTACTACTACTACTACTACTACTACTACTACTACTACTACTACTACCTACTACTACTACTACTACCTACTACTACTACTAACTACTACTACTAACTACTACTACTACTACTACTACTACTACTACTACTACTACTACTACTACTACTACTACTACTACTACTACTACTACTACTACTACTACTACTACTACTACTACTACTACTACTAATACTACTACTACTAGTATTCGTACTATTACTGCTGCTGATGATGCTGCTGCTGTTGTTGCTGATGGTGTTGATGCTGCTGCTGTTGCTGCTGCTGCCCTCTGGATCATAAGATGCAAACCTGTTGTGCTCTTATCGAGGACGTTATGTTAGTCGCCATGGCGTTGCCGCAAGCAGTGGCTACTCCCGTTCTATCCGCAATCGCAAGTGTTGCAACGCGGGCGCCAGCAATCAAAGCGACGGCGGCTGCGACGTCGATGATGACCATGGCAGCGGCGATGGTCAGTGGAACGGCACGGCGGTGATGACCTTGATCGTGACAATCAGCGCGACAATCAGGCCAATCGCGATTCGGATGTCGACGACGATGAGTCGGGCGGTCCATGGGGCGAGCAGATGAGCCCCTGGTCCAAAATTGAGGAAACACTTGACGGGCAACATTGGACCTTGCGGGCAGCATTGGACTGGGGGCTCGCAAAAGCTGACCTTCGTACATATTTTGTTTTGGGAGGGGTTGTGCAACTGGTGCTGGCGAGTCTGGCGTTACACGCGAGTCTGGCGATACTTTTGACATCTTTCCTGGCTGGAGCAGCCGTTCGCCGCGTTTCAGAGTTTTACAAGGCCGCCACGGGTGGATATAATCAGTTACGGGCTTCCAGCAAAGGGCGCAGGTTCCTGGCACGTGCATGGTGTACGTTTGCAGAGGGACCGCGGTGCTTGGCCCCCCTGGGGTGGTGCCACCGATATACCACACGTGCCCTCGCACTCTTTCTGGGGTGGCTCGACTGACCTCTGTAGCTTGTCACTGCTCTCTTGGGCGGTGCCACCCTCTTCCTCTCTTCCTGCTCCTCCCTTCTCCTCGTCCGTCGTCGTCGTCGTCGTCCTCCTCCTCCTCGTGTTCCATGGCCATGGCGTGCCCCCAATGCCCTGAGGACAAGTTCCTGTGCTTCGGCCTTCCTCGCTCCCTCCGCCAATGGCTCCTCCTGCTCCTCCTCCTCCTCCTTCCTCCTCCCCTTCCTCCTCCTCCTCCTCCTCTTCCTCCTCCTCCTCCTCCTCCTGTAACCCCTTTGGCTCCAGCAGCCGTCTGTGCTCAGGCTGCTCCGCTGCAGTGCCCTCGTCCTGACTGTGTTGGCAGCGGCCGTGCTCCAGGCCGCCATGGCTCTCAGGTCGAGGACGACCCGGGTCTGCGTTCTGGCCGCGCTGTGCTCCCTCGCCCTGCGCAGGCTCGCTTTCGTGGCGCCGTCGGGCGACATGGCGGCGCGCGCCGGCACGGGCGCCCTCGTCGCGGGCGCCGCCCCGGCCCTGGAGCGCGGCTCGGTGGCGATGTCGGCCGAGGGTGGCGGAGGTTCGGCCGTGCGCTTCAAGATCTTTCTCACGAAGGAGCAGGGCTCGTGTCGACTCCTCCGGTGCGATTCGATGTCGCTGATCCCCGATTCCGATTCGAGTCGGCTTCGGACTGCGATCTGGACTCCGATGTCCAGGTGGAGGCCTTAGTAGCCTGCCGATTTCCGCCGATTCGTCTTCTCCCGACTTTGCCGCCGATCTCCGCCGATCCCATTCATTCCGATCGCTGATCTGCCTTATCGATTCGATTCGGGGTGCTCTTGCGAAGGATGGCCGCGTGAAGATGATGCCGCCGCTGCGGTTGGGGCGCGCGGGCCCAAAGCAGGGAGTCGAGGAGCAACAAAACGGCATAAGCAAAATGTCTCGGCGGTCCGCGCGGATTTCTTGGATCGGCGTTGGGCCCCCCCCGGCGACACCTCTGGCGCCGCCCCTGGCACGCTGCGCGCGCCAGGGAAGGGTGCGCGGCAGGGAGGGGGGTCCAGCGCCGATCCAAGAAATTCGCGCGGACCTCCGAGAAATGATTTCTCTGCCGCTTTCAGCTCCTCTCAAGGAGTGAAGAATCATCGCATAGCCCCCGCGGGGAAAGGCGCGTTCAGCCACCTCGTGAGCAGTGATTCTGACATCGTGGTGAACAAGGGTGTGTGGAATCATCTCGTCGTGTATAACCCCAACCGCTTCTTCTTCCCCTTCTTCCTCTGAGCGGGGTGCGCGCTGGCTGTAGATTATGTACTCTCTATCTTCAGGCCCTTGCCGAAAGGGGCAGACGCATGCCTCCTACACCGTGCTCTTCCCTCGAAGCCCTAGTGCTACCATCTTATTGCTAGCGGGCGGGGCATCCGAACCCATTCTGCTCCCTCGTGAAAATCCGACACCGGGGCATCGCTTCTCATCCCAGTATGCGCCTATCGACTCCCCATTCAGGGGGGCAATTGGCGGCTTCCTGCCTCGGATCCTCCCAGACGCCCAGACCGGCCACACTCGCTTTGTTTTGGTGGAGGAGCTCTTTCAGAACAAGTGAGACCTTGACACTCCGTGCTCTGAAGGTATGTAGCGCGAGATCCAGTGTTTGAATGGATTTCAGGGCTCGGGGCAGATCCCCAAAAGGGCAAATGAGCCTCTGCCTTCGCAGACTCCAGGTTCATTGCCCGACGCTTTCATTTAGTTATTATGATTTGTTATTGTTTGTGGACGTGCGACCCCGGAATGATTTTCGAGCGTTCCATGACCACGCCATGCGCCCGTAGTGATGGCGCTCGACATCCCGCAAGGTGTGTCTCTGGGCTGCGCTCGGGCCAGTGCAAGGGCGTCCCCCCGAAACCATCCTCCGAGGAGCCAAGACTGTCGATCGATGGTGCGACAACGGCCCTGGGACAAGTACCGGGGAACAAAAAACGCCATAAGCATAAATGTTCGGAGGTCCGCGCGAATTTCTCATCGGCGCAGGAGCCCCCCAGCGCCGATCCGAGAAATCTGTGCGGACCTCCGAAAGTTTATGCTTATATTGGTAGAGAAACAGTCTTGGCCTCATGGTCGTCTCGATCATCCTGGCCATCCTCTCTTGGTGAGCCTGGGGGTCTTCCACCGGCAATATCATAGAAGAAGGTCCCTAGCGGCTAAACAGCCAGGGGGGCAGGCTAGCTATCATACGAACATCAGCCACAGCGCAGCTGAAGCACCTCGGTACATCTATGGAGCGCTTCTTCTTCTTCTTCTTCTTCTTCTTCTTCTTCTTCTTCTTCTCTGGGCGCCCAGGACCTCCCGGACGCTCCTGCGTCTCCTTTGGTTTTCGCGCCTCCTGGGCGTCCCTGGCGGGCTTCGAAGGCAGGTCCAAAGCGGTCAGGAGGGCGCCCAGGCGGCTTCACTGCCTCTTCAGGCCTTCGTGGAGGGCATCTTGGAGCCGTCTTGGGACGTATCGGGGGCTTCTTGAGCATTCTTCTTCATGGCGGCTGGGGCCGCCTTGGGCTCATCTTGGGCCGTCTCGGAAGCATCTTGGGGCTAGATTGGCCTCTCTTGGGCCATTTTAGCCATCTTGGAGGCGTCGTGGGACCACCTTGGAGGTGAGTTGTCTTGACTTTATGGTTCGCCCAGAGGCAGGCGGGATCGGCCGAAGCCTACTGAGAACCTGGCTCGCTCCCGCCACTGTGCCCAGGTCGTGGACAAGAGGCCTCTTAGAGGCCTCTTGGGATCTCTTGGGGAGCCTCTTGGAGGCCTCCCGGGGGCTTCTTAGGGCCTCATGGCGGTCTCGTGGGGCCTTGTGGAGGGTTCTTGGCAACCTCTGGTGTCCTCTTGGCGGTCTCAGAAGAGTCCGAAGGGGACCTGAGGACACTCCACTTAGTGCCTGACGGGAAGCGCCTCTGGCGTGCACCGTTGGTTCAGGGGCTTTATTTTCTCTAACTAAGGGGTGCCGATCGCATCCCGCACCTCGCTGGCGGATGACGGGAAGCGTCTTCGAGGTACGAGAAGCAAGCGGGACGTTCTGGCTGAATCCTTGAGTAAATATATATATATATATATATATATATATCTTTATATCTATGGGTTGCGCGATTGCACGGGGGTTTTCATTGGCGGATTCCCCAAAATGGCCATTTCGCTCGAGACATCCTCGAAAAATCGAGGTGTTGGAGGCTATCGTTTAAGACGTCTTATGTTAAAAATGACGGTTTCGCTCGAGACATCCTCAAAAAATCGGGATGTTGAAAAATATCAAAAATTTTTGTTATGCATGAAAAATGAGCGTTTCGCTCGAGACATCCTCGAAAAAATGAGATGCCGACAGAGGTGTTTTAGAACCTCTTATGTCAAAAATGACGTTTTCGCTCGGGACGTCCTCAGAAAATGAGCAGGTGGTCTGCCGTGCTCCCGTGTGGAGCACGGCAGACCACGGCCATTTCGCTCGAGACATCCTCAACATGATGGACCCACGAACCCGGAAAGGGATATAGACATGTGCAGCATGGTCACGTTGTCACGATACCCAACTGGGCGACACCTCACGAAACATCCCACGAGACACTCCGCGAAACATCCCACGAGACACCTCACGAAACATTCCACGAGACACCTCACGAAACATTCCACGAGACACCCCGTGAAACACTCCACGAGACACCCCACGAACAGGCAACCACTCAACCAGACACCCCACGAAACATTCCACGGGGGTGCGACTGGGTGTGGTCGTGCTGGGGTGTGGTCGTGCTGGGGGTCTGGGGTGTGGTCGTGCTGGGGTGTGGTCGTGCTGGGGGGTGGTCGTGCTGGGGGGTGGTCGTGCTGGGGGGTGGTCGTGCTGGGGGGTGGTCGTGCTGGGGCGTGGTCGTGCTGGGGCGTGGTCGTGCTGGGGCGTGGTCGTGCTGGGGTGTGGTCGTGCTGTGGTGAGGTCGTGCTGGGGTGTGGTCGTGCTGGGGTGTGGTCTTGCTGGGGTAGGGTCGTGCTGGGGTCGGGTCGTGCTGGGGTGTGGTCGTGCTGGGGTATGGTCGTGCTGGGGTGGGGTCGTGCTGGGGTGGGGTCGTGCTGGGGTCTGGTCGTGCTGGGGTGTGGTCGTGCTGGGGTATGGTCGTGCTAGGGTGGGGTCGTGCATTTCGCTCGAGACATCCTGCCAAAATTCCAGGAAATCGTACAAAAACAAACGAATTAGTCGAGACATCATCGAAATTCCTTCGCGCGGGGCGCTTTTCCGCGTCGCGGTCGGCTCTGCAAAACAAGCGTTTCGCTCGAGACATCCTCGGCAAACTCTGCGGAGCAAGCGTTTCGCTCGAGACATCCTCAACACACGAAAAAGTGGCCCGCACCCTGTGATTTATCGATCGGGATTTCAAAAACAAGCGTTTCGCTCGAGACATCCTCAAATTTTAATCCGCCGGCCTCCTTCGACCTCGATATTTATCAGGGAAAAAATCCGCCGGCCTCCTTCAAGTTGGCACCGGGGGACAGGTTTACCCACTAAAAGAGAACCCTGGGCCGGCGCCCTTTCCGGGAAAAAATCGAGGTGTGGTCTGCCGTGCTCCTGTGTGGTCTGCCGTGCTCCTGTGGTCTGCCGTGCTCCCCACAGGAGCACGGCAGACCGCGCGTAGGAACCGAGAGGAGCACGGCAGACCAAGACGAGGAGCACGGCAGACCAGGCACCAAGAGCGCCCTCAAGACGACGGAAAGGATGACCAAGACGAGGAGCACGGCAGACCAAGACGAGGAGCACGGCAGACTATGCCCTAAGAGTGCCCTCAAGACGGCCGAACAACGGCAGACCCCATAGGAGCACGGCAGACCACAGAAGAGCACGGCAGACCAACAGGAGCACGGCAGACCACACAAGAGCACGGCAGGCCACACAGGAGCACGGCAGACCACACAGGAGCACGGCAGACCACAAAGGAGCACGGCAGACCACACAAGAGCACGGCAGACCCCACAAGAGCACGGCAGACCCCACAGGAGCACGGCAGACCCCACAGGAGCACGGCAGAGCAGACCCAAAAGGAGCACGGCAGACCACACAGGAGCAAGGCAAACCACAGGAGCACGGCAGACCACACAGGAGCACGGCAGACCCCACAGTAGCAAGGCAGACCCCAAAGGAGCACGGCAGACCACCGGAGCACGGCAGACCACACAGGAGTACGGCAGACCCCACATGAGCACGGCAAATCCCAAATGAGCACGGCAGACCACAAGAGCACGGCAGACCACACAGGAGCACGGCAGACTCCACAGGAGCACGGCAGACCACAAAGGAGCACGGCAGACCACACAGGAGCCCGGCAGACGCCACAGGAGCACGGCAGACGCCACAGGAGCACGGCGGAACCCACAGGAGCAC
Source organism: Prorocentrum cordatum (assembly GCA_963575745.1). NCBI lineage: Eukaryota > Dinophyceae > Prorocentrales > Prorocentraceae > Prorocentrum > Prorocentrum cordatum. The sequence continues at coordinate 364,447 of CAUYUJ010004459.1, forward strand.
GGCAGACCGCGCGCGGGTACAACATAAACGCGCCTTTTTGTTGTACCCCGAACGCCGCTGGCGTTTCCCCAACAGGAGCACGGCAGATCTCACAGGCGCGCGGCAGACCCCGAATGAGCACGGCCGACCACAGGAGCACGGCAGACCCCAAATGAGTACGGCAGACCCCAAAAGAGCACCGTAGACGCCTCAGGAGCACGGCTGACCACACAGGAGCACGGCAGCCTGGGCCGGTTCCGGCGCCGGCCGGCGCCGGAAAATTGAATTCCGAGGCGGTGCCGAAAAAAGGCCACTCCAAGACATATTTTTCTTTCGAAAATATTGATTTTCTGCTCCCGGCGCCCGGGAACCCCTTCCGGGCCGCTTCTGGCACCCGGGCCGGCGCTCGAGCCAAACGCCCGGGCCAGCACCCGGGCCAGCGCCCGGGCCGGTTCCGGCGCCGGCCGGCGCCGGAAAATTGAATTCCGAGGCGGTGCCGAAAAAAGGCCACTCCAAGACATATTTTTCTTTCGAAAATATTGACCGAACAACGGCAGACCCCATAGGAGCACGGCAGACCACAGAAGAGCACGGCAGACCAACAGGAGCACGGCAGACCACACAGGAGCACGGCAGCAGCACGGGGCTGAGCTGCCCCCCAGGTTCTCGGAGATCGTCGACATTCTCAACACGCAGAAGGAAGCGGTCGCTGACGTGCTCAGGCCCCGCAGCAGCTCGGCCAGGAAGCGCTGGGGCGACAGCGTTGGCGACGACGGCCTCGCGACTGAGGACGATGACATGCCGCTCGACATCGTGTCCTCAGGTGGGCCCGTGGCCGCCCCCTCCCCTGGCGCCCCGCGGACAGGGCAGTCCGCGGCTGGGCCGCCCGCCCCACGGGCCAGGTCTGCGGACGGACCCTACGGGCCCGCAGTGGCCCGTGGCCAGCACGGAGCGACTCTGGGTGCGTGGCCCCAGGTGGAGCCCTGCCTCGCCAAGGCCCTCGCAGAGCAAGGGGCGGCCATCTCGGACGGCGACCCCTTGGTGGCTGCGGCTGCTGTTGTGGCTCCTGCTGCTGGGTACGGGCCGCGCCGTGGGTGACGCAGGAGGACTGGAGTGGCAAGCCTCCACAGTTCGTGGGCCCAGCTGCTGGGACAGGTGGAGGAGGCGCTGCGACGGCCGCTGGCGCGTCAGAGCCCCTCGCAGGCGGCGGGCGGCGCCCAAGGCCCTTGCCCGAAGTAGCCAGCTGGCGCGGTCGGGAACACCGAGGTGGCCCCCCGACGGCCAGTCAGGGGCCGAGAGCGGTGGGATTCAGCCCCACGACGTCGCAGCTCTCGGCCCCGTTGGTGAAGGGCAGGCGCACCCCCCGCTCGCTACCGGAGGGGCGGAGGGACGGCCGCCCCCCCAGCGGTGGCCACCTCCCGTGCAGGCGAGCAGCCCGCCGATGCCGTCTAGGAGCGCTGGAGGTCCCCCCTCCAGTCCTGGTGGGGGCGGAGGGCCCCGCGACCAGGGGCTCGGCGGGCATGGAGCCTGGCGTTGAGGAGCGTGCGGCTCGCGAGGCTGCCGTCATCGGCAAGGCGCCGCTGGTTGACAGGGCAGGGGGCCAGCAGCTCCGAGCTGGCCTCGTCTTGCTCGGCTGCAATGGCAATACTTGGAGCAGGAGCTTTGAGGTCCTTGAAGCCTTCTTCAAGGCGTACGACTACTGGCCCGACGTTGTGGCGCTGCAGGAGACGAGGCTCCCGCATGAGCGCCTGCCCAGTGCGGAGGCTCAGGCCCGAGGCCTGGGGTACGCGGCCTTCCTACACGCGGCAGTGTTGACGGAGAAGCAGGGGCCCCTGGCGACCTCAGGCGGCGTGGCGATCCTGGTGCGGGACGGCTTGCAGGCCGGCGAGTCTTCGGCCCCGCTGCCCTCGGCATTGCGGCACCGCCTCATCGGAGTGGAGATTGCCGCAGCTTCGGGCCTTCGGCTTCTGGTGCTCGCTGGTTATTTTCAGCACTCTCTGGGCCCTCGAGGCACCAACCTCGACATGTTTTCGGCCATCTCTGAGGTGACGGGCTCCCATGCAGACATCCCGTGGGTCCTCCAAGCGGACTTCAACATGGAGCCCGAGCCCCTGGAGGAGTTGGGGTGGCCCGCGGCAGTGCGGGGGCACGTCCTGGGGCCCTCGGAGGCGACGTGCCATGCCGAGGGCTGTGACCACCTCTACGACTGGTTCGTGGCTTCTGCGGCGTTGGCTGCCTGCACGGCCTCCTGTGCCACCACGCTCGAGGGCTTTGGTCTGCACCCTCATCGCCCTGTCCTACTTCGCCTACAGGATGTTCGGGCAGATGCGTTGGTTGAGGTTCCGTCCAGGCCCGCCCGCTTCCCCGAAGTAGCCCCTGAGCTCCTTCGGGCACACGAGGACGCGGAGATTGTGCGCTACTCGGTTGGCAAGAAGGGGCAGGTCACGTCCAGGGAGGTCTCGTGGTCCTGGGACGCGGGCTCTGCTCCGACCAACCTCTCCGTTGCCTTCGGCGAGTGGGCGGCAGCTGCAGAAGGCACCCTGGTCGGCATCCACGGCATCAGCCAGGCTGACCTGGCCCGCCATCTCGGCAGAGGAGAGGGGCCGAGGCTGACCCTCAAGCCGCTCAGCGCCCTTGTCAGGCGGGACGCCAGGTTCAGGTTCAGCCTCCTCACGCACCGCCTAAGGAGTTGCCTGGACGTGGCCCTCCAGCGGGTGCGCGCGGAGAGCACTGGCCGATGGCACCCTCGGCATGCGGACTGGTACGAGCACCAGGCCGAGCTCAGGGCGCAGCTCTTGCTGGAGGCGGTGCAGGAGGCGGACGACTCGGTCGGTCAGGGTCTTCCTGGTGCTGCTCCTGAGCGGCTGGGCGACCTGGTGTACCAGGCGGGCGTCCTCGGCAGCCCTGAGGCAGTTCGGGACCTCCAAGGGCTGCTCAGTGCTTCGCAGCGCCGCGATGCGGCTCAAAGCGCCCAGGCCTGGCGCAGCTGGGCCCAGACAGCGGTCGAGAAGGGCGGTCGCCTGGCCCACCGCTTCTCGAAGGCGACGCCCCCGCCGACGGTCAGGGACGCTGACTCGGGCAGGAGGCTGGTGGGTATGGCAGCGATTGGTGAACTCACGAGTGTCTGGCAGAAGCTGTGGCTCCAGGACGGGTTTGCCTCGGGCGCAGGGGCCAGCAGCTGGGACGTGGGCGAGTGGCAGCTGCCCCCCATCTCGCTGGAGCAGCTCCAGGCAGCCTGCAAACGCTACAGCCCCTCGGTGGGCCTCGGGTGCGACTCCCTGCACCCTCGGCAGATCCTCCTTCTGCCAGTGGCGCTGCAGCTGCGCATCCTGGACATCCTGGCGGCCTACGACGAGGCCCCTGCATCGATCCACGGGCAGGTCTCCCTGATGGTGTTCATTCCGAAGGCAGACGGTGGGGTAAGGCCCATAGCGCTGCTGCCGTTGGTCCTGCGGCTCTGGTCGCGCCTCCGCCAACCGTGCTGTGCACGCTGGGAGGCTGACCACAACTACCCCTTCTTCTGGGGACGTGATGGGCGGGACTGTGAGAGGGCTGGTTGGCTGCACAACTGTTTCGCGGGGTTCGCGAAGTCGAACCTGCAGTTCGAGGCCGCGAGCCTCTTCCTGGACATCAGCAAGTTCTACGAGCACGTGCGGCACGACGTTCTCTGGGCGAATGCGGTACGTTTCGGGTTCAACCTCAGGTTGCTGCGCGGCCTCCTCACGTCCTACCAGGCCCCTAGGATGATCCTCGCGGCGGGCATGGCCTCCCCCGCTTTCGGCACTACGGGAACAGTGTTGGCTGGGTGTGCGTGTGCGACAGCAGTTGCGAAGCTCCCAGTTCTGGGAGCCCTCCTGGCAGCGGGGGCGACGAGCCCGTTGGTCACGCCGAGGAATGTTGTTGACGACATTTCGCTCCAGGCGGTCGGCACGGCTCGGCTCGTGAAGCTGCAGATGGTGGCCGCCAGTTGTGAAGTGGTCCGACAGCTGCGTGAGCAGCACCTCCCACTCAACGAGAGTAAGTCGGTCTTCCTGGCCTCGTCGCCGCAGCTCGCCAAGGAGCTCTCCGAGGCTTGGGCGGTGCATGGCTTTACCTTCAAGAGGGGACTTCAGGCGAGGAACCTCGGCACCGACGCCAACATCACTCGTCGTGGAGTTCATGAAGGAGCTGTGCGTGCGGTCGGCGGCCTTCGCCGAGGACGCAGGCTAGGGGTGCTCCGCTCAGCTGGCGCGGCTACCGAGATGGTCCATCGTGCTGGGCCCACCGCGGCGATGCTGTGGGGGCGCACTGTGACTGGTGTTCCAGATAGGGAGCTGCATTCGTGGCGCTTGGCGGCGGTGCGCTCAGCTGGGAAGTTCCCCAAGGGCGCCTCGCTCGGGTTGAGACTCAGAGTGGTGGAGGTCATGAAGTCCATCGACCTCGACCCGAGCCCAGCGCTGCTTCGTGCCGCGGTGCAGATGGCGGCCAGTCTCCTCCAGTCGGGGGAGGTCCCGCTGCGTATGTTCGAGTCGGCAGTGCAGGAGGCAGTGCAGAGGCACGCGGGAGCAGCAGCCCCTTGGGCGCACTGCCGCACGCCGGTGGATGCCCTGGCCCTCTCGCTCTCCAGGGTGGGCTGGAGGCTTGGCCAAGGAGCCCGCCTCGCAACCGACGACGGCCATCTCCTGGACCTGCGCATGTTGGGGCCGCGCGAGCTGGGCCTGCTGGCTGCGGCAGGGGCACGGCGGGCGTCGGACAAGTCGGAGCTGGCCCGCCTCGGCCACGGTGCGCTCCCTCAGTCGCCCTTGTTCTGGGAGGCCTTCGCGGAGGTCCTCGGGCCTGGCAGCAAGCTCAGCCACAGGGAGAAGGCGGCGGTGGTGAGCTTCCTTTCCAACGCCCACTGGCCCCAGACCCGTCTGCACTCGGCGGGAGAGAGGGAGCACGCTCGCTGCTGTGCCTGTGAGGCCCCCCGCGGCAGCCTCTGGCACAGGCTGTTCGAGTGTCCTGTCCTTGCGGGGGCCAGGCGTGACTCTACCTCTGTCCGCCTTCGGCGCTGTGCGCATCGTGCACGCGGTCGTGGCGAGGAGGCGGGTGAATGTTTCGCGCGCTGCTGGCTCCCTCAGCCACCGAGGGCCGCCCCGAGGTCAGACGCCATGGCAGTCATGTGGTGCAATCGCCCTGCAGACGGTCTTCTCGGGGGGCGGCTCTACCTGGATGGGTCGGCGCTCGACCCCGAGCACGAGAGCCTGCGGCGTGCGGGATGGAGCATCGTGCAGTGCGACTCCGACGGCAACATGGAGTGCGCGGTGTACGGCAGCGTGCGCCAGGACCTCTGCCCGTTCCAGACGGCGAAGGACGGCGAGGATTTCGCGGTCTGGATGCTGTCTCGCTTTCTGGGCCCGAGCGTTGACGAGATCCTCATCGATTGTGCGTCCACGGTCAGTTGCCTCACGTTGGGTAAGAAGTACGCGACGGCAGCCAACAAGCCCAACGCCCACCTCTGGGAGGGGATCTACGCGTCGCTAGACGTGGACACGCTCAAGGTGACCAAAGTGGCAGCCCACTGCACCGCCAGAGACGTGATGGAAGGCAAGATCACGGAGGCGGACCTCCGTGGCAACGGACATGCAGACCGCTGGGCCAAGGCGGGGGCGGAGCTCCACCGTACCAGCCCAGTGGCCAGGCGCGAGTTCTTTGGCACGATGGAGGTGGTGAGGGAGCTCTCTTGCTGGGTGGCGCAAGCCTCCCTCATCTGGCAGGGGATCGAGGTCAAGGACTGCGAGGGCCTCCCCGAGGGCAGCGAGCGGGCGGCCGTCTCCTTCGCAGTGCCAGTGGTGGAGCCCGCCAGCAGCCGCCCGCCCGACTCGGGTTCGGGCGACGGGTGGTCATCGGCGGCGCGCGCTGGTGGCGTCTCCCTCGGGGCGACGGCCTTCGTCGTCGTCGGCCACGTCCTGGCCTACGCCAAGTGCGGGGAGGGCGCAGCCGAGCAGGAGCTGATAGCGTGCACCCACTGTGGGGCGTACGCGCGGCTGGGCGGGCGCTCAGGAGCGGCGCCCAAGCTCAAGGAGCAGTGCCCAGGGTCGGCTGGGCTTCCCAAGGGCAGGAGAGACCAGAAGGCGCGCTGGTTGCAGGGGCGGCACCCTGCTGGCACGCCCCACAGCGGCAGCAAGAGGGTCGGAGCGTCTGTGCCCAGCTTGCGCAAGGAGGACGTGGTGCCGATGGCCGCCAGGGTGCGCTTCCTGGAGTGGCTGGGTGTCCGCCCCGATGATGCACCTGGCGGCGTGGCCGCCGACGCCGGCCGAGGGCCCCCCAGCGGCGCGGCGGCCGCAGGTGAGGCGGAGGCAGAGCCTTTGGCGCCTGACTCCTCGGGGGCCTCGAGGGAGGCTTGGCTTAGCGCCTACGGGCTCGACGAAGCGAGCCTCCTCGAGTGGTCAGCCGCAGCAGAGACGGCGCGCGAAGACAGGCGCAAGAGGCGCCGTCGCGCTGAAGGTGACGAAGGGGAGTGATGCAGCATCTCTTTCCTCTTTATGTTGTATCTGCCCCTCGTCACCTCTTTTGGCGTGTGCGTGAGGCAGCGTCTTCTGCCCCGCTTTGCTGTTGCAGCGAGGCGGCGCTGTTAGGCGTGTTGTGCGCCTCCGCCCCGCTGCCTTCTGATTTCTTTGAAATCGTGCGCTTCGCGCATTTGGCGCTTCGCGCCCTTCCCCCTGGCGGCTCCCTTGGGGCCCCTTGGGTTGGCCCTTGAGGCCCTGGGGCCAACGGGCTCTGTGGGCCTCGGGCTCCTTTTAGCCTTCATTGGCCCCGCAGCTCACAGCTCACACAAGAGCACGGCAGGCCACACAGGAGCACGGCAGACCACACAGGAGCACGGCAGACCACAAAGGAGCACGGCAGACCACACAAGAGCACGGCAGACCCCACAAGAGCACGGCAGACCCCACAGGAGCACGGCAGACCCCACAGGAGCACGGCAGAGCAGACCCAAAAGGAGCACGGCAGACCACACAGGAGCAAGGCAAACCACAGGAGCACGGCAGACCACACAGGAGCACGGCAGACCCCACAGTAGCAAGGCAGACCCCAAAGGAGCACGGCAGACCACCGGAGCACGGCAGACCACACAGGAGTACGGCAGACCCCACATGAGCACGGCAAATCCCAAATGAGCACGGCAGACCACAAGAGCACGGCAGACCACACAGGAGCACGGCAGACTCCACAGGAGCACGGCAGACCACAAAGGAGCACGGCAGACCACACAGGAGCCCGGCAGACGCCACAGGAGCACGGCAGACGCCACAGGAGCACGGCGGAACCCACAGGAGCACGGCAGACCGCGCGCGGGTACAACATAAACGCGCCTTTTTGTTGTACCCCGAACGCCGCTGGCGTTTCCCCAACAGGAGCACGGCAGATCTCACAGGCGCGCGGCAGACCCCAAATGAGCACGGCCGACCACAGGAGCACGGCAGACCCCAAATGAGTACGGCAGACCCCAAAAGAGCACCGTAGACGCCTCAGGAGCACGGCTGACCACACAGGAGCACGGCAGCCTGGGCCGGTTCCGGCGCCGGCCGGCGCCGGAAAATTGAATTCCGAGGCGGTGCCGAAAAAAGGCCACTCCAAGACATATTTTTCTTTCGAAAATATTGATTTTCTGCTCCCGGCGCCCGGGAACCCCTTCCGGGCCGCTTCTGGCACCCGGGCCGGCGCTCGAGCCAAACGCCCGGGCCAGCACCCGGGCCAGCGCCCGGGCCGGTTCCGGCGCCGGCCGGCGCCGGAAAATTGAATTCCGAGGCGGTGCCGAAAAAAGGCCACTCCAAGACATATTTTTCTTTCGAAAATATTGATTTTCTGCTCCCGGCGCCCGGGAACCCCTTCCGGGCCGCTTCCGGCACCCGGGCCGGCGCTCGAGCCGAACGCCTGGGCCAGCACCCGGGCCAGCGCCCGGGCCGGTTCCGGCGCCGGCCGGCGCCGGAAAATTGAATTCCGAGGCGGTGCGGAAAAAAGGCCACTCCAAGACATATTTTTCTTTCGAAAATATTGATTTTCTGCTCCCGGCGCCCTGGAACCCCTTCCGGGCCGATTCCGGCACCCAGGCCGGCGCTCGAACCGAACGCCCGGGCCGGCACCTGGGCTGGCGGCCGACGCGCGATGCGCTGCCACAAGCCAGCTTCCCGCAAGATCGGTCCAGAGTGGGAGGGGACGGAGCTGGGCGGGTGAAGGACCACCAGAGCACTGCTCCAGCCTTCCCTCAGCCCTGGGTCTGCTGACCACACAGGAGCACGGCAGACCACACAGGAGCGCGGCAAACCACAAAGGAGCAAGGCAGACCCCAAATGAGCACGGCAGTCCACACGTTCGCACGGCAGACCGCACAGGAGCACGGCAGACCGCACATGAGCACGGCAGACCAAGAAGGAGCACGGCAGACCACACAGGAGCACGGCAGACCACACAGGAGCACGGCAGACCACACAGGACACGGCAGACCCCACGGGAGCACGGCAGACCACACAGGAGCACGGCAAACCACACAAGAGCACGGCAGACCATACAGGAGCACGCCAGACCACACAGGAGCACGGCAGACCACACGTTCGCACGGCAAACTCCACAGGAGCACGGCAGACCCCAAAGGAGCACGGCAGACCACAGGAGCACGGAAGACCGCACAGGAGCACGGCAGACCACACAGGAGCACGGCAAACCAAGAAGGAGCACGGCAGACCACAGGAGCACCGCAGACGCCACAGAAGCACGGCAGATCGTCGTCGTCGTCATCGTCGTCGTCGTCGTCTTCGTCAATAACGATCTCGAAAATTACGACAAAAAACGATGACAGAAAACGACCACAAACATAACACAAAAACCAACCGAACACGGAATCCAACAACAAAAAAACAATCAGAAAAACGACCGCAATCATAAAATGATAACGACGGCGACAGCGAGAACGGCAACAGCGGACGATTATAATGAAAACGACGACCACGACAAAGGAAAGGCACGCGACGACGACGACGGACAAACAAAAGACAAGACAGGCTGGAACAGAAAAAGTAGGCTGGGCGACAACGGGTGGGGGCCCGCGTGGCCGAGAGAAAAGCACGGTGTCGACACCATGATGTGGCCAGGGCAGCAGACTACCTCGACAGACCAGCGCGGCAGGCCACCATTTAGTCTGTTCTGTTGCGTTTATGGGTTTCTCTGACGTTCTCGCCAATACGGTCTCTGACGCACGTGGTGGATAAAAAACGGCGCTTCCCGTTCTTGTCCGGTCAGGTTCCGGAAAAATGGCCGTTTCGCTCGAGACATCCTCGAAAAATCGGCTCTGGAGGGGACTCCGAACCGGCATTATCTTGGAGTCGCTCCCGGAGGGCCTCAAAACTGCCCAAGAGAGCTCCCAAAGGCCCCCCAGGGGACCCCCAAAACGGCCCAAGAGACCCCCAAGAGGCCCTCAAGAGGCGCCCAGAGGCCCCCCCGAGCGCGCGAAGAGGCCCCAGGACTGGCCAAGAGAGCCCCAAGACGGTCCAAGAGAACGCCAAGACAGCCCAAGAGAGCCCCCACAGACCCTCGAGAGACGCCTGAGTCCAAGAGGGTCACAGAAGCCTCCAAGAGGCTCCCAAAATGCTCCCCACGGGCCCCAATCAGGCCCCCAGAGCCCCACGACAGTCCAAGATAACGCTAAGACAGTCCAAGATAACGCCAAGACGTCGACGTCGTGTTCGAATCGCTCTTGGAGTGTTTTCCAACGGCCTGAGGGAGGCCCAATAGAAGCCCCGGAGAGCCCCAGGAGCGCCCAAGAGCGCCCCAAGAAGACCCCCAGAGACCCCCAAAAGCGTTGTAGGAGCCACTCACACAGCTCACAAGAACCCCAAGACGGCCCAAGAAGGGCCAAGAAGGCCCCAAGAGACTCCCGGGAGCGCCCCAGGAGGCCCCCAGCGCCGAGACGGCCTAAGAAAGCTCCCACAGAACCCCACGACGCGCCCAGACAGCCCAAGAAGACCCCAGAAGCCCATAAGAGGACCCAAGGGGCCCCCAAGAAGCCCCCAACAGGCCCCAAGAGAACCCCGCGCGGCGCCAGGAGCAACGTCTTTCTCCAATTGCCTCGTACTGTCTCTCGTCGTCGTCGTCGTCGTCGTCGTCGTCGTCGTCGTCGTCGCCCTCCGCATTCGTCCTCGTACTCGCCCTCGTTCTCTTCGTCATCGTCCTTGTGCTTCTCTTCCTCCTCGTTGTCCTCATGCTCCTGCGCGCTATCCTCACGTTCGCCACGTCGTCCTCGTCATCGAATCCTCGTTGTCCTCGCCTTCCTTTTCTTCTTCGCCTAATACGCCCAATAGACTAAAGCGGCGCTTCCCGTTCTTGTCCGATCAGGTTTCTTGTTGTTTTTCCGGCAAAGGGCGCGGGCCCAGGGTTCTCTTGTAGCTCTTTACCCCCGGAATCGACGGGAAGCGGGCCGGCGGAATTAGTTGCGGTAAATGGCAAGTGGGAGGAGGGCCGGCGGAATTATGTTTGAGGATGTCCCGAGCGAAACGCTTGTTGTTCATAATTTGTTGAGGATGTCTCGAGCGAAACACGCCCCAGGGCGGGATAAGCGTGAAAACACATGGGCTCCTAACGCCCCAGTGCAGGACAAAACGTGAAAGCACATCGGCTCCCAACGCCCCAGGGCGGGAGAAGCGTGAAAACACATGGGCTCCTAATGCCCCAGGGCGGGACAAGCGTGAAAACACATGGTTCCTAACTCCCCAGGCCGGAGATGCGTGAAAACACATGAGTTCCTAACGCCCCAGGAGGCCCCACAGGGCGGGACAAACGTCAAACGTGAAAACACATGGGTTCCTAACGCCCCAGGTCGGGGGAAGCGCGAAAACACATGGGCTCCTAACGCCCCACGGCGGGGCAAGCCTGAAAACACATGGTTCCTAACGCTCCAGGGCGGGAGAAGCGTGAAAGCACATGGATTCCTAACGCCCAGGTGCGGGACAAGCGTGAACCCGCATAATAAAATGCTTGTTTTCACGTGCCCTGATCTTGAGGATGTCTCGAGCGAGACGCTTGGTTTCACGCGTCCAGGTTGCCCAGGCAGATGTCTAGCATGAGGATACGTTGAGGATTTCTCGAGCGAGACGCTTGTTTTTACGCGTCCAGGTCGTCCAGGCAGATGTCTAGCATGATGATGTGTTGAGGAAGTCTCGATCGAGACGCTTAATTTCGCGTGTCCAGGTCGCCCAGGCGGATGTCTAGTATGAGGATGTGTTGAGGACGTGTCGAGCGAGACGCATGGTTTCTGTGGCGCGTCCCGTGGCGAGTCCCACTGGCACGTCGTGCGGCGCGTCCCCTGGCACGTCTGTGGTACGTCCATTGGCACGTTCCGTAGCGCGTCCCCTTGCCACGTCCCGCGGTCAGCACGGCGCAGCACAGCACAGCTCTCGGCACGGTACATAAACATCGATACATTCAGTATTGCATTTGCCTGTCGCGCAATCAAGTGTCTTTGAAACCTTGCCATGCGTTACATTTCTATGTTCCTTTCCGGGTTCGTGGGTCGATCATGTGTTTTCTCTCTCTCTCTCTCTCCCTCTCTCTCGGTCTTTTTCTCCCTCTCCCTTTTTCTATTCTCTCTATCTCCCTCTCAGTATATATATATATATATATGCACACACGTAGATGGCCAGCCTCCCCCCAGCACCCCCCCCCACACCAATCGCTGCTCTTTGTTCCTTCTCCCTCTCTCTCTCTATTCCTATCCATGTATTTTTATAGGGCCGGGCACGCCGGAAAAAGCCCCCCCCCTAACGAATTGGCCCTCCCAGGGCCTCTGAGCAACCCTTCAGACGACCCGGGAGAACCTCACGAGAGCCCGAAGACGGTCCCAGACGGGTTCCAGGCGTTCTTGCGCGCTCCCGGAACGACCCCAGAGAGCCCCAATACGGTCCACGACGACCCCCAAGAAGCCGTCATACCCCCAAAGATCGCTCCAAAACGTTCTAAGAGGCCTCCAAGAGCACTCCTCCCAAGAAGGCCCTAAGAGGCAACAATAATTCATTCTCTTATGGTTTTTCGAATATTTTGGGGTTATCCTCTTTTCGGCTTCCCGACGCTCCAAGACGGCGGTCTTCTGGGCGTCCGAAGCTGCCTGGGAGGCTCCCAAATCGCCCCACAACCATCCGAAAGGGCTTCCAGGCAGTCCAAGAGAGCCCCAAAACGGCACAACAGGGGTCCAAGATGGCCCTAAGAGAGCCCCGTGGTGGCCCAAGATGGCCCCAAGACACCCTCCGAAGCATTCCAAATCGTGACCCTGTCGTTCAGGGAGACCGCGGTTGGAGGCAGGGTGGCCCGAAGAAGCCCCCAGAGGCCCCCAAAACACGCCCAGGAGGCCTCCAGAAAGCCAGAAAGCCTTAAGAAAGAGGCTCTCCAAGGAGGAGCCTCCGCAAAAAGAGCTCAGGAGGATGGGGAGAGTGCGCAGGGTATAGCGAGAATGAGGAAAAAGAAGCATGGAGGAAGGATAACGAATGACAGTATTATAACGGCGATGCCGGAAAAGGCAACAAGGAATTATCGTTAAATTGTCGGCTTGGCCGTCCTGCCATTCCGCCTGCATGCCAAATTTCAAGGCCCAAGGTGCATGGCGCGAAGCGCCATGCAGTCTTATTTATACATGTATACAGATATATAATATCTCGCTTTGTCTCTCTCGCTCTCTCTGTCTTTCTCTCTGTTTTGGAAGCTTCTTGAGCCTTCTTGGAGCGTCGGAAAGCAGAAAACACGAGAAGGCCATTATCCTTCAAACATTTTCGTAACAACTACGATTTGGGCCTCTTGGGGCTCTCTCGGGAGGCCTTGGAGCGCTCTTGGGGCCTCTTTGGGCCCTTTTGGGCCGCTCGGATCCATCTTCGGGCGCCTTGGAGCACTCTTGGTCTCGGCAGTGCGAATTCGGCGTAATTTGCAAAGGTGTATGGCTTCGGGGACGCGAATATTGTGTAATCTACGAGGGTTGGTTGCCTCGGGGACGCACACATTATATGATTTACGAGGGTGTGTGGCCTCGGGGACGCGAACATCATGTAATTTACGAGGGACTATGGCCGGGGGCGCGAATCTCAAGTGTTTGTGCATCTCCCACTCTCCGCCAGGCATTCTGAGGGTGTGAGTCTGGCGTGGTAACCGGGCGGTTTGGAGCGCCCCCCCCTCGCGCGGACAGTAACAGTTTACATTAGGAAGCAGAAAGTGAAACTATCGCAGTGGGAACTGGAACCTGCAGCTGGAGCAGGGAGCAGAGAGCCTAAGCCTCGCAGCCTGATGGCCCCGCAAGGGGGCCGGCGGATTTATCTGTAGCACTCTCGTTATAGTTCCTTCTTTCCTGCTCTCTCTCTCTCTCTCTCCCTCTCTCTCTATCTCTCCTGTCATACATATATATGGATATGTATACAAAGGCCATTCCCTCTCTGTATCTCTCTGTCTCTGTCTCTCATTCCTCCTTTGCGTTCAACTTGAAGGACGAATGTGATGGCGCGGAATGCCAACGCAGTCTTACACATGTTGTACACATACAGTGGGCAAAACACACATGAATGCTATGTACACACCTGGGTATGTGTATTTACGTGCGTGCATCTGTACAGGCTACACACATGTATATATATATAAATATATATAAATATATATATATATGCATTGTACATGAGTGGATTGGTGCGTTGCCGTGGCAGCTAAATGCTTTGTTATGTGCTTGCTGGTGCTATGGCTCTTCTTCTCTGGACGATCTGCGGGTCTGACCTGGAATGATAGAAGGTACCAACAAGATCCCCCGCACGCGCGCGCGTGGTGGAGCCAGGGCCTCCCCATCGCTTCGACAGACTCCTCGCCCTCTCCCCTTCTCTCCTTCGCCCTACCCCCCCCACTCCTCCACAGTGAGACCTTCGCTGCCGACCGCCAGCCTTGCTCTGCCCCCCCCCCCTCCTCTCCCTCCGCCCCTCCTCCTTGCGATCTTGGGGTAAAACGGGGGATTCAGGACCTGCGGTCGCAGTGAAGGTCTTCTACCATCCCCTCTCCCCTCCCAACCCCGTTCTTCCCCCCAAGAGCTCGGGGCACAGACAAATAGAAAACGGCCTTCCGTAGTCGCTCCGGCTCAAGCCACGCACGGATCGCGCAGCGGCGGCACGCGGCGACCACCTCCCCGCGAGCGTTGCTTTGCCCTCGCCCAGCACCGCAGACATGCCGAAGCAGATCACCGAGATCCGGTCCTTCCTGCAGATCGCCCGCCGCAAGGACGCGCGGTCCGTGAAGATCAAGAAGAACGGCGTCGAGACCAAGTTCAAGGTCCGGTGCTCCAAGTACCTGTACACCCTCATCATGAGCGACAAGGGCAAGGCCGGGCCGCCCACCTGTCGCGCCCACTAGTCCGATCCACCCCGGCCCCCCCCCCGCGTTCCCAGAGGAGCGGGGGGAGAGGCAGGCAGGTGGGGGGAGGGAGCAGAGGGCCAGAGAGTGAAAGAGAGGGAAGCGGCCAGCGGCGGGCCGCCCAGAGGCGGAGAAGCTCAAGCAGTCGCTGCCGCCCTCCCTGCAGAAGAAGGACATCTGAGCGGGCTCTGGGTAGCGGGCGCGGGCGGCGAGCGTCGTGGGAGTCCGCTGGCCGGGCGCTGGTGACCCCCAGCGTGGCCTGGCTGTGAGACGGAGAGGCGCGAGCGAAAGGCTGTCTGCGATGCTTCGACCCGCGGTGCAGTGCTGTACTCGTCACTCCTCCTGCTGCTCCTCCTCCTCGTCGTCCTCCTCATCCTCGTTATCCTCATGTTCGTCCTCTGCCTCCGTCCTCCCCTGCTCCTCCTCCTCCTCCTGCTCCTCCTCCCCCTCCCCACCACCACCACCACCACCACCACCACCACCACCACCACCACCACCACCACCACCACCACCGCATACTCCTCACTCTTCACTCCTCACTCCTGCTCCTACTCCTCCTCCTTCTCCTCCTCCTCCATCTTAGTATTATTGTGATCATCATTATTATACTTCTTTTTCAGCGGTATTGCAGACACTGGGACCCGATGGTCGGCACATTAGGGCCGCTGATTGCTCAGGCCTCGTGGCCAATTCCGCACACCTCAAGAGTATCTGATAACTGGATCACCGAGCACAGAAGGGGCGGAAGGAGGTACGGTACGGGAGCCACGGGTAGCATGAGGAACAGCAGGGTGGTGGGCGCTGCAGGAAGAGCGGGAAGAAGGGGGCGCGTGAGCAATGGAAACATACGAGCAGCAAGGGTGCAGCAGGAAGGTAAAGTTTGGCGGCGATCGCCCAGGTCGGGCGCAAGTTGGCCCCCAGGTTTCCCACGGGGCTTCACATTGACCCAATGAAGGCACAGCTCGACTTTGACTGGGCTGGCGTGCCTCCTTACTTCCTCCTTCCCTCCTCATTTTCCTCCTGCCTCTCCTCTTTCTCATCCTTCTACAGATTCCCTCTTCCCTCTGCCTCTTGTATATTTGGGGGGCGAGTTACGATCTTCTGAGGCCAATCCCTCGCACGGAGCTGGCGGTGCCAGAGGGTCAAACAGTGCTCTTAAGCGATAACTAGGACATGTGTGTGTGGGGGGGGCTGCACTGGTGCGTGTCAGCAAGAGGGTCCGTAGCCCCTGTCTCAAGCCACATCCTCTCACAGTGTCAGTGTGGCGTCGCACCGCCGATACGAGGTATAAGACCCGAGGAGCACCCAAGGCGGCGATCATGATGCGAGTCTTCCCCCTGGCCAGCTTCCTCTCCCTGGCATCCGCTGCAGAGCGCTACCCGACCATGGATGCGTGCGCAGTGCGTCGCCTCGGCCAGGAGCGGGGGGGACGCCAGCCATTCTCCAGCACCGGTCCTGGCCGGGCCAATCCTGGGACCAGGATCGGTATACTCCGCCTTCCTGCGGGGCCAGGAGGGCGTACACCCGTATCCTTGGCATCGCTCGGACGTGTGCATTTTTCTCGGCGGGGACCATCGGGGAGCATCTTTGATCATCGAGATCATCGAGCAAAAGAAGCACGCACGACATCGAAACGTGCACGTGGAATAGACGTCCGATGGCAAGGAAACCCAGACATCTGGCGCTCCAATTTGTTCGATGCGTGGACCCCTGGAGATCTGCATCCCTCCCCCAGGGCCAGCTTTTCATCCCGAGTAGTGTTTGCACAGTCGAGGAGCCCGTTGCGGGCCCCCTGGACGCCGAAAGTGGCCTCAAACCGGAGCCTCGGATCTCTTGGTGTGAACACCGATCGGGCACCCAGGATGGGCCTGGCCAGGACCAGTGCTGGCACATCGCGGCGGTGCCCTCCTCCTGCAAGGAGCACTCCCTGCTGCAGGCCCCGGGCTCCCGGAGCCACCCCCGCGCGGCCCCGAGCCAGGCTCGTGGGCCCCCAAACGTCTTGGTGACCCCCCCGCGAGGTGAGCCAGTGGGGTTTCGGACTGACCGCACGGTTTTGGGTCTTAGGCCCTTGGGGCCTTCGCACGGTTTGATACATCCAGTGGGATGCACCAACGAGCAAAGTACCCAGTGGGTTTGATACACCCAGTGGGATGGACCAGTGGGTTTGATACATCAAATGAGTGTCCTGTGCTCGATGGTAAGCCCACGGTTTTGACGTTTCGGGGTTTCGGGTTGACCGCACGGTTTTGGTTTGGGTCTCCGAGGATGTCTCGGGCGACTGGGGCCTCCAAGGTCCCAGAGCCGTGCGGCGACAGCCCGTTCGGTGAGGCCTCGTGCGATCTTCAGGTCGCCGCACGGCCTGGTTCCAGATCCGCTGTACCTTGGTTGATTTTCCAACATGCGACATAGTTGGGTAGAAATTTCCGCCTCAGAAAAGTAGGGGGGCTACTTCCGCGAAGGTATGGCGGACACAGCGACGGCAAGGTGAGGCGGACATCGGCACTAAAGGAGCCCCAGAAATAGGGCGGACTTTTCTGCCGAAGTGTAAACATCGCCCACAGTACGACAGATCCGAAGTCAGGGAGCACAGCCCCCGCAACCCCTGGGGGGAGGCGCGGGGGAGGAGGAGGAGGAGGAGGAGGAGGAGGAGGAGGAGGAGGAGGAGGAGGAGGAGGAGGAGGAGGAGGAGGAGGAGGAGAGAGGGAGGAGAGGCTGAGGAGGAGGAGGAGAGGAGAGAGAAGAAGGGAGGAGGAGGAGTCGGGGAGAGGAGGAAGTGGTTGGTGGTGGTAGGAGGTGGAGGAGGAGATTAAGAGAGATGAGGAGGAGGAGAGGAGAGAGGAGGAGGAGAGGAGGGAGGAAGGACGAGGACAAGGACGAGACGAGGACGAGGACGAGGACCAAGAGGGATGAGGAGGGGAGGAGTGGGAGCGACGAGAGGGGAGAGAGAACGAGGGGAGAGGAAGTAGGAGGAGTAGAGAAGGGGCGGAATGCAGGACAGGAGGATACGAGAGTGATGAGGATGAATGACCAGGGAGGAGGAGGATAAGAAGGAATGATGAGGGGAGGAATAAGAGGAGGAGGAGGAGAAGGCGGAAAGTGTGAGGAGAGTAGGACGACGAAGAGGAGGAGAAGGAGAGGATGATGACGAGATGAGGGAAGGAGGACGAGAAAGAATGCTCAAGATGATGATGATGGATGAAAAAGGAGACGATCGGAGAGGAAGTTCTCTGCGAAGCGGGACCTCATGGTTGCGTTTTGTCGTCGATCGGCTGAGGCTTCGGCGTGCGGGAGGCGCGATCGGCGCTTTCTGTCGGATGTGGATGCGTGCACGGTCGCTGCCAGGGCGCCTGTCCCGAGCGGGAGTGCTCCTGCGTATGTCTCTTCTGGCTCTGCGCTTCTTCTGCTGCCGTCGTTGGTGAGGGCTGAGGAGGCAGCGTTACGCGCGAACCCATAAAGCTGGCAGGGAGCCGCAGGAACCAGCGAAGATGAGACTGATGATATGAATGATGAGATGAGATGATAAAGCAAGATGAGGATGAGGATTATGATGATGAAGATGAGGATGATGATGATGATAGATGATGATGATGATGAAGATATGATAGATGAAGGATGATGTTGAGTATTGATTATATGTTGATGATGATGATATGAAGAATTGCAGATGCTGATGCTGATGCTGATGCTGATGCTGATGCTGATGGTTGTGAGTATGATGATGGTGATGATGATGATGGTGATGATGATGATTATGATTATGATGATGATGGTGGTGATGGTGATGGTGATTGTGATGGTGATGATGAGGTTTGTGATGCTGCTGATGATGATGGGGATGCTAGTGATGATGATGCTGATGATGATGGTGATTATGATGATGCTGTTGTTGATTATTATGAAGACCATGGTGATGCCAGGAAGAATAAGGATGATGAGGGTGATGATGCTGACTGTGGTGATGATGACGACGATGGTGCTGGTGGTGGTAATGATGACGACGATAGTAATAATGATGTTGACGAGTCTGATGATGATGTTGATTATGATGCTGATGATGCTGGTGCTGATGGTAGTGAGTATGATGATGGTGATGCTGCTGATGATGATGATGGTGATGATGATGATGATTATGATTATGATGATGATGCTGGTGATGATGATGATGATGCTGATGATGATTAGGAGCAAGAAGAATACGAATAGTAATAATGATAATCGTAATGGTATTAAGGTGTAGATGAGGAGGATGAGGTGGCGATGGAGGAGGAGGAGGAGGAGCAGGAGGATGAGGACGAGGAGGACAACGAGCACCAGGACGAGGACGAGGACGAGGAGGAGGAGGAAGAGGAGGAGGATGAGGAGGAGGAGGAAGAGGAGGAGGAGGCGGAGGAGGAGGAGGAGGAGAAGGAGAAGGAGGGGTAGGAGGAGGAGGAGGAGGCGGAGGTAGGAAGAATGAGGTGGAGGAGGAGGAGGAGGACGACGAGGAGCAGGCGGCGGAGGAGGAGGGGAAGGAGGAGGTGGAGGAGAAGAAGGAGGAGGGGCAGCAGCAGGAGGAGGAGGAGTGAGGAGGAGAAGGAGGAAGAGGAGGAGGAGGAGGAGGAATCTCAGGGTCGTGCGCGCCGTCGGATCCTGTATGTAGCAGGCGGCCGCTCCAGAGCCCCCTGGCAGCGGCTCCAGGAGGAGGAGGAGGAGGGAGGAGGAGAAGAAGGAGGCGGATGAATGAGGAGACGGATGAGGACTAGGAGCGCCAGGACGAGAACGAGGAGGAGGAGGAGGATGGAAAGGAGGAGGAGGAGGAGGAGGAGGACGAGGATGAGCACGAGGTCGAGGTCGAGAACGAGGAGGAGGAGGAGGAGGAGGGCGAGGAGGAGGAGGAGGAGGACGCGGATGATGATGATGATGATGATGATGATGATGATGATGATGATGATGATGATGATGATGATGATGATGATGATGATGATGATGATGATGATGATGATTATGATGATGATGATGCTGATGATGATGATGATGATGATGATGATGATGATGATGAGATGATGATGATGATGATGATGAGGATGATGGTGATGCTGATGATGAGGATGGTGATGATGATGATGGGGCTGTTGCTGATGATGATGATGCGCTGAGCTAATGTTGATGCTGATGATGATGATGATGATGATGATGAAGATGCTGATCATGCTGATGACGATGATGATAGATGATGATGATGCTGCTGAGGTGATGGTGATGATGATGACGATGATGAGATGCGTGGATGATGATGATGATGATGATGAAAAGATGTTGATGAATAAAGCTAAGATGATGATGGCTGATGATGATGATGATGATGATGAGGAGGAGGAGGAGGAGGCTGGGGAGGAGCAGGAGGAGGAGGAGGGGAGGGAGAGGGCTGCGTTCGACGATTGATATTGCAATCAGGAGTGAGGAACCAGGAGCCAGGAACCAGGTGCGTGGAGGAGGACGAGGAGGAGGAGGAGGAGGAGGATGGAGGAGGGGGGAGGAGGAGGGAGGAGGAGGGGGAGGAGGTTGAGCACGAGGTGGAGGGAGGAGGAGGAGGAGGAGGAGGAGGAAGACGACAAGGGGGAGGAGGAGGAGGAGGAGAAGGAGGAGGAGGAGGAGGAAAGAGGAGACCAGGACGAGGACCAGGACGAAGACGAAGATGAGGACGATGACGAGGGCGAGGAGGAGGAGGAGGAGGTCGAGGACGAGGACCATGACGAAGACGAGAACGAGAACGAGGACGAGGAGGAGGAGGAGGAAGAAGAAGAGGAGGAAGAGGAGGAGAAGGAGAAGGAGGAGGAGGAGAAGAAGGAGCAGAAGGAGGAGGAGGAGGAGGAGGAGAAGGAGGATGATACAGATTTGGAGAAGGACCAGGTACGGGCGGCGAAGGAGGATGATGATGAGGATGAGGATGAGGATGATGCAGACGTTGGTGATAATGATGGTGATGATGATGATGATGATGATGATGCTGATGCTGATGCCTGATGCTGATGCTGATGCTGATGCTGCTGCTGATGATGATGATCGTGATTATGATGATGGTGGTGGTGGTGGCGATGATGATGCTCATGATGATGCTTATTATGGTGATGATGATGATAATGGAGGTGATTCAGATGCTGCTGCTGATGGTGGTGATGATGAGGTTCTGATGATGCTGACGAAGACGATGGTGAGGCTGATGATGATGAAGATGATGATGATGACCAGGATCAGAATGCTGATGATGATGACGCTGACGATACTAATGATAATGATGATGCTGCTGCTGGTGACGATTATGAGGATGATGATGATGATGATGAAGATGAGCAAGATGATGATGCTGCTGATGATGATGATGATGATTGTGATGGTGATGATGGTGACGATATGGTGGTGGCGATGATGATGATGACGATGATGCTGCTGCTGATGATGATGACGATGATGATGCTGATGCTAATGTTGATGCTGATGCTGATGATGATGATGATGATGATGATAATGATGATGCTGATGATGATGATGATGATGATGATGATGATGATGATGATGATGATGATGATGCTGGTGATGATAATTTTGATGATGAGGAGGATGAGGCGGAGGAGGAGGAGGACGAGGACGAGGAGGTGGAGGAGGACTAGGACGAGGAGGAGGGCGAGGAAGAGGAGGAGGACGCCGCACCACTCAGGGCCCCCACGCAGGCGGCAGGCGGCGCAACGGCGGCGCGGCCGGCCTCGCTGTCGCAGGCCGCAGTCGAGAAGCGGGGCAACCTCGCGGCGGGCGCCAACGGCAGCCTGCGGTCCCTGCAGCGGCTGCCTGGGGGCTCTGGAGCGGCCGCCTGCTACATACAGGATCCGGCGGCGCGCAAGACACTGAGATTCCTCCTCCTCCTCCTCGTCCTCCTCCTCTCTTTTTTGTTTTTCTTTTCCTTATTTTTTTTTTTCTACTTATTTTTTTTTAATTTTTTTTATTTTTTTTTACTTTTTCTTTACTCTTTTTTTTCTCCTACATGATACTAATTTTACTAAATAATAATAATCGTAATAAATAATATCTAATACTATCTCTTATCACCTTACCACATCATCCTACCCCTCCTCATACAAAAATAAAGAATCAACCCCCCCACTCTTTCTCCTCAAGCATCATCAAGCCTAATTCTCTCTCACCTACTCATCATCACCTCCTCCTCTTCCTCCTCCTTCTCCTTCTCTTCTCCTCCTCCTCCTTCTACTCCTCCTTCTCCTAATCTTCCTCCTCTCTTCTTCCTCCTCCTCCTCCCCCTTCTTCTCAGGAGCGTAGTCATCGAGGCTCGCGGCGAGACTCACTGATGCCCGCGTGTTTTCCTTAGGATAGTCACATTGGGAAGTTGTGCATCCTTCTCCTCCTCCACCTCCTCTTCCTCCTTCTTTTGACGTTGCCCCGACATGAAGCGCAAGCTTGACGCGTTCCAATGCAGGAAACAACCGCCGACTTAGCGGAGCGGACAGCACATTGATCTAGCCGGCAAAGAGAGGCAACAATAACAGAACAGAAGAGTTCCTTTGAGCATGCGCCAGCCAGGCATCCCTGCTCCAAATAGCCACCCACATCCCCCCTAGTTTATCCAGGCAGGTCGTGCCAAGGCAAACAACGTGTGCAGTGCGGATACAAGGATAACACATACAGGCGACTCTAGAACTTGGTGCAAAGAGAGTTAGAACGAAGAGGAACTCATAAGGAACAGGGGAACGAAGGTAGAGTGGAGTGTATGATGATCGAGACTGAAGCTGCAAACTGGACCGTAAAAACGAGAATGCAAGCATGGCGGCAATTCTGGGGCTGCTACCCAGGGTGTTACGGTTCACGCCAAACCTCCGGGGCCTCGGGACCCTAGTGTTTTTCGTTAACTGTTTTCGGGTTTTGCACGAACCCTTGTTACCAAGAGGCTGGCGCAATGTAGCTTGGCTGGCATGTGTAGTCGGTTCAATCGGGGGGCGCGCCTTGTATCCAGGGGGCCTGAAAGGTAGAGTATATTCATCTGCTGCAAACTGTGTAGGCTGGCCTGTTGGGACAATGCAATGATGTAAAGGCTGGCCTATGGCGAAATATATTCAAGCTTGTCTGATATGCGATGCTGACATGCAGCAGCACACTGGACAGAGGTGATGGCAGAGATAGGTCTCACATGAGGCTGCGAGGATGGGGCTGCAAGTAGGGTCGGCTGCGAGGGCGGTGTGGAGATCCTCCCCCCCCCCCGATGCGAACAAAACATACCCGTAGCCACTCTGGCCCCAGAGACAGGACAGCAAGCTGACGAACGAGTGGTGGAAGGTATTGTCGTTCTACAATGTGGGGCCACACTCTCTAAGGGGGGGCCTGACATGCGCTGTGTGAGCTGATGGGCTTGAGTAGACACTACGTAAGAGCCTTGTCACGCTGCGAGGATGGCTCTGCCTGGCCGTGAGCAGTGGGCGTATGAGGCTGTCACGCGCTAGTGTGTCCTGTATGGCTGGAACGTAGGAAGGTGCCGGTGGTTGGACACTGACAGTGGAGGTGGGTGATAGAATCGTGTGCGCAGTAGCTGAAAAGCAGGATGTGCGACTGCGGTTTGATGTGAGCAACCATCCGTCCCGGACCACATCCCAAACATCCCAGCCCAAACTCCACCCCATCCAATTAAGAGTATAGGCTGGAGTAGTGGCATCAGTTCAGAGCTGAAGTACGGCGGCCCGATGCTGAGGTGTTGAGAGGAAGCTAAGTGCCTACGGTAGTCCTTGTATGATAGGTTGATATGCATGCTGACATACAGCAGCAAATAGCCCAGCCGTCCACCCAATCCCCAATATCCCACCCCCGATGACCTAAACCTAATCCCAACCCCGAGTCCTGTTAATGGACCGGCGCTGCCTGGTCCAATTTGTAACGGCCTGGGCGTGATGGCAGAAGCAAGGTGAGCTGAAATGACAGTGCAGCAATGCGCATGATGCCTGCAAGGGCAGAGGGGACTGGCAACTGTGAATCTCTGTGTGGCCAAATGGGGCCACTCCTGCAAGAAGGGAGCCTAAAAGATGTAAGCGTCAAGCGCAGAAGCTCCTGATGGCAGATGGCGTACCTGCTGCGGCTCGTCAGCAGCCAGCAATGACGGGGAAGCAGAGGGGGCGAGTGCGTTCGCGCGCGGACATACGGGACCTCGGCCTTCACCAGCTATCAGCGTGGCACGGCCCCTGGGGGGGGAAGAGTAGCCTTCAGCGGCCGAGTGAGCGGGGAAGGCGGGAGAAGTAGGAAAGACGAACGGCCGAACGGCGGACGCCAGGAAGATAGCAGGAGGAGCCCTGGCAACAAAATACCAGGGAGTGGAAAGGGCAGAAGGGGTACCGTCAGAAATCCTCATTCCGCGGCAATTGAATTTCTGGCGGTTGCTGTGGTAGATGCAGCGAGGTCGTAGATTCTGCAATCTCTGCCGTGATACTGTCCCGCTTATGGTAGCCAGAAAAGACCACAGCATGTGTGGCAGGCAAATCTGCTACCCCCCAATAATCGTTGCCGTCCGCCTGTAGTGTTTGGAACATTGGCTTCGGTGTGGGTGGCGCCTTGTGTTCGGGTGCTGGGAACTTAGGCTTTGGGATGGTTGGCGCTGCCATGGCGGTGGATACTTCTTGTCGTTGTCGTAGTTCTGGTTGGCGTAAGGCGCGCTGTCTGACAAGTGTTGCTGGTATTGCTGGTGGTGGTTGCGGATCGTCTCGATGTAGTCCAAGAGCCTTTGGTCGTTGCTGTCGTGGACGTAGTGTTTGTCTAGTTGCTCAGTGTTTGGGGGCATTGGAGTGGATCCCGCTTGTCTGTCTTGGAAATGTATGGGGGGTGCTTTTGGTTGGAAGTGGATCTGCTTTGTGGCACACGTTTGATGTGCTAGCTCTGATGTGGGTGTTTCATTTATCCAGCGCTCAGCCCTTCCAGCCTCTGGTGGTGGGCAAACGATGGGGATTCTGAGGCTAGGTGGAGGTGGGTAAATTAGGTTTCTGATCCTATGTGTGGTGCTGGACTGCTGAATCTTACTTAGGTTGGTCGTTGGTGCTGGCTGATTTGGCGTGTCAGCGCCTGCCTGTAGTGTATCTGCTGATGGTTGTTGTGCTGGTTGCGGTGCGTCATCAGTGGTGTCTTAGCTGGAGTAAGGGCTTGGTGGTGGTTGTGGAATGAAGTGGTCGTCACTTGGTGCGTAGTTTGGGTTGCATTTTCGCTGTAGTAGTTGTGCCGTGTCGTTAATTCGCACGGCCCAGGCATACCTCATGTTGTCTTCGTAGTCGTTGTATGAGCACAGCCGTTGTGACATCGTGAGTATGGCCTGCTTGGCGATGTCGTGCATCCTTGTAGTCGGATCTCGTACTAGGGGAGTAAGGCGTCTGTTGGTGATGTTGACTGCCATTCTGAAGTTGTCATTGAGTCGGTAGTGGTTTGCAAAGTCGCCCATGTAGTTTCCACGTGGAGGTTGTGGTTGGTTGGTCGCCCGATGCGCTCGGACTTCAACGAGTCGATCTCCACCTTCCTGCCCAAGAAGGTCGAGGAGGAGGAGGGGGAGGACGTCGTGAGGGCGCCGGAGAAGACGCGGCCCCTGTCGCTGAGGAACACGGGCGCGAAGGTGGTCTCGGCGGCCCTGAACCGCCAGATGGTCCGCCCAGTAGCTGCTGCGACGGCGCGTTCCCAGTGGGTCTTCGTCCAGGGCCAGAACTTCCTGGAGAACGTAGTGGAAAAGGACAGCGCGGCGCATTGCTGGCATGGCGGCCGCGTACTTCGAGGAGCCGTCAGCCGGTGCAGACCCCCCGCAGGGGGAGAATGAGCCCGGGCCGCCCGCGCCCTCAGAGTCATAAGCCTCCTCGGACTACCAGGTGTCGTCGAACGACAGCGACCAATCGGACCTCGAGAGGGCCCCAGAATCGGTTCACCGAACCCCCCCCCCGAAGGGTCTTGAGGGGTGGGTTTCCCAGGACGGCGTTTTTGGCGCCCGGCGGCCCTCCGGCGGCTCTCCGGCGGCCCGGCCCGAGCCAGCGGCGCCGCCCGCGGCGCCGACCGCAGCAGTGGAGGAGGTACCAGACGGGGAGATCGACGCCCCAGGTGGACGGGCGAAGGCTAGACTGGTGGACTTCGCGAGCACGTCGTGGAGGAGATGGCGAACGCAGCGGGGACCAGGACCACCGCCTCGCGAGGGCGGACGAGCTGGTGCTGAAGGACCTCCCTGGTAGACCCGCGGCGGGCCCTGGACCCGCTCCTGTGGAGCTTCGGCTTCTGCCAGGCCTTCCCGTCGCTGGCGCCTGACTTCCCGTGGCTGGTGCTGACTGCACGGGGGATGCCACGTGGTCTCTTCGATGGCCTTCTCTCTGCGGGCGTGATGCGGGGGGGGGGGCCCGGGCAGCGGCTCGCTCTTCGCGCTGGTGGCCCACGGTTTCGCCGTGGCGATGGAAGTCGAGCTGGAAGCGAGGAAGCTGGGGCCTGCGAGATGGCGGGCCGACGACAGCGGCACGATCACCTTCAACCGCGAGGGCCCGAAGGTGCTGGCGCGCGTCTTCCGGCGGGCGCGCGCGCTGGCGCGGCGGTGGCGGGCCCGTGGAGTTGGGGCCTCTTGGGGGCCGCTTATGGGCTTCTTGGGGGCCTCTCGGAAACATCTTGGCTGTTCGGGGGGCCTCAGACTCTGAACCCCTCTTGGAACCATCTTGGAAGAGCTCGAGCAAAGAAGGGGGTTCCTTGATTAGCCCCCCCAACTTCGGAAGCCCTCAACGTCGCCTCTTGAGCCCGTCTTGGAGCGCTCTTGGGGCCGTCTTGGGGCTCTCTTGGGCCTTTCTTGGGGCTTTGGGGGTTCTCTTGGAGCCATCTTGAGGCTTCGGAAGGCCATCGAAAGCAACACAGCGGAAACAAGGTACAATGCATTGATTACCTCACAGTTTTTGCTGATAGGCTTCTAGTGGTTTCAAAAGAGAGCATCTTGACGCCCCAGGGGGTTCTGGGCAGGATCCGGACAAAACCGGACAAATCCAGCAGCCCCAGGAATCCTTAGGAATGTTTCGGAATCTTTAGGAATCCATTCCCAGAACACCATTCCCAGGCCACATTTTGAATGCCCGGAGCTAACTGTAGGCCATTTCGTGTTCTTCGTGTTCCCAGAACACTACTCCCAGGCCACATATTGAATGCCCGGAGCCAACTGTAGGCCACTTCGTGTTCTTCGTGTTCCCAGAATACCATTCCCAGGCCACATTTTCAATGCCCGGAGCTAGCTGTAGGCCACTTCGTGTTCTTCGTGTTCCCAGAACACCATTTCCAGGCCACATATTGAATGCCCGGAGCCATCTGTAGGCAACTGCGTGTTCTTCGTGTTCCCAGAACACCATTCCCAGGCCACATTTTGAATGCCCGGAGCCAACTGTAGGCCACTTCGTGTTCTTCGTGCTCCCAGAACACATTTCCAGGCCACATATTGAATGCCCGGAGCCAACTGTAGGCCATTTCGTGTTCTTCATGTTCCCAGACTACCATTCCCAGGCCACATTTTGAATGCCCGGAGCTAACTGTAGGCCACTTCGTGTTCTTCGTGATCCCAGAACACAATTCCAAGGCCACATTCAAACTGCCCGGAGCCAACCGTAGGCCACTTTGTGTTCTTCGTGTTCCCAGAACACCGCTCCCAGGCCACATTTTGAATGCCCGGAGCCAACTGTAGGCCACTTCGTGTTCTTCGTGTACCATATTTTGATTGCCCGGCGCCATCTGTGGGCCACTTCGTGATCTTAGTGTTCCCAGAACACCAGTCCTGTGCCATATTTTGAATGCCCGAGCTGAGGCAGGCTGAGGCTGAGGCAGTGGCTGAGGCTGAGGCAAGCTGCGGCTGAGGCAGGCTGAGGCTGAGGCTGATGCAGGCTGAGGCTGAGGCAGGCTGAGGCTGAGGCTGAGGCAGGCTGAGGCTGAGGCTGAGGCTGATGCAGGCTGAGGCTGAGAGGCTGACGCTGAGGCTGAGGCAGGCTGAGGCTGAGGCCGAGGCAGGTTGAGGCTGAGGCTGAGGCTGAGCCGAGGCAGGCTGAGCTGAGGCTGATGCTGAGGCAGGCTGAGGCTGAGGCAGTGGCTGAGGCTGAGGCAAGCTGCGGCTGAGGGAGGCTGAGGCTGAGGCTGAGGCTGATGCAGGCTGAGGCTGAGGCAGGCTGAGGCTGAGGCTGAGGCAGGCTAGGTTGAGGCAGGCTGAGGCTAGGCTGAGAGGCTGACTCTGAGGCTGAGGCAGGCTGAGGCTGAGGATTGGGCCGAGGCAGGCTGAGGCTGCATGCCGAGGAGCTGAGGCTGAGCTGAAGGCGAAGGCTGAGGCTGCGGCTGAGGCGAGGCAAGCTGCGGCTGAGGCAGGCTGAGGCTGAGGCTGCAGGCTGCAGGCTGAGGCTGAGGCTGAGGCTGAGGCTGAGGCCGAGGCAGGCTGAGGCTGAGGCCGAGGCAGGCTGAGGCTGAGGCTGAGGCTGATGCTGAGGCAGGCTGAGGCTGAGACAGGCTGAGGCTGAGGCTGAGGCAGGCTGAGGCTGAGGCAGGCTGAGGCTGAGGCCGAGGCAGGCGAATCCTTCGGAATCCTTAGGATTCCCTACGAATCCTTAGGAATTCCTAGGCATCCCTAGGAATCAGGATTCCTAAGGATTCCCAAGGTTTCCTAAGGATCCCTATGGATTCCTAAGGATGCCTAAGGATGCCTTAGGAATCCGTAGGAATCCTTAGGATTCCATTGGATCCTACGGCCGTT
This sequence comes from Prorocentrum cordatum, assembly GCA_963575745.1. Classification (NCBI taxonomy): domain Eukaryota; class Dinophyceae; order Prorocentrales; family Prorocentraceae; genus Prorocentrum; species Prorocentrum cordatum. Next base: position 392,549 of record CAUYUJ010004459.1, read on the forward strand.
GCCACTGCGACTGTCATTGCGAATGCGACTGCGATTGCGAGAACAGCAGAATTCTACAACTGAATTTTCACCTGAATCTTAAGGGGAATGCTTCCAGATATGCTTATACACATCGCTGTTAGGTTGCTTTGCCGGGATAATTGTCCTTAGGTGTTTGAAGGATGTTGGCCTCTTGGCGGCCTCCTGGGGAGGTTCCATGGCCATTTGGAATCATCTTGGAGCGTTCTTGGGGTCTCTTGGAGCATCTTGGGAACCACCTGGAGCCATCTTGGGCTATCTTGAACCATCTTGGAGGCCATCTTGGAATCTCGGAGGCTCTCTGGGAGCCATCTTCGGCCATCTGGGACGCTTCAACGCCTCACGAAACCCTCCAGGTCGAGGGGAGTGGGCAGGGGGCGGGGTAAACCCTTCCCTGAAGGGGAAGAAGGGGGTTGGAAGAGAAACCGCCCTAGACCACCTACGCCCAGAGGGCTGGTGGGTTTTCCGCCCTACTGTTCGGAATCCTTTGATGCCGATGTCCGCCTTAACTACGTTGCCGTCGCTGTCTCCGCAATGCCTTTTATGAAAATAGCCGCATTATTTTTCTGAGGTGGGAATTTCACCCCGCTATGTAGCATATTGTTTGGGGAGCATTTCCGACACATTTACTAGTCGGAAAATACCAACGTACAGCGGATCTGGAGTCAGGGTCAGGCAGTGCATTTGTTGCCACATTGGGCGTTTGTGCTCAGGTTCGGGCCCTGGGATTATCACAGATCGATGTGCGAAACATAAGCCATGCGCCAAAACGCGCGTGGGCAAGGAACATAATAGCTACACTCCGAATACGTGCAAGAGCAGACGATTACATGCCAAAAGCGTGCCCAAGTGCCCTGGACGCGCCAAATGCGCGCGGAGAAGGAGGAAGAGGATGAGCACACGATTGCACGCCAAACGCGCATCCAAGCGGCTTGGACTCGCCAAATGCGCGCCGAGAGGACGAAGGGAGAAGGAGGAAGAGGAAAAGGAGGAGGAGGAGGAGAATGAGGAACGTGCAGCAGAAATATGGATAAGGTCTAGGGCTCGGGGTCGTGACCTTTCGCGATGTTATTATTTTCCGGCAACGTCGGATCTCGCGCTGCTGGCTCCCCTGCAGCGACGGCCCCGCCAGTCGTCGGGGCCGCCGCCGCCGCCACCGCCGCCGTCGTCGTCGTGGTCGTCGTCGTCGTCGTCGTTGTCGGCGTCGTCGTCGTCGGCGTCGGCGTCGGCGTCGGCGTCCTTGGCGTCGGCATCGGCGTCGGCGTCGGCGGCGGCGGCGTCGGCCTCGGCGTCGGGGCCGCCGCCGCCGCCACCGCCGCCGCCGTCGTTGTCGGCGGCGTCGTCGTCGTCGTCGTCGTCGGCGTCGGCATCGGCGTCGGCGTCGGCGTCGGCGTCGGCGTCGGCGTCGGCGTCGGCGTACGCGTCGGCGTCGGCGTCGGCGTCGGCGTACGCGTCGGCGTCTGCGTCGGCATCGACGTCGGCGGCGGCGTCGGCGTCGGCGTTGTCGGCGTCGGCGTCGGCGTCGGCGTCGAATCGGTTTCTGCGTCGCGTCGCGTCGTCGTCGCCGTCGGCGTCGTCGGCGTCGGCGTCGGCGGCGTCGTCGTCAGCGTCGGCGTCGGGTCGACGGCGGCGTCGCCGTCGGCGTCGCCGTTCTCGGCGTCGGCGGCGGCATCGCGTCCTCGGCGTCCTCGGCGTCGCGTCTGCGTCGGCTCTGGCGTCGGCGACGGCGTCGGCATCGGCCTGGGCGTCGGCAATCGGCGTCGGCTGCGGCGGCGGCGTCGGCGTCGTCGTCGTCGGCGTCGGCGTCGGCGTCGGCGTCGGCGTTCGGCGGCGTCGGCGTCGGCGTTCGGCGTCGGCGTCGTTCGCGTTGGCGTCGGCGTCCTCGGCGTCGGCATCGGCGTCGGCGTCGGCGTCGGCGTCCTCGGCGTCGGCATCGGCGTCGGCGTCGGCGGCGGCGGCGTCGGCCTCGGCGTCGGGGCCGCCGCCGCCGCACCACGCCGCCGCCACCGCCGCCGCCGTCGTTGTCGGCGGCGTCGTCGTCGTCGGCGTCGGCGTCGGCATCGGCGTCGGCGTCGGCGTCGGCCGGGCGGCCTCGGCGTCGGCGTCGGCGTCGTCGGCGTCGGCGTCGGCGTCGGCGCGTCGTCGGCTTCGGCGGAGGCGGCGGCGTCGGCGTCGTCGGCGTCGGCTCGGCGTCGGCGTCGTCGGCGTCGGCGTCGGCGTCGGCGTCGCGTCGGCGTCGGCTCTGGCGTCGGCTCGGCTGGCGTCGGCGTCGGCGTCGGCGTCGGCGTCGGCGTCGGCATCGTCGGCGTCGGCGTCGGCGTCGGCGTCCTCGGCGTCGGCATCGGCGTCGGCGGCGGCGGCGGCGGCGGCGGCCTCGGCCTCGGCGTCGGCGTCGGGGTCGCCGCCGCCGCCATCGCCGCCGCCGTCGTCGTCGGCGGCGTCGTCGTCGTCGGCGTCGGCGTCGGCATCGGCGTCGGTGTCGGCGTCGGCTCTGTCGTCGGCGTCGGCCTCGGCCTCGGCGTCGGCGTCGGCCTCGGCGGCGTCGGCGTCGGCGGCGTCGGCGTCGGCGTCGTCAGCGTCGTTGTCGGCGTCGCCGTCGTCTCAGGGGAAGGGAGGACGCGAGAGGGGCGAGCTGGCAGGAGCAGGCGGCGACCCCTCCGGAGAGGCCAGGGGGTGCTTCTCGGCGGAGTCCTCTGGCCTTATTGGGGGGCCTCCCCAGAGCATCCCCGGAGGCGCCCCTCCCTGCCCCTTTGAGGGCTGAGGCGGCTGCGGGGGGTTCCCAGACGGCAACCTCGGGGTGGCGGGCTTTTTCTCTCCTCTCCGCCCCTCCTTCTGTGGCGCGCTGTGCTTCGCAAATCGTCACAAAAACGCCCCCGGAGCATCCCAAGAGCCGCTCCAAGAGTCAAGGAAGGAAAAACCACCCTGACCCGATGATTGGCGTTTGCGACATGGTCCTGGGGGCGCTTGCAGATCAGCCCTGCCCTGTTCGGTTCCTTCCTTGGGTGCGCTTGCTGCCTGCATGGCCTCGCTTGCCGGGATGCTTAGTGTGAGGGTGGATTCCCAGACTCCCCACGTAGTGTTTTTTCACAACGTCGTAATTTTTTGCACAGCGTCGACCCCCAGAGGTCGAGGTCTTCACAACGTCGACCCCAGAGGTCGTGATTTGTTCGTAACGTCGACCCCCCAGAGGTCGTGATTTTTTCGCAACGTCGACCCTCACAGGTTTTGATGTTTTCGCAAGGTCGACCTCTTCTCCCGGACCTGTTTTGCATCCTGAGTCGTTTTTTGACAGTCCCGGGGCCCGGCACGGGTCCTCTGGAGGCCGAACGTAGCGATAAGTTTCCCGTCGTGTTTTTTGTCACAACGCGCGGGGGATTGGGTTTTCTGCTCTCTAAAGGGAGGACGAGGCCGCCCTGAGGAGAGGAGGGAGATAGAGGCAGCACCACCAGCACTTCTTCCACCAGGAGCTGGAGGGCGAGACCAGTCGAGGCTATCACCTTCGGGTGACGGATGATGGAGTTTCATCTCCACATCTTCTTTGTGGTGTACTTCACCACCAGCACTCGTGCTGAACATAGTTGAGCCTGCGCCTCTCTTTCTTCCCCTACTTGCTTAAGTACTGACCGTTTACGACAGTCGTCAGCATGGATCTTCATCATCAGCTCATCAGCATCATCATCAACATCATCAGTTCTAGGATGCGGCAGCGTCACGTGTGAGCGGGCCGATATAGATAACCCCCCTCCCCGTTAGGCGCACGGGGCTCTGTGCAATGTTCTGTTGCACGCCATTGGCTTGGGTGGGCCCAACGGCAGGGGGCGGGGGGCCATGTTCCGATCCCTTAATATTAATATAATCGCCAAACGGTGTAGAAACAGGAAGATGCCACCACTGTATATAAATCCACACGCGTGGGACACTTTGGGATTTTCTGGTGCGAACCGGAAACAATCCGGTTCGCACTGGAAACTTCCTGACGGATGCGTCGAACGCATTGTTTTTTCAGATGGACGGGCCGTTCCGGTGAAACGGAATATTTCCCTACCTAGGCTCTGCCTAGAGGGTTCTTACTCTCTTAGCTTAAAGGGGCCGGGCAGTGCTACACGCCCCGGGCGGTTCCCCCGGTCCCCGCCCCGCGGTTCCCCCAGTCGCGTCCCCTTAGCTTGGCTTAGCTTATCTCGTCTTAGCTTAGCTTAGCTTGGCTTAGCTTAGCTTAGCTTAGCTTGGCTTAGCTTAGCTTAGCTTAGCTTAGCCTAGCTTAGCTTAGCCTAATGTAGCTTAGCGTCGCATAGCATAGCATAGCATGGCATAGCATAGCACAGCATAGCATAACATAGCACAGTATTGCATAGCATAGCTTAGCATAGCTTAGCATAGCGCCCCCTTAGCTTGGCTTAGCTTATCTAGTCTTAGCTTAGCTTGGCTTATTTTAGCTTAGCTTTAGCTTAGCTTGGGCTTAACATTAGCTTAGCTTTAGCGTAGCTTTAGCTTAGCTTTAACTTAGCTTCAACTTAGCTGTAGTTTAGCTTTAGCTTAGCGTCAGCTTAGCTTCAGCTTAGCTTTAGCTTAGCTTTAGCTTAGCTTTAATTTAGCTTCAGCTTAGCTTTAGCTTAGCTTCAGCTTAGCTTTAGCTCAGCTTTAGCTTGGCTTTGGCGTTAGCTTAGCTTTAGCTTAGCTTTAGCTTAACTTTAGCTTAGACTTACAGTTACTAATGCTGCTTTCCTAGGGGCTCCAACTCCTAGGTAGGGTCGCACTGGGATAATTTCATAGCTTGTGAAGAGGCCATAGAATGCCACCAGAGTATATTGATTCATACATGGGTGGCATTGTGGCCTTTTCTGGCGCACCGGAAAAAATCAAGCCCGCGCCGGAAAATCAACATCAGGCGTGTGCAATACATTGTCTTTTCACGGGGACGGCCTGCTTTGGTGCATCGGAAGATAGGACGGGATAGTCACATTCGTCGAACTTTTCTTGGGTACGACGTCGGGTACCCTGCGGGCGATCGGTCGATTAGGAGGTTGGGACATGGGAAACACGACACCGATTCCTCGTCGGGGGTGGATTTGCGATCGCGGCCTCGACGCTGGCATATCGCAGGACACGTCGCCGTCGTCGCAGCAGGGTCCGATTGCCACATTCGCGAAAACTGTTGTAGACGGCTCGTGGCTACTTGGACCCCCTGCTCTCTGAAGGGAGGCGCTCCCTGCACTCCCGTGGACGGCCTCTATTCCCCCCCCCGCCCCGCTCGCCCTCTTCTTGCGCGCCGCGGCAGGACTGTGGCTGCCCCGGCAGCTTCCTCCAGTCCTGGTGCAGCGAGGACCGGCCGGGGCAAGCCCGGCCTGGCCGCTACCCCCATGGCCTTAAGCCGGGAATGTCCTTCAGGAGGAAAATTACACCAGGGAGAACCCAATCAGTGGATGGTTTTCGCTGAGGAGATCGCTGAGGCCGCTGACGAGATCGACCGCAAACCCGGAGCCCGGGAACCCAGAACCCACCGAAATCGGACCAGAACCAATCACCGGGAACCCGGGAGCCCAGAACCGGGAACCCGGGAAAACAGCCTACTACCAAAATCGGCGGGAAATTTTCGCCAAATCTTTCAACTTCCGCCAGGACCCCTTCAGTGCAAGCATTGATTGGGGAATGATACTATTCAAGCAGAGTTTAAAAAACTCTGGCGACGATTCTTCGCGCTCTTTTTGGCGATTGTTTTACCTTTCTTCCAAAAGCCGCCTGGAGGAGGACATGCCCGACCTGAGGCCAGCGCTGCCATGCCCCGGGCTGCTCGTACGGAGTGGGGTCTCTGGAGAATTGTCGTGGGCGGCCACGAGGGGGGTGATGACAAGGGGGGTCTTCCTCTTCCTCCTCCTCCAACTCCTGTCGCTCCTCCTCCTCCTCCTCCTCATCCTCCTCCAACTCCTTCTCCTGCTCCACCTCCTCCTCCACCACCTCCTCCTCCTCCTTCTCCTGCTCCTCCTCCTCCTCCACCTCCTCCTCCTGCTCCTCCTCCTCCTCTTGCTGCTCCTCCTCGCTTGCGGGCTCTCGGGAGGTAGGTCCCCCGTCTCGCCCACATGCGTTGCACTTCCGTTGCCATGTGCCCAAGGGGGGGGTTAGCCTGCGCCCGCTCAGCCGCGCTCCGCTCCGCGATGCCGCGTTGCTGTGGCGGCTGGAGTGCGCCGCAGTGGGGCGCCATGGCTGATTGCCTGGGCCTCCGACCAGCACTGGTCGGTGGCCATCCGCAGAGAGTTCTCCAAGCTCGACGTCGAGGGCTCAGAGGACCTCGCAGGGTGCTCCACTGGCGACGGAGGCCTCCCGGCAGTCCAGGGCCTCGCGTCCGCATGGAAAGCCGTGCAGGTCCACTGCCGTGCCGGCGAGGTTGCCAGGGTCCTTCCAGTCATGCCGAGCGCCGCCAGGTGCCGCCAGGCTTGCTCGTGCACTTCATGCCGAGCGCCGCCAGGTCGCTTCGCTTCCTCGGCCTCGTCCCCCTCGGAATCCCCTGCGGCTTCACTGGCGGCCTCGTTGCGTGCGCCCCGCCACGGATGGTGCGAAGCAGCAGGTCGTCGATGCCGATGCCAGAGAGACAGGCGGGCCCGGCTCGAGGTCGCGCAGGAGGCCGTCGCCCTCGCGGCTTCGTGGAAACACCCTGGATCGTTCGGGTCCCGCGTCGATGCTGCCCCAGGCGCACACTGACAGACCCGTATTGACCAGAAGGCTGCTGCCATTACCGTGTTTGGCGAGGGCAGTCCGAAGAGCTCGTTGCGGACTCGGGCAGCTGTTTCCTCGTCGGCGGGGTTCTCGTCTTCGGCATGGACGCCTTCGTCCTCAGCAGTGCCGGTCTTCATTGAGAAGAGCCGGCCACGTGGCGCCGTTGTCCCCAGGTCGATCTTCAATGACGTGGTTTGGATGGTTCGGCACCTCGACGCTCCGAAGGACGTTCTTCCAGCAGTTTGTCCTCCCGTTCGTCAGGATGCTGTCGAGGAGGCTCCTGTGGAGCCCGTGGAGCCCGAGGTCGTGCTGTGGCTCGAGACGAAGGTCGAGCACACTTTCGGCAAGGCTGGGGAGCCCCTCTGTGAGCTGCATATGAGCGTCGCTTTGCTGACGCTCCTACTGTCTTTTGGGGCGCTCAGGGGCCGGCATGTCCAGAAGTCCAGCGTCATCGGCGTCACCAGTGGCAGTATTTGGGGCCTTTGCTCGCTCGCCCGGCTCGCTCTGGTGGCCAGCGTCGGTCATTCAAGTGGAGGGCGCCGCGGTTAGGCTTGACTGGGGTCGACTACGGTGGCGAGATCGCGAGGCGCTTCGAGTGCACACGTTCTGCGTGCGGCAAGCCTTCGAGCTTTCTCTTCACGTCGGCCTCGAGGCGCTCGCGGCCACTAGCGCCCATCACTGTTTCAGCTTTCAACTGGGCGATCACCACTATCATCGCCATGAGCGGCTCTCCGGTTAAAGTCGCAGGGACTATTTCGTCGTATTCTTTTCGACGGTGGCTCCCGACCTGGGCGGATCTCCAAAGGTTACCAATAGAAGAGCGTCAGGCCTTGGGCAATTGGCGTGAGATGCCCTCAGCGGCCGTCGGTCGCGATGCCACGGCTGCCTCTTTCTCTTCTTCCATGGGCCTCCGCTATTCTGGCCGCAAGGACGACTCCGCCGAGGTGGTGAAGCTGGAGCAGCTCTTCGCCTTGCGGCTGGCAATAGTTAGCCTTGGCCCTTCTGTGCTGGTCACGTGGTCGTCCCTCCGCGGCGCTATGCCCGACCGCGCCGCCGTGGAGGCCCGCGTCGCAAAGGTGCGGCACGAATCTGGCGAGTTAGTCCTCACATCTGTTGGGCGTGCGATGAAGGCTGCTCTGCGGCGCGTTGAGGTGGTGCGCACCGCCGTGGTGGAGGACGCCATCTCGGAGGTCGTGCGCCTGTCAGCGCTGGGCGCGCCAGGTTCGACGTGATCGAGAGCGCCTGCTCCGTTTACTTCCTCTTCTTCTTGCCCCTCTTGTTCCTCCTCGTGAACACCATGGGGAAGACCCTCCGCCACCCGCCTCGCAAAACGAGCACAGGCAGCCAGGGGTGAGTGAGCCTCTTTCCCAGAGAGGCGGCCTGAGGGACTCCGAGGCTGTGGCAGCTCGAAGTCCCTCGGTGCAGGGTTGCCTTTCCGTCACCCGCCTCGTTCAGCGAGCGCCAGTGGCGAAGGGGCGACTGTGCTTCCGCTCGATTCGCGCGAAAGCACCTTCGACGCCTCCCCCGGGGGGCGGTCTGAGGGACTCCGGGGTTCGCTGCAGCCCGAAGTCCCTCGGTGCAGGGTTGCCTTTCCGTCACCCGCCTCGTTCAGCGAGCGCCAGTGGCGAAGGGGCGACTGTGCTTCCGCGCGATTCGCGCGAAGGCACCTTCGACGCCTCCCCCAGGGGGCGGTCTGAGGGAATCCAGGGCTCGCTGCAGCCCGAAGTCCATCGGTGCAGGGTTGCCTCTTCGTCACCCGCCTCGTTCAGCGAGTGCCAGTGGCTAAGGGGCGACTATGCTTCCGCGCGATTCGCGCGAAGGCGCCTTCGACGCCTCCCCCGGGGGGGCGGTCTATGGGACTCCAGGGCTCGCTGCAGCCCGAAGTCCCTCAGTGCAGGGTTGCCTCTTCGTCGCCCGCCTCGTTCAGCGAACGCCGGTGGCGAAGAGGCGACTGTGTTTGGCGGGTCTCGCCGCAGCCCGACTGCTAGGCGACTCCGAGCGCTTCGTGCTCGAAGTTCCCTCTGTGCTTTCCCTCCACCCCCCCGCCTCGCCCAGCGAGGCTGGCGGTGAAGGTGTTTTTTGCGCCGCCGCGAGTCTGCATGGCACGACGCGCGGGCTGTTCGGGCTAGCGCCTTCGACGTGCAGACGAGGGGCCGACTGACTTCCCCTCTCGCTTGCACGCGCCTCTGCGAGGAAGGTAGAACAGTTCGTCAGACGCGCGCTTCCGTCGCCTCCTGCCAATCGGTGACCAAGGGCGCCCTCTGGTGTCCCTGTGAGGCTCCGGTCCCTGGTGCTGTTTTGGGCCCTTGGCCGCCCCCAGAAAGGCACCGGCCTTCTGTTTACCTCCTTCGCACATTCGCACTCCTCCTTGACGTGCCTTCGGTTGCCGACGCGAGCAGTAGTCCGCGGCCATCTGGTCTCAAGGAGGTGTTGTGCGCACCGCTGTCTTCACTTACGCTCACGCGATGTCGCTCCCTGCCACTTTCGCGGAGCTCCAGACCACTTACAAGCGCCATGAGGATGTCATCAAGTACTTAACGGACGCTGAGCCTGCTGGGCTGGGATTGGAGACTATGGCGGACTTTGCGGACCTGTTCGCGTCCGAGGCTGAGGTCCAGGCTATGCTCAGTAAGATCGAGTCCTGTCGTGAGTCGTCGCGCCAGTTATCTCGGATCCGTCAGGCCTGGCGGGGCGTCAAACGTCTTCGCCTTGAAAGGCACGGACAACGACGACCTGGACAAGCTCCTCGACCGGCCGGCGCTGGACGACCTCGCCAAGGTGTCCTGGAAGCGTTACCGGAACGCACGGCCTCCAGACGTGATGCCCAGCGACCAGATCATCAGCCGGATCTACCGGGAGCTCCCGCTTCGCTTGTTTTCCGTGCGCGACGCGTGGAGAACCAAGTGCTTGGCTGACCAGCTTCGCTCGTCGCGAAGATCAATCGCAGTGCCCGAGGGCGCAGAGCTCGGGCTGCCTGGGGACAAGGGCGAGGAGCGCGGGGGCCCTACATGCCCCTCCTCTGGACGCTGCTGCTCGCTAATGCCATTGTGGGTGCCCGGCCTCGGGACCCGCCGCCTGGCAACAGGCCCGCTGCAGAGGATTCGGTCGACGACAGCATCCTATTCATCGAGTGCCCCCTGGACGTCCTGGAGAGCTACTGGCGCCGCGCCGACCGCACTGCTCGCGAGGTCCCCTACAAGCTCCGCCTCGCCTGGGCCACCAAGCGGGACACTGGTGAGAGGACCAAGTGGGTTGAGCGGTACAGTGCGTCCAAGAACACCCTCGGGGCCACCGTCAAGACGATCTTCGTGGAGCGCGAGGCCTGAGCCGCCGGCGAGGGAGCCCGCGCGCGCTCGTTCGCGCTCGTCGCCCCCGTGGGCCCGCTCGTCGCGTAGTAGAGGCTCGCCGCGGAGATGGCAGCGATCGCGCCGACGCGTGCGGGCGCGACGCGGCCGGGGAGCAGGGGTGCCGCGCTGAGGGCACGATCCCAGCCTGCGAGAAGTGCAAGGGCCAGCGCCCGTGCACCGATTGGAACGTCACCGGCTGCACGAGCCCGCGCAGACGGCCGGCTCCGCGCCCGCGACGCCGCGGCTGCGTCTGGTGGCGCCTGCGGCGGGAACCAGAAGCGCCCGAACTGCCTGGACCGCCTCCCGAGAAAGTGAACTCTCTGGGGGTGGCCCCCGGAGCGGCGGCGCTGTTCGGCGCCCGGGGCGCCTGCTTGCGGCCGCGTTCTGTTCCTGCTGCGCCTTTCGCCAGGGAGGACGCTGCAGTCGAGGACCTGGGGGCAGGCCGATTTTCCAGGAGTTCTTCTCGGGCGTGGGTTTTATCCTCAGCCAAAGGTTCGAAGCTTTTAGTTGGATCGTGCTGCCGGCGGTAGCTTGGGCGCCCTGCTCAGAGTGCGGCGCGACTTCCGACGAAGGACGGAATGCTCTTTTCAAGGTGGTATCCGACGCGGCCCGCGTCCCAGACTTCTCATGGTTTGGCGTCAGCAGATGCATTTTGGGCGTCGCGGACAACGCCTGCGCGATCTCTGAGGTGATTATCAACGCTGCGGAGGTCTTTCTTGAAAGGGGCCGTGGCTTCTGCGAGGGTGATTCCGATCTTTCTGGATTGAGGCAGCTCCCCGAGCAGCAGCGCCTCGCCGCGCGGCCAGATGAAGATGACACTCGCTACTTCTCGCGCTCGGCGAGGCCAGGCGAAGGCGCGGCGCCTCCGCCAGTGCGCCGAGGAGTTGTTGTCTGCGCGCGCCGAGTGCCACCGCGTCCACGCCGCGGACCAATGGAGCGACCCTCAGGCTTTGCAGCAGGAGCCCGCCTACACCGCGCGCCTCGCGGTCGCCGCGGCTTCTTCGGCCACGCGCTGGGCGATCCGCATCCTGCAGCTGTGCTGGGATTCTCCTGTGCTGCCTCAGCCGGCCTGTCACGGTCGAGTGCGCGCCCACGAAGATCCTCCTGCTGTTCGATCTCATGCCCTACCTGCGGCTCTCGCAGAAGTTGACCTCGAGGCGCCGGGCGCCATGGGCAAAGGCGCACGCCTGGTCTCGGCCAAGCACCTCAGAAAGGGCGCCTCCTGGCAGCGCGTACACGGGTAGAGGCTCCCCGAAGTTTGGCCTCAAGATGAGCGATTCCTGCAACCCCTTCCGCGATCGCATCGCGGTCGTCGCCAAGCTCAGGTCTTGGATATGCCGGCAGCCCGCTCTACTTGGGCGGCGCTTGCCTGAGCTCGGTGGACGCCTGCTCCAGTGCCGTTCGTGCTGGTCGACGTCGACATGCAGTTTGCCTGTTGGCTGACCGTCAAGCACCGCCATAATCTACGTCTTTTTCGCGAGCGCCGTCTTCAAGATATTCGTCATCTCGGTAGACGGCTCGGCCCTCTTCCTGCTGCTCTCCGGCGCCGTTCCCACCCGTCGGTTCGGCGCGTGGCAGGCGGCGCGCCCTTGGCCCTCGAGGCGGTTTTGGCACTGCTCGCATCGTGGCCAGACGTGTCCTTTCCCAGGTTCCACTTTGAGGGGTTCCTGATCATCGACAGCACTGCGAGCCCTGGTATTTTTCGCCTTTCGGGGGCACGCCGAGGCCGTGGCAAGGAGGCGCCGTTGGAGTCCAGCGAGTCGTGGGTCGATTCGCTTTGCCGCCGCACCGCATGGTCCGAAAACACCCAGTTCATCTTCGACGCGACGTGCGAGGAGGTCGGCAACTTCGCCAGTGTTCTGCGTTCTCGTTCCTTCATGGGCTCGAAGGTCGGCAAAGGGCGCTAGTCTGCAATGTGGCGCTTCGTCGTCGTCCAGCCAGGCGGCAAGCGTCGCTGCTGCGACGATGCTCGCAGGGCCGGCCGCAACGAGGCTTCGCAGTCTGCAGACAGGATTCACATATGCTCGGCCTTTGCGCCGTGCGATGCCGCAGTCGCCCTGCTCACGGAGGCGGAGGCCCAGCACGTCAACCTCGCTAGCGAGGGCATTTTGGTCGAGACTGGCGGCTAAGATTTGCCCGGCGCGCACCGGTGCGTGACCGCCCTCCCCGAGGACGCGAATGTCTCTGTGGTGGCCATTCGCCATGCTGCACGCCAGGAGGTTGTTTTCCAGGAGCTCTACGGCCTCGCCTTCGGCCTCTCGGAAGCTGCGCCAGCATTCAACAAGAAGCCTTTCCTTAATACAGCGTTGGTCAGGCGCTTCCTGCGCGTACTCTTGGACATGTATTTCGATGACGCGAGCGAGATAGACTTGAGTTCGGCCAAAGGGTCTGGCCAACACGTGGTATCCGAGCACTTCTCGCTCCTCGGATCGCCGCTCAAGCAGTCCACGCGCCATCCTATGGGCCCCGTTCGTGATTTCCGCGGCTTGGTTCGCGACTTCTCTTCCTTCATGTCCGACGGGGAAATTCGGGTCTCTGTTCGCAAGACTCTCAAGGCTAAGGTGCACGCGCGCATCGGCGAGGCCCTTGCCACCGATTGCCTCGCGCCTGGCGTCGCCTCGAAGCTGCGCGGCGCCCTCAATTTCAGCTCGGCCGCCTGCGCGGGGAAGGTTGGCAGGGCTGGCCTCTCCGTTTCGATTGGGCGCCAGTGCGAGAAGAGTTGCGTCGATTTCAAGCTGACGCCGAAGCTGCGCAACGCGCTCATCTTCTTCAAACGTCTCCTGGACGGGTACTTCGCTTGCCACCTCCGGCAAGCTGGCTATCGCGGCCCGCCTGTGGTGGTGGCCTCGGGCGCGTGTTTCGACGCTTCCTTCGCTGGCACCGCTGTCCTGGCCGTCTCTGGAAAGCTGCGGCGTGCAATTGTTGCCCCGGTCAGTGAGGAGCTGTTGGGGTTTTGGGGGTTCCCACAGCATCCGCGGTCCTCTTCGCTTCGATCCACTCGCACATCACCGATGCCCTCGTTAACCGCGACATCATCTGGTTCATAGACAACGCCAGTGCACTTCGCTGGGCACGCCTGGGGGCGGGGATCTACTTCGAATTCGTGCCGTCCGGGGCGAACTGGAGCGACGGCGCGTCCAGGTACCTAGAGGGCGATGAATTCCTTGCCGCGGCCGGCTTCGCAGTCCAGCGCGTGACCACCGCGGAGCTCAGCGAGGCGCTGGCGCGCGGCGGCGTGGGGGAGTAGTGGAAGCGACGGCTCATACATTGGGAGCTGTTCTGCGTGTCTCTGGGGGCTTGCTTCCATGGGACTAGGCTCTGAGACCCCTCGTGTCTCTGAGCCCCCTCCGCTTCGGGCGGCGAAGACCCTCGATGATCTGCCTCGGGTCTCCGGCCGCTCTCTCTGGAGGGCAGCGCTGCTTCCCAAAGACGCGCCTGGCCGAACAACTCTGGTGTGGGGCCTTGGAAAAAATGCTGTGTAAGCTTTCTTGTCCATCTGAGCCTGCCCAAACAAAATGGTCAACGTGCCTGAGTTGTGGTCTGAAGCGTGAAGCGTCCCATGGGAGACACACCTGGGGGTGCCTGGGTTGTGGGTCGGCGCCGTGGGGGCCAGCTGGCTCCCTCGGTCCTTGTTCTTGCAATGCGTCCCCCGCGCCCCCCTGGGCCGCGCACATGCCGCCGGCCATGATTCTGATTTGCGCCCTTCCCTGTTGAACGCCCCCCTCTTGGACGCCCCCGAAGCTTGATCCCCAGGGGCAGGTGGAGGCGCGGTGGCTTTCCAGAACGATTTCGGGTGCGCGGCAAGCTGTCCGCGTAAGTTGTCCGCGTAAGCGTCTTCGTTTCACATGAAGCGTGCCGCGCTGGCGGCACGCGTAAGCCGCGGCGTAAGGTCGTTGTGTCGCGTAAAACCCGTTTCTGATCGTCGTTCGGATGGTCATGGGGTGGGGCGAGGGGGTTCCCAGGCCTCCCAGGAGGGGGTCCGAGCAGGTGAGGTCGGAGGGTCGCGCCGCGTCGCCGATGCGTCGGCGGTGCGGCTCGATGTGGGGCCCGATTTTCTCCACGCCGCCGCCGCCGCTGCATCGCCGACGTCGCCGACGCATCGCCGATGCATCGGCGGTGCCTCGGCGGTGCCTCGGCGATGCGATGTGATCCTCGGACCCCATCCATTCGGACCCTAATTCAGTGACGGAAGAAACGGGAGCGTCTTCACCGACATTGGCGCGCAAGCTGCCCGCGTCAGGTCGCGCGTGAGCGCCCTCGCTTCACCGTGGCGTGCCGCGCGTAAGCCGCGGCGCAAGGTCGCCATGCCGTCTCGCGTGAGGCCGGTCTCACTTCGTCGCCTAGCCGCCGCCGCGACGGATGCGTGGATCGACGTGGCCGCAACATCATCGTGGCATGAGTTGGATCAGTGGTTTGTGGATCCGGAGTGAGCCTGATGGCAGCGACCCGTGCCAGCAGCACGCATCGGCCGCCTTCTTGGAGGCGCTCCGGCCCCGCCCCGCCGAGTCCCCTCGCGTGGACACTTCTCGCGTGGACGCCCAGATGAGCCCCCGCTGGTCTCTCCACGCGTCTTGGCCTTGCTGGGTCGCCGACGCCAGAAGAGGTGGTGAGAAGTGTTCGTGCGTGTCACGTGTATAGTGTTGTTCGCACGGCTCCTGACGCTGGCCCTCTCGATTCCGAGGCTGCCAGAGGCCGCTTCCACGATACTGTCCGCAGGGCTACACAGGCCCTGGTAGACCACTCTCGAGCGCCCGTCTAGGCTTAGTCGGACGTTCCGTGATCGTCACTCAAGGTACGAACGACTTCTCGCAGACACCGTCACCGTCACCGCCTCCCTGGAGTGCCTCTCGCGGGGGGTCGGGCTCGGGACTCGGCCCGCGAAGGACACCGCCACGATCCAGGGGAGCTGCGCCGCCGACCAGGCCTCGTGCGAGAGCTGCCGCGGCATCTGGTGCGCGGGCTCGGGCGGCACCGCGCCGGCGAGCCCGACGGCGGCCCCCACGCCTGCGCCGGCGCCGGCTCCGACGGCTGCCCCGACGAGCGCAGGAGGCGCCTCGAATGTGGGCCAGTGTTGTTCTGGGCTCTTCGAGTACCCATACCTCTACCCTTCGCCCGTTTTCCCCTGTCTGGGCCTCTTGGGCGGCCCTCGTCGCCACCGCTGGATTCGCATCGAAGTTCTGGTCCGAACGCACCTTGGGAGAGGTCCGGGGAGTAGCGGTATCGGTACTTCTTGGTTTTCCCACAGGAGGCGCCTCGAATGTGGGCCAGTGTTATTCTGAGCTCTTCGCGTTCACCGCCCGCCCACCCTGGGTGCTCGCCGGACGAGCCAGGGACGGCCCCGAGGCGGGATGCAGACGTGCAAGGGACACTGAAGGGCCCCTGCGCAGATGCGTGCTCTACCTCTTCCTAGTCTCCATGCTCTCCAATTCCGTCGTAGATTGGACTCCGATATGCCGTGTGGCTGATCTAAGGTTAGATTATCGTTTGATCGTCGGTCCGTCATCGGCTGCACCACATCAGTCATTGTCAAAAAGAGGTTTGCTCTTTGAAACCTTGCTACCTGTCCATAGAAATAGTAGACAAGAGATGACCAGAGCGCGGCCCAAAACGTTCTCCAGACGGCCCGAAAATTGCCCACGAGGCGCCAAAAACGGCCGCAAAGGGCCCCGTGATCGGCGAACAAAAAAGATCCCCAGATGTGCCCGACGGGGCCCAGGATTGTGTATTTCTTGAACAGCTCATATGTAACGGTTGAAGATGGCTTGCAAGAGGGTCAGGCTGGCCGTTGCCGACCCCAGAATCGGAGACCTGATGGTTTCCCGTATGATCTCCCGTGTTGTCCTTCATGGTCTCCCCGTATGGTTTCCTGTATGGTATCCCGTATGGTTTCCTGGGGGGGGCCGTTGTCAGCCTCGGATTCGGTGACGTGATGGTTTCCCGTATGGTTTCCTGTCTGGCCTCTCTCTCTCTCTCTCCTGTGTGGTCTCGCGCACTCTCTCCGGTATGGTCTTGCGCATGCTCTCCCGTGGGGGTTGTGCGGTGCAAATCGGTCGATGGTGCAATGAGCCGCGTGGTGTAAGTCGTGTGGTGCAAGTCGTGTGGGGTGCAGAAGCCGCGTGGTGCGAGCCGCACAGTGGAAGCTGTGTGGTGCAAGCCATGTGGTGGAGCCGCACAGTGGCCGCTGTGCGGTGCACTCTGTGCGGCCGCCCAGCGCACGAGGCGCCCACGGGCGCCCGCGGGCGGGCGCCAGACGAAGCCTTGGTAGACCCGCCCAGCGCACGAGGCTCCCACGAGGCGCCCACGGGCGCCACAGCCGAGACCCGGCACACAGATCCAACTCTTGTGGGAACCCAAGCAAGAACTTTTGAGTGCAAGCTTTGCTTGGGGAGTAATATCGAAGTTTCCAACTTGTCGGCGAATTTGTGCCGACGAGACGTTTTGTGGGACCCAACGAGCCTATCTTGGAGGCAAAGAAGCGGCCCGCGAGGGGTCAATGTGTAGCGAGCGTAGGTTTTGAAAGTTTGTTGTTGTTGATGATGATGCTGATTATGAGTGGTGATGATTAGAATGGTAATAATGTGGAGCTCGTTCTCGTCTTAGACGCTGTCTTGTAGCCGTCGTGGGCCAAAAAGGGTATGGGAGCAAATGAGAGGAGGAACGATGGAACCTCCCAGGAAAGAAAGGGGGCTAAAGCCCTGAAATGATCGTTCGAAGTCAAATCCCACACGCCCCTCAGCCTGGAAGGCAGGCGAATTCGAAAGGTTTGCCTTGCACCATCCTGCCGATTCCCAGAGGGAGGGCAAGGGGAGGAGGACTTGGCGGACTTGGAGGAGGAAGAGGAGGAGGAGGAGGAGGAGGAGGAGGCGGAGAAGGAGGAGGAAGATGAGGAAGAGGAGGAAGAGGAGGAGGAGGAGGAGGAGGAGGAGGAGTAGAAAAGAGGAGTAGGAAGAGAAGAAGGAGAAGGAGGAGGAGGAGGAGAAGGAGGAGGAGGAGAAGGAGGAGGAGGAGGAGAAAGAGGATGTGAAGGATAAGGAGAAGGACTGGTGACAGGCGGCGAAGGATGAGGAGGAGGAGAAGGAACAGGTGCCCTCGTTGGGGCCGCCTGGGGGAATTATTGGGATTCCCTCTTCGGTTTTCTTGGGGCTCTCCTGGGGTCTCTTACAGGGGCCGTCTTGTAGCTGGGCCGTCTTGCAGAATCTTTTGGTCCGTCTCGGGGCGACGTCGCAGGCTGGCCGGGAGCCTTTGGGGCCATCGTGGGCCATTTTGGTGCGCTCTTGGAGGCCTCTTGGGCTGTCTAGGGGCCTCTTGTTGGCCTCTCGGGGACATCGGGAGCTCATCTTGGGGCCACCCTAAGCCCAATGATCTATAACAGCATGGGGAATGCCCCTAACACACAACACACAATACACAACCTGCAACACACAGCACACAACACATAACACACAAACACACAAGCACAAGCACAAACACAAACACAAGCACAACCACAACCACAAACAACAACACAAACACGAACACAAACACACCCACACACACAACCTCACACACATTTATATATATATATATATACACATATGTATATAGACATACATATTTATATGAGGGTGTGGGGGAGCAGGGCGTCGCGGCCACGCGCGCGGCGGCGCGGCGTAGGTCAAGTCAGGCGGGAACGCGCGGGCCGGGCCAGCTAACGAGGCGCGAAAAAAGCTGGATCCACCCACAGGGACCGTGCACTGTATGAGATTACCACGTACACGCGCACACAAAATGATTACCCTGCGACGTACCCAGCCCCTCGGAACCAAGGATAATTAACCTGGCGAAGGACTCAACCATATGCAGTTGTGAGTATCGCAATTGTGCAAATCGTCTTTTGTGGCGCTCCCTATGGGGCCACGAACCGCATGAGGGGCGTGCCGAAATGTGTGGCGAGGTACACAGCACGAACGAAGACGATAGGTTTGAGTACGAGAGACTGAGAGCGGGTGAGTCTGAGCGCGAGTGAGTGTGATTGTGAATGAGTCTGCGTGCGAGTGAATCTATATGCATGAATGCGAGCATGGCTGCACCCAGTGCAGATGCATATGAATGTGAACGGTTTGGGTATGCCTGGCTCTGAGTACTCGTGGCACTGGGTGTGGCTGCCACAGGGAGTTCCTCTGGAAACCACGATGGCAGCGCCCGCGCTGGGCACGCCCCTCACGAGGATCACGCCCGCTTCCTTACCTTGTTTTTCTTCCTCTTTGCGCCTGCACTCAAAGGTCCACGGCTGCAAGCGAAGCGCAGCGCGGAGTCAACGCGACGCGCGCCGGTCGCCCCGAAGGGGTCCCAGCGACGCGCGCGGGTCGTCCGCTGCGCGGAGCAACTAGCTGGCTGGTGGCGGGCAGGGATCCAGCCGCTGGACAAAGCGACGACGGGCGAGCGAGGCGCTGGGCAGAGCGCCGTGCGGAGTTCCCGCGGCGCGCGCTGGTCGCCCCGAGAGGATCCCAGCGACGCGCGAGGGTCGTCCGCGGCGCGGAGCAAAGAGAGCTAGCTGGCTGGCTGATGGCGGGCAAGGTCTGGCCGTTGGGCAGAGCGACGACGGGCGAGCGAGGCGCTGGGCAGAGCGCTGCGCGGAGTTCCCGCGACGCGCGCTGGTCGCCCCGAGAGGATCCCAGCGACGCGCGAGGGTCGTCCGCGGCGCGGAGCAAAGAGGGCCAGCTGGCTGGCTGATGGCGGGCAAGGATCTGGCAGTTGGGCAGAGCGACGACGGGCGAGCGAGGCGCTGGGCAGAGCGCCGCGCGGAGTTCCCGCCACGCGCGCTGGACGCCCCGAGATGGTCCCAGCGACGCGCGAGGGTCGTCCGCGGAGCGAGGCCAAACAGTTGGGCGGACGAGAGAAGGCGCGGCTCGGGCGGGCCGCTCCTCAGGTCAAGCTTCGCGGATATACTCAGTGAAGCCCAGCTCCCTGGCGAGGGCCGTCGCCTCCCTCCTGCGCCCCCCCCGTGCGCGCCGCAAACTGCCCCAGCCGCTTCCGCAGGCCCTCTGGCGGCCCTGCCAGGAATAATTCGATGCGCGGTGCCCGCATGAGCAGGAGGTCCTCGTGGCGGGTGGCGCGCGAGAGCAGCGCATAGAGCTCCAGCCACCAGTCGTCGTCCTTCTTCTTACCGTTCCCGACCTCATGGCGGCCGCAGTTTAGGATCGCGCTTGGGCGACGTCGACCGAGGAGGCGGCGCGCCGGACAGCCGTCGGTCGTCATCGGCGTCGTCGGTCGTGTTCCGTCACCGTCGTCGGTCGTCGCCGTCACCGTCGTCGCCGAGTCGCGGACGTGGTGCCGACAAGGTGACTCTTATGGCGGACGGCTGCGTCGTTGTCGTCGCCGTCGCCGTCGTTATCGGCGTTATCGGCGTTATCGTCGTTATCGTCGTTATCGTCGTCGCCGTCGCCCTCCTCCTCCTCCTCCTCCTCCTCCTCCTCCTCCTCGTTCTCTTCCCCGTTCTCCTCTTCCTCCTCCTCCTCCTCCTCCTCCTCCTCAGGTTACGTGCGCTCCTCCTCCTCCTCCTCCTCCTCCTCCTCCTCCTCCTCTTCCTCTTGGATGACCGACATCGGTTCAAAGTCGGTCCCCGGACCCTTGCCAGGGCCCACCCGATGCAGTTTGTCCACCCCTGATCAATATCTGACGACCTTGGGGCCTGAAGACAGCTTCCAGAGGCCGAGAATGACGAAACGCATCGTCGAACCACGAAGTTCGAAGTCCAGCGAAAGAATCGCGGGGGGAACCCACCCGACGTCGTCGCCGGACGACGCGCACAGACGTCGGTGCGATCGCGCAGGTCGCGCACGCGCATGCGCCCCTGCACTTGCAGTAACGAGCAAACGACGAGCCACTGGGCCAGCGACGAGCGAACGACGAGCCCGGCGCAGGACGAGCAAGCGACGAGCGAGCGCCGCGAGAGCGGCGATCGAGTCACGGCGCCGCCGCTGCACATCGCACATCCTCACAGCATCAGCCCCGACACCTCATAATATTGAGACAACGACAACAAACGGAGGCCGCCGAGAAGGCGACTTGAAACTCCATCCGCTAACGTCCCCCAGTAATCAGAACAGGCCATTTTTCCCCAACCATCCTGTGGTGTTGGGTCCTCGTTTTGAAGAGACAGCGCCCCGCGTCTCACTCCTCCTCCTCTCCTCAACCCCCGTCCTCCTTCCTCCCATCAGCATCACTGTGGCACACCCCTCACACGTTTCGTGGCCCTTCAGGGATCTGCACCAAAGGTCCCAGTGGTGCAGTTCGCATGGCGGCGCCGCTCCATTTTGGCACACCCCTCACACGCTTCGTGGCCCCATAGGGAGCTCCACCTAAGGTCCCAGAGGCGCAGTTCGCGTGGCGGCGCTGCTCCATTTTGGGACATCCCACAAACGTTTTGTGGCCCCATAGGGAGCTCCATCTAAGGCCCCACTGGCGCAGTTCGCATGGCGGCGCCGCCCCACGCACGTTTCGTGGCCCCTCAGGGAGCTTCACCTGAGGTCGCACTGGCGGAATTCGCATGGCGGCGCCGCCCCATTTTGGCGCACCCCTCACACGTTTCGTGGCCCCAGAGGGGACTTCTACCTCATGTTCCAGAGGCGCAGTTCGCATGGCGGCGCCGCCCCATTTTGGCACACCCCTCACACGTTTCGTGGCACCAAAGTGAGCTTCACCTACGGTTCCAGTGGCGCAGTTCGCATGGCGGCGCCGCTCCCCTTTGGCACACCTGTTACACGTTTCGTGGCCCCATAGGGAGCTCCACCTAAGGGCCCCATGGCGCAGTTCGCATGGCGGCGCCGCCCCATTTTGGCACACCCCTCACACGATTCGTGGCCCCATAGGGAGCTCCACCTAAGGTCCCAGTGGCGCAGTTCCCGTGGCGGCGCCGCTCCATTTTGGGACACCCCACAAACGTTTTTCGTTGCCCCATACGGAGCTCCACCTAAGGTCGCACTGGCGCAGTTCGCGTGGCGGCGCCGCCCCACTTCGGCACACCACTCACACGTTTCGTGGCCCCATGGCGAGCTCCACCGAAGGTCCCAGTGTGTGTGTGTGTGTGTGCCCGCATGCGTCACCCACACCCATGTCCTCACACCCCTCACACGTTTCGCGGCCTCATAGGGAGCTCCAACGAAGGCCCCGGTGCCACCGCCCGCATGCGTCGCCCACCACGCCCATTTCGGCACACACCTCACGGGTTTCTTTGCCCCATAGGGAGCTCCACCGAAGGCGCCAGTGGCTGCGTTCGCATGCGCCCACAGCGCCCATTTCGGCACACCACTCACACGTTTCGCGGCTCCATCAGGAGCTCCACCGACGGCCCAAGTGGCTGCGGTCGCATGCGCCCACCGCACCTATTTCGGCACACCTCTCACGCGCTTCGTGGCCCCATAGGGAATTCCACCGACAGCCCCAGTGGCTGCTCTCGCATGCGCCCGCTGGACAAACTTTGGTACACCCCGCACACGTTTCGTGGCCCTACAGGGAGCTCCTCCGAACGCAGAGCCTACAACGACCGTGCTCGCAACTGCATATGGTTGGGTCTTTCGCCAGGCAAATTCAAGCTGCGGCCGGCCGCGGCAATGAGACGAGCGCCCTCCCCCAAAGCTGGACAACTTCAAACCTTCATCCTCCAAGCTCGAGGTTCGAACCTCGACGCGACTCCCGCTGGCCCACCTGCCCTGGAGCGGGAACGCGGCCTGTCGCGGAAACGGCGCGTCCCCTGGACGTCCAAGGACGGCCGCCCGCGGGCCGCGGAGCTAACGGGAGCCGTGGTCGGCGCGCGCAGTGCCGAGGGGGGGCCGCCTCCTCCTCCTCCTCCTCCTCCTCCTCCTCCTCCTCCTCCTCCTCCTCCTCCTCCTCCTCCTCCTCCTCCTCCTCCTCCTCCTCCTCCTCCTCCTCCTCCTCCTCCTCCTCCTCCAGGTGGCGCGAGTGCACCCTCTCTCGCCCCCCACCTTCCATATGTTTCATACCCACACATTCCGTTCACCGAATCTTGAGCAGCGGGCGGTTTCGGTTGGAGAGCCGCCGCGGCTAACCGATGTCTTTGCTTCGATTTCTGCATTGGAATCCATTGAGTATGAATTCTAAAGATCGTCAGGAGGAGATAATCATGGCGACCGCCAAGAGCTTCCATGCGTGTGTTTTCATAGGTACGCAGGTACGAGCACTTCCTGGGATGGCTGTTCAGAAACGCAAGCTGTATAATACACTGCTCATTGAGGCTGGGTGGAGTCCTGGAGCGTATACAAATAAGTCGGCTGGTATTAGTATCACGATTAGTTCGGGGCTGCGTGAACACCACATCGTGCGACAATGGCAAGCACCCGCCGAGATTGCTGGCCGTGCATTCGGACTTCGCCTCAAGCGAACTGGTTTGGACTTTACAGTGGCTGGAGTTTATTTTCCTCCTCGACCACGGGGACGAGCTGGCCGCCCGCACTATTTTGCAGCGACGAACAGGCTGGTCTCGTGGCTCCGTGGTCTTTTAGTTGACATATCCCGATCACCACGTACCATGCCACTGATAAGTATGGATTTGAACGATGGCATCGGCATGGTTTGTTCTGATGGACGATGGCAGAGCTGTGACACCACTGTTATCCCATCGCATCTGGCCACTCGTGAAAATCTTGTGGGAGGCGCTGGGCAGTTAGTTAGAGAATTGATGGAGGAGTTCGGTTTCGTTGTGCTGGGGGTTCGAGACCGCGTGGAGGACACGTGGTTCGGCCAGGACGGCACTTCCAGCAGGGTGGACTACATCTTCGGTCCAGTGGTCGCCCAGAACTTGATCAACACAGCTGGACCGCTGATGAGGGTCATGAGGCAACATCAACGCATTCCTTCCCGTCATCCTCGTGACCACATACCGCTACATTGCAATCTGAAGTGGTCATTTGTCGAGCCCGAGCAGTTGGGGAGAAACCGTCTGCACTGGAACTTCGATACCATGAAGAATGCTTCTGTGCGCGAGGCCTTCCTCATTCGGGCGACTGCCAAGTTGCAAGAGCGTGAGCCCGAGCTGGCTTCGGCGGCCACTGCTGGAAAGCCAGATGCGTATTTTACTATCTTGAATGACCTTGTGCGTGAGCAGGCTAGTGAATTGTTCTGTGGATCGCTGCCCAACGCATCCGAGGCCTACCGCGTGCAGGCCAGGGAGCGCAGGACTCTTCTGCAAAGGCGATTGGGGATTCGCCGTCGCCTCGCCCAAGCTGGATGCGATGAGGAGGAGGAGGAGGTGGTTCAGCAGCTCAAAGTGATTAGCAAGCAGTGTCAGCAGCAGAGGAAACAGCAGTTCAGGGAGTGGAGGGAGAACATTACGGAGGAGTTGGAGGAGGCCTGGCGGAAGAGAAATCACAAAGAAGCCCATCGCTTGATCCGAGTTCTTGCCTGCAAGGGTCGTGGACCCCGTGGTCGTAGTTATCGCCATCTCGAGGGTGCTTCGCTAAGTGCTAAGGAATGGCTTGAGGTCTGGGAGAAGGAGGGACCACAGGGAGGCATGAAGGTTATCGAGATCAACCAGGAGGGGGAGGAGCTGGAGGAGGGGGTGAACGGGTACCTGGGCATGTTCAATGAGGAGGCTACTACGGATCTGTTATCTATTACTAAGTATTTGCGTCACGCACCCAAACGTCGATCGTGCCCGCCGTGGAGTGTACCAGCTGAGATCTGGGGCATGATCGTGGACCCTGTTTTTGGACTTTCTAAGAGCTTCTCTTGAGTTGGATACTCCGTCGAGTTTCAACCTGAACCGTTGCAGGAGGCACTCTCTCGTGGTTTGCAGTGTATTCGTCTCGCGAACAGGTTTCCCGCCTTGTGGAATAGGAGTTTTGGCTGCGCCTTACCGAAGAGTGCCACCCCTGGCCCCAAGGGGAAACGAGTCATCCACCTGCTGGATCCGCTGGGCAAGGCTTGGTTAGCTGGGGCCATTCGGAGGAACAATCCCGTAGCGCTAGGTCCCAACGACTATGGGTTCTGCAAGGGGAGGCGGAAGGAGGGGGCCATGCTGGTGATGATGTTGGTTTCTCATCGTCTGCGACGGGGAGGGTACAGTTTTACGTGGTCAAACAAGGACCTTAGCAACGCTTTCCCGAGTACGTCTTGGAGTCTCCTGGAGGAAGCGAACTCTGCGCTTTTAGATTTTCCTGATCGTCAGTTTGGACGCGACCGATTCGAGTCGGCATCGATATGTCTTCCTGCCCGTGATCGTGCTCTTGTTGTAAAGCCTAGATGCGGAGCGCTCATGGGAGATCCTTACGCGGTGGAGAGCTTTGGCAGAGCCTATGAGATTCTTGTCTGCGAATGGAGTGAGGTGTTGTATGCCCAGATGCCTTCGGAGGCGCTTCTCGCAGCCACTTGTCCGATTACAGGCATGGTTGTAGATCTGTCTCTGACTAAGTATGCCGACGATCTCACGAAGCTGCACGTAGGTGGAGGTCCTGAGGCCTCTTGTGGTGACGCGGGCTTGGCAGAGCTTTCTGCCGCCAACTTTTATTCCGATCAAGTCTTGGATGAGGTTCTTAAGATAGGGGGATGGGCGCAGAACAGGAGCAAGCAGAACACCATCGTCTGTCTCTCTGGCCAGGGCTCAGTCGCCGCGAATCGTCGATTACGAGCCTCTGCGTCTGAACTTTTTGAAGGAGGAGTCAGTCCGCCTATGAGGGTGCTGGGTGGGGAGATTCATTCCATGGGCTCGATCACTCCAGAGGTTAACGAGCGCCTGAACGCGATCAAAAGCTCGTTTCATTCTTTGGGAAGTTTCTGGTCGACTCCTGGCATTTCGTTTCGGCTGAAACGCTCGGTCTTGTTGGGGGTCCAGAACGCGGGGGTCCAGAACCTGGAGGCTTACCTGGTGACGGAGGGGTTATGTAAGAAGTTGGATTCTCTTATGGTAAGATATTGTAGAGTGGCTATGAGAGGGGCCAGCTGTGAGGGCACTACACATGTTCTGAGTCTCAGCAATGAGCAGGTGCTCAATCATTGGCGTATTACGCCTGCCTTCATCGAGCTCAGGGTCCGTCGTCTGGGGTGGCTCGTGCAGTTCATCCGTTATCCTGGGCGGCATGCTCAGATTCTGGCAGCTCTTTTTGCTGAATTGGAGGTGGACGATCGTCCGCAGTATGATGACATGGGTCGTCTCACCGCCTATGCGAACCCCTGGGCGAAGCAGTTCTTTGAAGATGTACAGGCACTGGAGGATATTGAGGACGGTCGAGAGTTGCTCGAACGTCTGCAGGGCTCGTTTCTCGCGCTTTGGTGGGATAAGGAGCTTGGAAAAGCGTTCTGTAAGATTGATTTCTCTCTCCTGCGACGACGTCTTCATACAGTAGCGATTCCTCCTCCTGAGTACGATCCTCAACTTAGTGCTCTGTTATATACCGAGATCGTCCAGGGTGGTGCTGTGAAATGGGTCTGTGGTGTATATGAACATAGATGCGATCCCAGCGATACTATTGGTCGTCGAGTTCGATGCGATGCGAAGTTCCCCGATAAGAAGTCTGCGCTAAACCACTTACGATTCCATCATCATTATCGCTCATTGGGGCATGTTCTATGTCGTACTAACGAGTGCCCAAACTGTCAGGGGATCTTCTCGGGGGTGATCACGGCTAGCAGGCACCTCGTGGGCTCCATGAACAGGGGTTACTGTATTGCTGGGGGTGGAAAGTCTCAGGCTGCTCGGTCTCAAATTACTGACTTGGCTTGCCCCCTCTGCGAATATCACGCATCGGACACAGATGATTTTCAGCAGCATATCCGTAGTCATATTCCTCGAGTTCTTGATACTGTAGCTACACGTTCCAGTGTTCTGCAGCTGCGAGCGCAGCGAGCTCGTGCTGTATCACGGTCGGGGCCAGTCGACCTCTCCAGCCATGCCGAACACGACGGCGGCGGTCCCCAAGTGGATGACGCGCAACACGGACGAGGGCAGCGGCAAGATGCGTCGAATCGCCGGGCCAGCAGGGGGAGGCGCGCAAGAAGCTCGTCATGGGGCACAGCGGGGCGGACAGAAGCAAAACCTGGACGAGCTCGTCATCGTTTTGGCAAAGTTGGTGCTCAACGACGAGGCGGAGTTGAGAGCGCTCGTCGGCGCGGTGTACGACACTTGGTTGCTGCCGCTCGACAGTCGCACGGTGCAGTTCATGCTCGAGGAGGGCCAGAGCTTCAATGCGGAGGCCCAGCAGCAACGCGAGCTTCAGAAGGCAGCGGAGAAGGAGGGCAAGGAGTTCACGAGGGTGAAGATGCACGCCCCTCACCTGAGGGCGTTTGCGGCATTGATCAAGGGGGCGGCGTTCGAGGAGGCGGCGGGGCAGTTGCCCAAGGAGCAGTCGGCGGCGGCGCAGTACTGGGAGTCGACGGTGATGGCAGCGGAGGACCCAGTGGTGCTGAGCGAGGTGGTGAGGTACTGCAAGGCGAAGCGTCTCAAAACGAAGGGCAAGGACGACAGGGAAATGGCAAAGGTGCAGTTCCTTTTGGACACCAGCGAGCGCGGCAACCAGCTGCTCTCGGCGATCCGCCACTGCCTCAAGGCCGAGGGAGGAGAGAAGACTGTGGGGGCAGCCCCGCGCGGGGTCTTGGTAAGGGAGGCGCAGCGCCTGCTAGGCCACTGCAAGTAGGGGGCTCTAGAGGTTTCAGCTGGGCCAATAGTGAGCGAGCACAGCAACTTCTGATGGCAGGGCTCTTGAGCGAAGATGCTAGCAGGAGAGTTTCAGGTTTGACTGATAGTAGACTCCCTAGCGTGATTTCCCCTTCCTCTCTTCCGCCGCCTCCTGGCCTCGTTACGTCCTCCCCCGCTCCCGTCTACTTCCCCACTGCCCCAGAGGTAGGGCCTGCAATCCAGCTCCCTCCCCGATCTCGAAATCGTCGGGGCAGAGGCTCAGGTTCAGAGCGAGGCGCAACTTCAGGCAGAAGTGCCCGAGGTTAGCGCCTATGATGGCAGCCGCAGGCTGCGTGCCGTCGGGTCCGCCATCGGGCCAGTCCCCACTCCTTTGTGGCCGTGGGGCTGCGCGGTGGCTACATTTCCAGTCCGCCAACTTGGCGAACCCAGGCGCCTCTTTCTTTTTGCAGCATGTGTGGATGTGAGCGAGGGCTTGCATAGCAGTGCAGGGAGGGATCGGCGCCCCAGGGTCTTATCTTATCTTATCTCCTCCTCCTCCTCCTCCTCCTCCTCCTCCTCCTCCTCCTCCTCCTCCTCCTCCTCCTCCTCCTCCTCTTCCTCCTCTCAACCGCGAGCGGCGCCACTGGGGCCTTCGGTGTAGCTGGCCGCGGGGTGTGCCGAAATGTCTGTGGGGACGCCTGCGTGCACACCCGCTTGGACTTTCGGTGAAGCCCCATTCGGGGGCCACGAAACGTGTGAGGGGTGTGCCGACACGGGTGTGGGGGACGCATGCCCATTGGGACCTTCGGTGGAGCACCCTATGGGGCCACGAAGACGTGTGAGGGGTGTGCCAAAATGAGGCGGCGCCGCCATGCGATCTGCGCCACTGGGACCTGACACGGGGCCACGACACGTGTGAGGGGTTTGCCAAAATGAGGCGGCGCCCCCATGCGAACGGCGCCATGGGGCCCTTAAGAGAAGCTCCCTGTGGGGCCACGAAACGTGTGAGGGGTGTGCCAAAATGAGGCGGCGCCCCCATGCGAACTGCGCCATGGGACCCTTAAGAGGAGCTCCCTGTGGGGCCACGAAACGTGTGAAACGTGTGCCAAAATGGGGCGGCGGCGCCATGCGAATTGCGCCACTGGGAGTTTAGATGGAGCTCCCCATGGGGCCACGCAACGTGTGAGGAGTTTGCCAATATGGGGCGGCGCCGCCATGCGAACTGCGCCACTGAGACCTTAGATGGAGCTCCCTATGGGGCCACGAATCGTGTGAGGGGTTTGCCAAAATGGGGCGGCGCCGCCATACGAACTGCGCCATGGGGCCCTCAGGTGGAGCTCCCTATGGGGCCACGAAACGTGAGAGGGGTGTGCCAAAGTGAGAGGGTGACGAGAGGAGAGAGGAGGGGGAAGGAGAAGGAGGAGGAGGAGAAGAGGAGAGGAGGGACGCGGGGACCATCTCTTCAAAACGAGGACCCAACACCATAGGATGGTTGGAACAGGTGTCGACAATAGTGCGACAACAACATTGCAAGAGACGAGCGCAGGGGGGTATCTACATCGTGCGAATTGTACATGGCGTGGGACCCCCTACTGTGTAGGCGCCCCCAACAGCCCTCGAAAGTGGCGACAATTTTGCAGTTCGCAGCCCCCAGATAGGGCGAGGCCCTTGTTTGGATCAGCGTTGGGCCTCACGTGGTGGCTCCCCCAGCAGCCCTCGAAAGTGGCATCATGTTCGCACTTCACAGTCCCCCAGGGATGGCGAGGTCTTTTTTGGTACTTGCGTGGGACACCACTGCGTGGGCTCCCCCAGCAACCCTCGAAAGTGGCGACGTTTTCGCACTTCGCAGCCTCCCAGGGATGGCGAGGAGGTCTTTTTTTGGGTTTGCGTGTGACACCACTGTGCTGTCTCTCCCCAACAATCTTCGAGAATGATAACCTTTTCGCACTTCGCCCTCCGCCGCCCCCCCCAGGTATGGCGAGGTCTTTTTGGGACTTACGTGGGACACCACTGCGTTGGCTCCCCCAGCAGCCCTCGAAAGTGGCGACATTTTCGCACTTCGCAGCCCCCCAGCGATGGCGAGGTCTTTTTGGGGATTTGCGTGGGGCACCACTGTGCTGTCTCACCCCAGCAACCCTCGAAAGTGGCGACATTTTCATACGCCCCCCCCAGGTATGGCGAGGTGTTTTGGGGACTCGCGTGGGACACCACTGCGCGGTCTTCCTCGAGAATGGCGACAGTTTCACACTTCGCAGCCCCGCAGCTATGGCGAGGTCTTTTCCAAATCTGCGTGGGACACCCGTGTGCTGGCCCCCCCAGCAACCCTCGAAAGTGGAGAGGGCGGAAAAAGGAGAACGGATGCTTTATTCAAAACGAGAATCCAGCCAAGGGAGGATTGGGAAACAATGTTGCGGCTTCGACGATACTTGCTTCCCGAGTGCTCTTCGAGGAGCCGTCTTGGCCCACCTTGAGCCGTCTTGGATACTTCGGGAGGTCATCTCGCGTTAATTGGGTGGGGCACATTCGAGCCATTTTGGGCAATTTGAGCGGCTATAGTCTAGGCAAGTAACTAATTTTAGAAACAACCTCTACAGCCCGGGAAGGGCGTTGAGGAGCTCGTCGGAGGATACCCTTGCCCACCTCTCAAAATTGGGTTTTGGACGCGTGGGGAGGGGTAGGAGGGCAGGGTGACCGCCAAACGTCTCACATGTCTTCTCGCCCCCAGCAGGTGGGGGGCATGCGGACATCAAAGCTTGCGGTTGCTCTGGCAGCTTCCTCCAGTCTTGGTGCAACGAGGACACCGCCGTGAGCCAGGGTTGCGCCGCCAACCAGGCCCTGTGCGAGGAGAGCTGCGACGGAGTCTGGTGTGACGGCTCGAGCGGTACTGCGCCGACCAGTCCGACGGTGGCCCCGACTTCTTCGCCTGCGCCGACGCCACCTCCGACAGCTGCCCCGACTCGGGCCCCGACAAGCGCAGGAGGTAATTCAACAGCACCTGAGGTGGGCAAGTGTTACATCAAGCATTGCGGCTGTCCGGGGAGCTTCTTGCAAGACTGGTGCAATGTGGATACCGCCATCGATGTGGGCTGCGAGAACAACGAGGCTTTATGCGAGTTGACGTGCGAGGGAGTATGGTGCGGTCCAAGCGGTACGGTTGCACCTACACCTGCGCCACCGACGCCAGCGCCGACGCCCGCCCCAACACCAGCACCGACGCCAAGCCCACCAGAACCAACCTTTGCACCGACACCTGCGCCGACACCTGCACCAACAACTGCGCCGACGCCAGTGCCGACGCCTGCACCCACGCCAGCGCCGACGCCAGCGCCGACGAAAGCGCCGACGCTGGCACCCACGCCTGCGCCAACGCCTGCACCTACGCTGGCACCCACGCCTGCGCCGACGCCGGCACCTACGCCAGCGCCCACACCTGCACCAACACCTGCGCCGACGCCTGCACCGACGCCTGCGCCCACGCTGGAGCCGACGCCAGCGCCGACGCCGACTCCTACGTCTGTGCCGACGCCGACGCCCACTCCAGCACCCACGCCAGCGCCCACGCCTGCGCCCACACCTGCTCCTACGTCGGCTCCAACGCCAGCGCCCACGCCGGCGCCCACACCTGCACCAACACCTGCGCCGACGCCAGCGCCGACGCCAGCACCTACGCCGGCGCCCACGGCAGCGCCGACGCCAGCGCCGACTCTGGCACCAACGCCGGCGCCCACGCCTGCGCCTACACCGGCTCCCACGCCAGCGCCCACGCCAACGCCCACGCTGGCGCCCACACCTGCTCCAACACCTGCGCCGACACCAGCGCCGACGCCAGCGCCGACGCCAACACCCACGCCGGCGCCCACGCCAGCGCCTACCCAGGCTCCCACGCCAGCGCCGACGCCAACGCCCACGCTGGCGCCCACACCTGCACCAACACCTGCGCCGACGCCAGCGCCGACACCAGCGCCGACGCCAGCGCCGACGCCTGCACCCACGTTAGCGCCAACGCTGGCGCCTACGCCGGCTCCAACGCCTGTGCCGACGGCAGCGCCGACACCAGCTCCGACGCCAGCCCCCACGCTAACGCCCACGCTTACGCCCACACCTGCACCAACACCTGCGCCGACGCCAGCGCCGACACCAGCGCCGACGCCATTACCCACGCCAGCTCCCACGCCTGCGCCGACGCCAGCACCCACGCCTGCACCCACGCCTACGCCTACGCTGGCTCCCACGCCTGCGCCAACGCCAGCGCCGACACGAATGCCAACGCTGGCGCCCACACCTGCACCAACACCAGCGCCGACACCAGCGCCGACGCCAACGCCCACGCCTGCGCCCACGCCAGCACCGACGCCAGCGCCGACGCTGGCACCAACGCCGGCGCCCACGCCAGCGCCGACGCCAGCACCCACGCCAGCGCCAACGCCAGCGCCGACGCCAGCACCCACGCCGGCGCCAACGCCTGCGCCTACCCAGGCTCCCACGCCAGCGCCGACGCCAGCGCCCACGCTGGCGCCCACACCTGCACCAACACCTGCGCCGACGCCAGCGCCGACCAGCGCCGACGCCAGCACCAACGCCAGCGCCCACGCCTGTGCCTACCACGGCTCCCACGCCAGCGCCAACGCCAACGCCCACGCTGGCGCCCACACCTGCACCAACACCTGCGCCGACGCCAGCGCCGACGCCAGCGCCGACGCCAGCACCCACGCCGGCGCCCACGCCAGCGCCTACCCAGGCTCCCACGCCAGCGCCGACGCCAGCGCCCACTCTGGCGCCCACACCTGCACCAACACCTGCGCCGACGCCGGCGCCGACACCAGCGCCGACACCAGCGCCGACGCCAGCGCCGACCCCTGCACCCACGTCAGCGCCAACGCTGGCGCCTACGCCGGCTCCAACGCAAGCGCCGACGCCAGCACCGACGCCAGCGCCGACGCCGGCGCCTACGCCAGCTCCCACGCCAGCGCCGACGCCAGAGCCGACGCCAGCACCCACGCCAGCGCCCACGCCTACGCCTACGCTGGCTCCCACGCCAGCGCCCACGCCAACGCCAACGCTGGCGCCCACACCTGCTCCAACACCTGCGCCGACGCCAGCTTCGACACCAGCGCCGACGCCGACACCCACGCCAGCACCCACAATTTTGCCTACGCCGGCTCCCACGCCAGCGCCGACGCCAGCGCCCACGCTGGCGCCCACACCTGCACCAACATCTGCACCGACGCCAGCGCCGACGCCAGCGCCGACGCCAGCACCAACGCCAGCGCCCACGCCTGTGCCTACCACGGCTCCCACGCCAGCGCCAACGCCAACGCCCACGCTGGCGCCCACACCTGCACCAACACCTGCGCCGACGCCAGCGCCCACTCTGGCACCCACTCCGGCGCCGACGCCAGCGTCCGCGCCCGCTCCCATGATTACGATGGCGCCCACACACGCTCCCATGCTGGATGTCAGACGATTGCGTGTGCGTGCATGTATGTTTGTGTGCCGACCGGTGGGTGCGTCGCCGCGCATGCTCTCGCCGAGTTAAATTTGTGCCAATGTTTCTGTGTGTTTTGTCTTTGCCAGCCGAAGAGTGTGCACGATCCGACTCCGCTGATTCTGAATCTGACAGACCAGAGAGCATGTAAACTTGCGGCCTCGCGTCGTCTTACACTATCCTCACTCTTGGTGTTTTTTCCCAACCATCCTGTGGTGTTGGGTCCTCGTTTTGAAGAGACAGCGCCCCGCGTCCCACCTCCTCTCCTCCTCCTCCCCCTCCTCGCCCTCCTCCCTCCTCCCCCTCCTTGCCTCTGCTCTCGGCACACCCCTCACACGTTTCGTAGCCCCATAGGGAGCTCCACCGAAGGTCCCAGTGGCACAGCCCGCATGCGGTTCCCCCACCCAGGGCAGCGTTTCGTAGCCCCATAGGGAGCTCCACCGAAGGTCCCAGTCCGCATGCGGTTCCCCCACCCAGGGCAGCGTTTCGTGGCCCCATAGGGAGCTCCACCGAAGGCCCCAGTCGCATGCGGTTCCCAGTGGCACACCCGGGGCAGCGTTTCGTAGCCCCATAGGGAGCTCCACCGAAGGTCACAGTGGCACAGCCCGCATGCGGTTCCCCCACCCAGGGCAGCGCTTCGTAGCCCCATAGGGAGCTCCACCGAAGGTCCCAGTGGCACAGCGCTGCGCCCGCATGCGGGGCGCCTGTGGGGCCCGCAGCTTCATGTTCGAAACCGAACGAATATTCAGTTCTCGTAGCTGTCGTCACTGTTGTGCTCTTCGGTCGGCCCGGAGGCAAAAATGTCACCCCTCGTCTCTCGCTCCTCTTGCTTCCTTTTGCTTCTTGACCGCGGGCCCCCCGGTCTCGTCTCTGCCGTTGCTGGCCTGCCCCTGACATTTGCGCGGCTTCTCCGTAACATCTTCCTGCGTGCCCAGTAACAGGTCTGACGATGCGATGATGATACTGATGTGTTGGATCGCCCAGTGAGCTCTCCTCCTTCTCCAGCCACCTCCTGCCCGCGCTGTCTTGCGCCTCGTCCGTGCTGTGACGCAGTGCCCATGACAACAGGGGCCATGCCTCGCGCCACTTGTAGTTTGCGTGCCCCCCTCCTTCGTCTCATTTCCCTCGCGGTACTCGCAGCTGCATATGGTTGGGTCCTTCGCCAGGCTAATTTCCGACCCTCTCTACCGCCTCGAGCAGTTTCATTGGCATCTTGGCCGTCACGATGTTGTGCGATTGGTGGGACGATGCAGGGCTTCCTGAGCCGCCTCCGGCTTCGAGGCAGGGTGACTGCTCCGTTCCCTTTCGTCCCCTGGTCCCCGCAGTCCATCGCGTCCCTCTCACCGGGACGTTCCGAAGGCTTGGTGGATATAGCCGAAGACGCTGCAGTAAGGACTGCTTTGGGCTCAGGAGGGTCTCCGGTGCTCGGGCCGCTCCGCAGAGCAGGGTGCGGGGAAGACCTCTTTGCGGCCGAGGCTCGCGGTGGCCAGAGGAGCCCCCTGTCGTTCCCTGTCCGGCGTTACTTCGGGTACCACGATGCTTGTAGCTGCTGGCAGCGGCTGCCTGGTCTTCGGCCCGTGCCAGCCTGAGCACGCGCGAGTTGTCTTCAGCTCGGTACTGTCGGCCCGCACAGTAAGGATGGGCTGCTTTCCGAAGGGCACCCTTGCGCGTGCGCACGAGTTATCTTAAGCTCGGCACTGTCGTGATTACTGCGGGAACCCACGCCGTGCTGGCTGCTGCAGGTGCGCTCGTCCTGCGCGCCCCCCTCCCCTCCCCCCATATGTTTGCTCTCCCGTTGTGCAGTATGTTTCTGGGATCGTCCTTGAACCTTGCTGCCGTCCATACTCAAAAACCTGCGCGGGGCGTAAGTCTCTTGACGGCCGATTGGCGTCTCTCTGTTCGTGCTGGGTACAGATTGTACATTGGACGTCTTGCGCGTAGTGTTGTCAGTGCTGTGTGAGCGCATGGTGCGTGTGCATTCGTGCGTTTCGTGCGTCAAGAAGAAGAAGAAGTGCAGCATGGCGACAGCACGGTGCAGTGCCCACTCGCGGCTGGACGTGGCACGACACGGACCAAGTCCCCTTTCTCTTCTCGCGGGACGGCGTGTGGGGGACAGCCGAGTTGTGCAGCTGCCCCCTCGAGCCCGCGGCGCCTGGCCTGTGGCTTGGTGCGTCTGTTCCAGGGCGAGTGCGTGTGGCCGCTTCCCAGGGCCCACTGCAAAGGCTGTCAGTTGGGCCTGCTGCACCTCGGTGCCCGTGGCCCGTGGGCCCCCTCTTGCGGCCCGCCGCCCCATGGCCCCGTTGCCTGCTGCCCGCAGCCCGTCGCTCGCGGCCCCCTGGCCCGCCAGCACGGGGAGGAGGGCATGGAGGGCAGGTCGGACCCCGCCGCCGTGTGACCACACACACACACACACACCTGTAAGTGCAGACGCGTCCTCGTTCGAAGGGGGAGGAGGGCATGGAGGACAGGTCGGAACCCGCCGCCGTGCACCTGCGAGTGCAGACGCGTCTCGTGCGGAGGGCGCGTCAGAGGGCAGCTTGGGGGCGGGCAGGGCGGCGGCGCCTCTGCGTGCCTCCCGCGGGCGCTCGCCCGCCACGCTGCCAGGACCCGTGTGCCGTGCGCCACGGCCAGGACGTCGCCCCCGGGGCGTGGTCCGGAACGTGCGGCCCCTCGGACTACTCTGGGGCTGCTGTGTCCTCCGACGGCGAGTGTCAAGCGCTGTGTGGGCTGTGCGACACCTGCGTGGCGTGGATCACGAACTCCCCCGAGCAGGCGTCGCCACTCAGGTGCTGGCTGGTGGCGGGCACTGTCGAGTGGGAGGCCGACCCTCACAGAAACGGCGGACTACGCTGCCAGGATCGCGCTGCATTTTCGCCGATACGGGGAGGA
This sequence comes from Prorocentrum cordatum, assembly GCA_963575745.1. NCBI lineage: Eukaryota > Dinophyceae > Prorocentrales > Prorocentraceae > Prorocentrum > Prorocentrum cordatum. Next base: position 427,602 of record CAUYUJ010004459.1, read on the forward strand.
CAGGGAGAGCAGGGAGAGCAGGAGGGGAAGGAGGCGAAAGGATGAGGTGGGGGGAGGAGGAGGTGGGGGCAAAGGGGTCGGAGATGTAGGAGGAGGAGGAGGATGAGGAGAAGAAAAAGAAGACGCATAAGGAGGAGGAATTTCAGCAGGCAGGAGGAAGATTCATGTCGCGCCATCTTGTAAGCCACCCTAGGGTGTGTGGATCCATCCGAAGCGCAGACGGAGCGTCTAACTTCTGGGCCCTTCCCCCCCCCGCTGCAGACCGAGGGGATGGGGACAGAGGGGAGGGGTCAAGTTCCCAGCGACGACGCTACAAGCTGCCTCGCTCATTTCCACCAGCCCTCCAGCACGCAAGGTCAGGAACTGTAGCTTAGCTTGTCGCGCCGCCAGCTGTTCTGGCCCACCACGCTTCGGCGCGACACGCTACTGACCGCGCCCCAGTCCCCGAGCGTCGACGTCCCGAGCCCGTCCGAGCCTCCCGCCCCACGAGGCAGAGCGACACGCTATCCGCTTGCAGGGCATAGCGTGCCGCCAGGGCCGCCGCCGCGGCACGAGCAGCAAAAGCCCTCGACCGCAAGCAGCGCCCGAGGCTGAGTGCCGCCACGCAGTGGGCCGCCGCCGGTGACCAATGCCTATGGACGGCAGGTGCGCTGGGCGTGCGCGAAGTCCGCCGCGCGCCCCAAGTGCGCTAAGTACGGCAGGCGCGCCAGGTGCGCCAGGCGCTACGCCAGGTGCCCCAAGTGCTCACGGTGCGCCAGGTGCACAGTCGCAGCGCGAGCGCGCAAAGTGCGCCCCAACGTGCCTGGTGTGCCAGTTGCGCAGCGTGCATGCGCCGCGTCCGCCACGTGCGCCAGGCTTGCCACGTGCACCAGGTGTGCTGCGCGCGCCGAGTGCGCCAGAAGCGACAGCGCGCGCGACAGCACACATGGGACAGCGTGCCGACCCCCCCGGTACCCCCAACGAATACCAATTCGAAGCGACATCAGGTTGGTCGGCATAGCTCAGGGGCAACGACAGGGGAGGATGGGCTCAGGGGGGAAACGCGTCGACCCCGAATCGCCCATTCATCGCCGATAGGGGTACGATGGCCCGCTGCGCCACGGAGGGTGCGGACTCACAATTGGGGGCCTATCGCGGATCTATCGGCGATGTATCACCGATCCAGGGCCGATGTTTTCCGATTGAGCCAGTTTCCCCCCCGATCACACACACACACACACACACGCACGCGAAGCCGCACCTAGATGGCGCATTGGCACAGCAGAAAACTACGAACTCACATATGCGGGGAAACTGACAAAAACGCATGCGGCATGCAGGGCGAGAAGGTGTGCAATCACTGGAAACTTTGCGCTGGTGATCCGCTGCTCGGGACACAGCATGCAACGCGAGGGAGGGGGGAGGGGGAGGGGAGGAGGACGACGAGGAGGACAAGAATCTGTCATACTATCATACTATTGTACACAATGTCGCTCTACTTCCTCATTCCACTGTGCTCTACTTACCAGTAGTGCTTGTAGTGCATCAGAGCTGCCACCTGCCACCACGGAGAGCCGTTGCGTGCATGTAGTTCGTCCACTGCACACGAGGGCGCCCTCGGGACCGCGGCGCCATCCATTTCCGAGGTAGGACGTCAGAGCCTTCACCACACTCGAACACTATGGCTCTCGGTAAGCTTCTGCGGCCGCCCCGGGCAAGTGTACCATACAGTTTAAGCTGCCTTTCAAGTAAGGAAGTTGCTAAAGGCCGTACCTGCGAAAGCTCACGGACTTCTGCATTGGTCACGCACGCGTGACACAAAAGAAGGTACGGTGTGTGCACTCGCAGTCATGCTGCCTGGCTTTTGACAGAGATGGCGGGCCCGCGCGCACTGGACAATGTGCGCCGTCCCACCTGGCAGCCGTGCCAAAAGCATGCGCAGAGTGATCGGGGGGTGGCCGCTCACGGTCAGTTTGTTGCCGCAGCGTGCGCTTTGTGTGGTTTTTGTTGCAGGGATGATGGGCCGGTGGTCGCAATGTTCCTGGTTGGCGGCTACTCGAGTGGAGGGGGCGTTTACCAAGAAGGAGTTGTGATCTCCCCCCCGAAGAGGAAGAAGGGGGGGTGGAAAAGCTGGAGCGCCAAGCAGCCCAAGACCATGGGACTGGTGGCACTACAGGATCACGAGGTACGTCAGAAGCCTGTCATGCAGGCCCGTCCGTGTGGAACTCCCTGTGCCTGCCGACCCTTCGATTCGCACAGCGGCTGAGGCCGAGCCGTGGGAACTTCTGCGGTCGCGCTCCATCTCTTTCTTTGACCCCGGACCCCAGACGTCGTGATTTTTTCGCAAAGTCGACCCCCAGAGGTCTGGACCCCTTCCCCGGGACGAGCTTTTCATCCCGAGTCGTTTTTCGACGGTCCTTGAGCCCGGTGAGGGCCCATGAGGCCGAAAGAATTGCGAAACGCCTCCCGCCGTGACCTTTTTTTTCGCAGCGCGAGGGGGCCCTGGGAGGAAAGATGCCCAGCAGCAGGCCAGCGACCCCGGCGCTGCTGCGCCCACGCCCGCACCCGCGCCGAGTCCTGCTCCCGCGGAGGCGCGCCGCGGGCGGTGCTGCTACGGAGGCTGCGGGGCCTGCTCCCTCTCGAGCTACTGCGCGGACCGGGACACCTGCCTGGCGCCCACCGCGGGGCTCAAGAAAGGGGGGTCAGTGCAGACGGGGGTCAGCCAGAGCGCCCAATCTTGCAGGATCCTGCAGGGCCAGGGTCGCGCTGACCCGGGTTTGGGTGCAGGATCCTGCAGGATCTTGCAGGATCTTTCGCATTGACCTGGGCTTGGGTGCAGGATCTTGCAGGATTCTGCAAGGCCTGACTGGCCCAGGTCTGGCTTGACCCGGGTCAGAAGATCCCCGATCACCACCCACCGAACCACCCCAACCTAACCCGAAGGCTTCAATTTGCCCTCCATTTCCGGTGGGGGGGGGGGATCGGGGAACATTGAAAAAGCACACATGGAACCCGTACCCCCCCCAACCCGAAATTCGGGTCTTCGGGTTGGGTTGGGGTGGTCCGGTAGGTAGTCAGGCGCCGCAGTCGCGGGGCGGCTGCGACGGCAGCGCCACGGGGGGCGTGAGGCCCTCGTGGTGCGCATACTAGCGGCTAGCGAGTGCTCCGCGGTCGCTCGCGCGAGTCGAGGGCAGGCGCCCTGGCCCCCCCCCACACTGGTCGAGTCTCCTTGCAAACCTCCTCGAAGTCAAGCGCAAGTCTTTGTTATCCCACCCCCCTCGCCCCCGAAATTCAATGCGCCCGCGGGGTCAACAAAAAAGTTGCCAGCGTCGGCGTCAGCATTGAAGCCGGGGTCCAGGGGCGTCGCCATGTTGTGGGGAAGCCTGCGTTTGAGTTCGAGGAGGGATGTGGTCCCTCTGCCGTCCTCATCCACTCGCTGCCCTCTTTTTTGAAAAAGTAACATTGGCCCTATCCAAATGGGGTGGGTTTGCGCCGCAGCTGCCAAAAGTGCGGCGGCGCTGCACGTTTGTTTTGTTAGGTTCGAGATCGGCGGCCTGCTCGCGCGTCCATCCTCCATCCCCCTTCCTCCCCCTGCCTTCGTTCACCTCTCATGGCCCATCGTGACTACCCTGATGGCCGCAGAGCACGCTACTATGTCGGGACTGGCTTATTCCAGTCGCTGACGCTACCGCCAGAGAACGCCCCGTCGGCTTCGAGTTCGTCCAAGGGGGCGCGAAGGTCCAGGGAGCTGGAGTTACCGCGTATTCGACTCTGGGAGATCGTTCGTTGCCCGTCCCGCCAAGGCTGGGGGAGCCAATGTGTTCCAGGGCATTGTTTGCAAGCGCGCGTGAAGAAACTATGTCTTTGTCGTCATCATCACCATCAGCATCATCATCACCACCATTACCAACATCATAATCATCGTCATCAGCAACATCAGCATCAACATCATCATCATCATCATCATCATCATCATCATCATCATCATCGTCATCATCATCATCATCAGCATCAGCATCAGCATCAGCATCATCATCGTCACCATCATGTTTATCATCATATCCATCAATATCGGCATCACCAGCATCATCATAATCATTACCACCATCATCATCATCATCAGCAGCATCAGCATCAGCATCAGCATCATCATCATCATCATCATCATCATCGTCACCATCAACATCATACTCACACAGTCTTTCACACTACAGGCTCCACCTTCTTCATCCTGCCGCGTCCAATTATCTTTCTAGCTCTGACCCCGCTTCGAGCGGACACATTGTTCCCTACTGTGGTAAGGAGGGGTGGTGCACGCGAGTAAGCGTGGTGATAGGAGAAGTGGTGGTGGTGGTGGGCCGTGCTAGACAGCCCTTGCCATTCTACCCCGCCTCAACGTGCCAGGGGGCATGGTGGTGGATATTGCGTATGAGTCGCTAATAGTAGATGTGATTGATTATTTCGCCGCTGCGAATATCCGGCCGAAATTTAGCTCCCCCCGTTCGGCTGCGGGGCCCCAGTACAATGCTGTCAACGGAGGGCATTTTGAAAGGGGCCCGTTTGGCGACGGGGCCTCAGTACAATATCGCCAGGGTGCGTCTCGTTGCTTCGTGTAGCGAAGGCAGTTCCGCTCTGTTTGGATTTCGGTCCAGGGAGTTTCGACGTCGGTCGGACACGTTTCGTCGAAAAAGTATTCGGCGGAATCGCCATGTCGACTTCGGGCCGACGGTTTTCGACATCAAGTCGAAATCGCCTTTTCGAGAGAATCCCAAGGGACAGCCACACTTTCGTTTTTTCGGGCTACCGAATCAAAAGTTTCGAATGTCAAACGGGTTGGAATCGAAACGACGATTCCGCTTGAGAACTCATCGAACAAACGTTTCAACCGAAGTCGAAATTTCTGGGCACGAAGTCAAAATCGCGATTCCGCCCAATATTCTGTCAGAAACAGAAGTCGAAACCCGTTCCGTTCAAAGTCGAAATGGCGATTCCGCCCATGGCCTCCCCCAAACTCAATTCGAATCCTTTGGGAATCCAAGTCGAAATTCGGCGCCTTGCTGCTCGCAGGCCCTGGTGCTCAATGGCACGATGGTCCCGGCCCACCCTTGGAGACTTCGTTCGGCATTGTACTGGTAGAGCCACGATGTGGGTCCAAACTTCGCAGCGGCGATGCACTGTCGTTGCAACAGGCTCTCTCGCCCCACCGGGCTCCCCCTCCCACACGCTTCTTCTCACTCGGGGAACGCCCGCTTGAAGGACGTCCCATGGGCCTGCCATTCAGGCGAGAGTTCCTCCAGGAGAGGGTCTGCTTCTCGTCCTTGTACTTGCCAGAAGCGTCAATGCGTGCGATCACACGCGTCAGGGAAGTGCCGAGCGATTGCCACATGTGAGAAAGATCCGGCATCAGTCTGCGCTTTTTGTTGCACCATTTCATGTTCGGACCATGCAGACTGCAGAAGTGTAAAGCGAGAGTCACAGGCTGGAGAAGAACCGCCCGTCATCCGTGGTGATGTTGCGCTCGACTGCTGGAACATCTTCTTCCAGGAAGTATCGAGCGAAAACCCAATTTTGAGAAATGCAGCCGCCTGCCACCCGTGTACAAGCTGAACACATGTGAAGCAAACGTACGCGCCAGCAGCAGCAGCATCTTGCTCGCGGGGCCCGCACTCTCTCCGTGCAGTTCTTCTGGTTAACATTTGAGACGACCGTGCGCGGCGCTGGCGAGAGCCTCCTTTGAAAGCCACCTGCGTGCCAGACGTGCGATGGCGGCTCGTGCTGTGTAAAGCAGCGTCGGGCCGGCTGATGTTTTTGTAAGCTCCCCCAACAGTGGTTGCACTGAGTGAGGCATTCATATCTTAGCCGCCTCGATACGCCCGTTTTGATATGCAGCACGTACCGTGCTCAAAACGTGCGTGTCAATACGTTGCGTGTTGGTTCAACGTATTGGCCCACGTTTTGGCGAACGTATCGCGTCAGACCTACGTTTTCAGTTTATGTGTTGAGCTGCGTATCAATACGCTACGTGTTGCGTATTGCGTATATGCGCAGCTGAGATTCATATCTCAGCTTCGAAATCGTTGGGTGGGCCCGCCGAGGTCTCGCCCGGCTGGGCCGCCCGTGGGTGCCTCGTGGCGTGGCGCCCAGGGGCGCTGGCAGGGGCCGGCCGGTGCCGGACGTGCGATGGCGTGCGAGGGGTGTTCGCCCAGTGCCCGCCCGTGGGCGTCGCCGTGCCCGCCAAGGTGTGGCCCCCCGTGGGCGCCGCGTGCCCGCCCGTGAGCGCCTCGTGGGCGCCTCGTGCTGCCTGCCACAGCTTTGGCACCGCGCAGAGTGCACCAAACGGCCTGCGCACAGCTTCAGGCACACAGTTTGCGCCACGGATAGCTTGCCCCACGCAGCTTGCACAGCAGAGCTTGCATCGCAGAGCTTGCAGCACACAGCTTGCACCACAAAGCCTGCGTCGCGCAGCTTGTGCACATCTTCAACCACTCAGCCTTCACCACACAGCCTGCGCACAGCTTCCACCACGCAGCTTCCACCACACAGCTTGCACCACACAACTTGTACCACACAACTTGTACCACAGAGTTTGCACCACAGAACTTGCATCACGGACCTTGCAGCAGATAGTTTGCACCACAAAGTTTGCGTCACATATATCGCGCCACACAGTTGACACAGCATGACTTACACCTGAATTCAGATTGCACCGCATAGTTTTTACAAGATACGCTGCACCACAAAGCTTGCATCACGTAGATTGCACCACATAGCTTACACCACATGGTTGACACAACGTATCTTGCTCCATATGCATTGCACACCGAGAGTGCAAGAACCCATTGATTGTGGTCCGCGCTGGCAAACATCCTTGTTGCAAGTTCTGACACATAGTCATGGTGCCGCGGGGTCTTACTATCTCCCTCTACCAGTTCCCTTCACCGAGTCACCCTACCGAGGCCACCGACTGCCTCTCTTTACTGAGCTCCCTTCTAAATCTCCACCGCAGTGCGTGCTGGGTTTGCTGAGGCCCTCCCCCCTCCTTCTGCGCATTCCCCTTGAGGCCCCCAAATTGCAACTTGTTAAAAAACCACGACCGGAGCCCCATACACCACCTCCCTGCGGCATTTTTCCAGTTGGGTCGACTTTGTGATGGTCCCGGGGGCCTCAAGCTGGTCGAGGACGCCAAGTGACAAAAAATTGCAAGGCCTGGGTCTCAGGGCCTCCAGCTGCTGCTGCTGCTGCTGCTGCTGCTGCTGCTGCTGCTCATCCTCCTACGTAGGTTGCCTCGCAAGGTCGTCATTTCACAGCGAAGCGCCGCTCAGGGCTACAAGCGCAGCAAGGTCTCAGGGTGTCAAGCCGCATGGGCCGAGATAACACGCGAATGCGGCGAGCCCGATCCCGATCCCGATCCTCAGTCTCGGGCTCAGGCTGCTGACAGGCAGGTCGTGGGTCGACGTAGCCATCCCGCCCCGTGGGCGGACGCCCACGGGGGGGGAGGGTTGATCAAACCAGGGCGTCTGTAAGAGTAGACGCGAAAAAGGGCACGACCAGGAATTGGTACTCCAATGGGGCGAGGTATCTCTACATACATACATACATACATACATACATACGTACGTACGTACGTACGTACGTACGTACGTACGTATGCTCATGCATGCATGCATGCAGACATACACACATACATGCGTACATACATGCATGCATGCATGCATGCATGCAAGCATGCGTACATACATGCAGACCCGCCCACATACATAAATATGTGCATGCATACATACAGACATGCATACATACACATACATACCTACCTACATACCTACGTGCATACGTACATGCATACAGCCAGACACATACACATACACAAACACATACACGTGCATATGTACAGACACACCCACACACACATGCATACATAGGTGCATGCATACATTCATACAAACATATTCGTGCGTGCCGTGCGTGCGGGCGAGGCGAAGCTGCGTGGGCGGGCGAGAACAAAGTCTTTTGTAGCTGAGGCGCGGCCGGACCAAATGATTCCGGACCAGCGTCCGGTGGCCGGTGGCCCGCGGTGTCTCGCCGGTGTCCCGCCTCCGGCTGAGGCGCGGCCGGACCAAATGATTCCAGACCGGCGTCCAGTGGCCCGCGGTGTCCCGCCGGTGTCCCGTCTCCGGCTGAGGCGCGGCCGGACCAAATGATTCCGGACCGGCGTCCGGTGGCCCGCGGTGTCCCGCTGGTGTCCCGCCGGTGTCCCGTCGGTGCCCCGATGCGATGATGATGATGATGATGATGATGATGTCCGTGATGTTGATGATGATGATGATGATGATGGTGATGGTGGTGATGATGATGGTGTCCCGATGATGATGATGTTGACGATGTTGTTGATGATGATGATGATGATGGCCATGGTAGTGATGATGGTGTCTTGATGATGATGATGTTGATGATGTTGATGTTGCTGATGATGTTGATGGTGTCCCGGTGATGATGGTGTTGATGATCTTGGTGATGAGATGATGATGATGATGAAGATGATGATGATGGTGTCCCGATGATGATGATGATGAGGTTGATGATGTTGTTGATGATGATGGTGATGATGATGATGGTATTCCGATGATGATGTTGATGATGATGACGATTATGGTGTCCCGATGATGACGATGATGATGATTTTGAGGATGATGATGAGGTGATGATGATTTTGATGATGGTGTCCCGATGATGATGATGCTGATCTTGATGATGATGGTGTCCCGATGATGATGACGATTATGATGATGATGGTGGCGATAATGATGGTGTCCCGATGATGATGATGTTGATGATGATGACGATGATGATGATGATGTTGCTGATGATGATGGTGTCCCGCTGATGATGTAGTTGATGATGTTGTTCATGATGATGATGATGATATGATGATGGTGGTGTCCCGATGATGACGATGGTGTCCCGATTCTGATGATGATGTTGGTAATGATAATGGTGACGATGATGTCCCGATGATGATGATGGTGATGATGATGTTGATGATGATGGTGATGAGGTGATGATGATGATGGTGTCCCGATGATGAGAATGACGATGATGAGATTGATGACGTTGATGACGATGATGTTGATGATGATGACGTGGATCGTTATATCTGTTGTAATATCGATAGTGAGATCGATAGTGAGACCGAATATGAGACCGATTGTGATATCGATCGTGCGATCGATAGTGAGATCGATAGTGAGATCGATAGTCAAATCGTTTTTGAGATCGATCGAGTGAAATATATCGAGTGAGATTGATTGTGAGATCGATCGAGTGAGTTCGATCCAGCGAAACCGATAGCGAGATCGATAGTGTATCGATAGTGAGACCGATCGAGTGACACGTTGGTTCTTCCCCACCCCGACCTTCTTATCACCCGAAGGGTGTTCGTATAGGTAAACACACATACATGCATGCATGCATGCATACATACACACACACACTTACATACATGCATGCATATAAACATACAAGCATACATACATCGGAAGTGAGGGGGTGAGATCGAAGTGGAACGGAGAGCCCCCCTACCGGGAAATCGATTTCGGTTTCCTGTTCATGCGTGCCGTGCGTGCGGGCGAGGCGAAGCTGCGTGGGCGGGCGAAAAGAAAGTCTCCTGTAGCTGAGGCGCGGCCGGACCAAATGATTCCGGACCGGCGTCCGGTGGCCCGCGGTGTCCCGCCGGTGTCCCGCCGGTGTCCCGCCTCCGGCTGAGGCGCGGCCGGACCAAATGATTCCGGACTGGCGTCCGGTGGCCCGCGGTGTCCCGCCGGTGTCCCGTCTCCGGCTGAGGCGCGGCCGGACCAAATGATTCCGGACCCGCGTCCGGTGGCCCGCGGTGTCCCGCCGGTGTCCCGTCGGTGCCCTGATGATGATGATGATGGTGATGATGATGATGATGGTGATGATGATGTTGATGATGATGATGGTTATGGTGGGGATGATGATGGTGCCCCGATGATGATGATAATGATAATGATAATGATGATGATGTTGATGATGATGATGATGATATTGACGATGTTGATGATGATGATGATGGCCATAGTGGTGATGATGATGGTGTCCCGATGATGATGATGTTGATGATGCTGATGGTGCGCATGATGATGATGGTGTCCCGATGATGGTGTTGATGATGATGATGATGTTGATGATCCTGACATTGTTCATGATGATGATGAAATGATGAGAAGATGATGAAGATTTTGATGATGATGGTGTCCCGATGTTGATGATGATGTTGATGATGTGCAGTTTATGATAATGATGGTGTCCCGAGGATGGTGTTGATGATGATGACGATGATGGTGTCCCGATGACGAGGATGACGATGTTGATGAGGAGTTGATGACGAGGTGATGCTGATGATTTGGATGTTGGTGGCCCGATGATGATGATGATGATGATGATGATGATGCTGATGTTGTTGATGATGATGGTGTCCCGATTATGATGATGGTGATGATGATGATGGTGACGATGATGACGGTGTCCCGATTATGATGATGATGATGATGCTGATGTTGTTGATGATGATGTTGCTGATGGTGATGGTGCCCCAACGATGATGATTCTGATGATGCTGTTCATGATGATGGTGATGAGGTGATGATGATGATGGTGTCCCGATGATGATGATGTTGATGATGCTGATGGTGCGCATGATGATGATGGTGTCCCGATGATGGTGCTGATGATGATGATGATGTTGGTGATCCTGACGATGTTGATGATGATGAAATGATGAGAAGATGATGAATATTATGATGATGATGATGGTGTCCCGATGTTGATGATGATGTTGATGATGTGCAGTTCATGATGATGGTGGTGATGATGATGGTGTCCCGATGATGGTGTTGATGATGATGACGATGATGGTGTCCCGATGACGAGGATGACGATGTTGATGAAGAGGTGATGACGAGGTGATGCTGATGATTTGGATGTTGGTGGCCCGATGATGATGATGATGATGATGATGATGTTGGTGTTGATGATGGTGTCCCGATTATGATGATGGTGATGATGCTGATGGTGACGATGATGATGGTGTCCCGAGTATGATGATGATGCTGATGTTGTTGATGATGATGTTGCTGATGGTGATGGTGCCCCAATGATGATGCTGATGATGCTGTTCGTGATGATGGTGATGAGGTGATGATGATGGTGCCCCGATGATGATGATGGTGATGACGATGATGTTGATGATGATGACGTTGATTGTGAGATCGATTGTGATATCGATAGTGAGATCGATAGTGAGACTGAATGTGAGATCGATTGTGATATCGATAGTGAGATAGATAGTGAGATCGATTGTGAGATCGATAGTCAGACCGATTGTGAGACCGATCGAATGAAATAGATCGAGTGAGATCGATTGTGAGATCGATCGAGTGAGATCGATCGAGGGAGACCGATAGTGAGATCGATAGTGAGATCGATAGTGAGACCGATCGAGGGAGACGTTGGTTCCTCCCCCCCCGTACCTCCTTATCGCCCGAAGGGTGGTCGTATAGGTACACACATATGCATACATACATGCATACAGACATACGTACAGGCAGACACATACGTGCATGCATGTATGCATGCATACATATATACATACGTGCGTACGCACGTACGTAGATGCGTTCATACACACATACATACATACATACATACATGCATGCATGCATGCATACATACATACATACACACATACATACGTACAAACGTACATACGTACGTATATAGATGGACACATACGTGCAAACATACATACAGACATACAACCATACACGCATCCATACATGTAAATATATGTACAAGTTTATACATACATGCTTGCGGCGGCGGCGGCGGCGGACATCGCAGTGAAAGGGCCAGGCGGGCGTTGACAGCACGCCCGCTCTCTGGGAGGCGTCGTTTGTGGGTCATTTCGCGGGGGCGGGCGGAGCGTCTGCATAGGGGCGTATTCTTCGATCATGAGCTACCACATTTGAAAGTCTACAGCGATCCCGCCTTCTACGCCAACGGCCCCCTGAGGATCGACATTCTGCAGGCCACTCCTAAAGCTGTGGAGGGCATCGTTTCTGGATGGGCAGGTGGTCGCAGATGCTACTTGCTGCGCTGCGGCATCTTTTTGGGCACCGCCATCCTCCAGCTGGCACCGGCGCAAACCCCCAGAGTCTCGGAAACATTGAAGTTGAAGTCGTTCGCAGGGTTCGGCACATGGCGCTTTCTGTTGCCCCTGGGGGGCTTTCTCGTCCCCGCGGCCGAGCGCAGCTGGGGAAACGGGTGCGTCGAGGCCCAGGGAAATGCCTGGGGAAGTGTCCTGAGCGGTTTCGGCTGTGGCCGCGTCTCGGATGTAGAGCTGTGACTCTCGACCCTTGGGTGGAACGTCGATCTGGGGTCTCAGCGGGGGGGAGCGTGGCTCGCGGTTTCGAGGCGGCAGCTCGGGCCGTCAGCGACCTCTCAGGGCGATCCGGGCGCTCCGGGAGTGCTCTCGGCGAGGCAGGCTCTCGCTGCGAGGAGATCTCCAGTTCGGGTCTCCGGCGGTCGTGCGGGGCGATCCAGGCGCCGCCCGAGCGCTGTCGGCGTGGCGCAGTTGCTGGAAGGCATGCCTCGGCGAGCAGGCTTCCGGGAGGCGACTAAACCGCTTCGAACGGCGATCCTGGAGCCTCGGCCGCGGGGTGAGACATCGAGATGGGGGCTCAAGGGATGCGTCGTGTTCGGAATCTGGAGGCAGCAGCTCAGTCCTCCAGATGCCCTTGGGGGCGATCCAGGCACGCCGGGAGTGCATTCGGCGAGGCCCAGCTGCTGGCATGCATCCCGCGGAAAGCGTATTTCCAAGAGCCGACGAAACTTGGGCTCTGGGGTGAAACGCCCAGCCGGGGGGCTATCCGGCGGCGCGTCTAGATTGGCGTCGGGATACGGCAGCTCGGGCATCCGGTTGCCGCATGGGGCGGTCTGGGCAGCATCGGAGAGCGCCCAGCTGCTGGCAGTCGTTCCGCAGCGAGCGCACCTCGAAGAGCCGACGAGACTCGGTGAACACCGATCCTCGGATCTCGTCCCTAGGGTGGGGCCCGTCGACGTGTGCGTTTGGATCGCGATCCTCGAGGGATGTGTCGGAATCGGAATGTAGAGGCGGATCCAGCCGTTGGCGCGAGAAGGGTTCAGGAGAGCAACAGAGAAAGGAAGCTCACCGAAGCCGGTCCGCGTCCTCTTTTTCTTTCTCCTCCTCCTCGTCCCCCTCCTCCTCCTCAGCTTGGAGGGAGGGTTTACTCCAACATCGTTGATGACTTGGGTTTACACTGGTCCTCCTCCTCCTCATCCTCCTTCAGGTCCGTCGCCATTTTGGCCCATGCTAGCTCAATTGGCCCCAGTGTCGTCGGGCGAGGCGGTGAGAGCATGGTGGCTGCGGGCGGCACCCCTGTGTGGGCGACCTGGAAGCTGGCGGCGGCGCGACGTGCTCGGCGCGCACGCGCTCGGAAGGCAGCGGGCGGCGCAGTTCGCAACGCGGTTGACACGGCCACACAGTTGGAGGCGAGGCTGGAGCTCGCAGAGTCCACCATTTCGGCGGTGGTCGACGATTCGACGCTGGCGTACCGCGTCGATGATGTTTTTGTTCGGCGCTGCAGCACCTGACCGAGGATCGGGTGCCTTCATGGCTGAATCGCCTCAGGCGTAAGGTGGCGCTTCGCGCCCGCGCACGTGCACTTGAGAGAGCGGATTCGCACGGCGTCGCCGTCGGAGTTCCGCGTGGCCGCCAAAGGACAGCGGCTTGGCGCGGAGGGCGGCGCGGACACCTCGGCCGAGATCTGCGCCGCGGAGCACGTCGCGGTCAGGACATCGTGGGTCCCACACTGTGGCCTTTCCCTTCCGTCCTGGCGCAGGGGCTCACTTCCACTGTGCAAGCGGGGGCGTGGGATGCCCAATCTGACGTGCTGCTGGAGAGACTTTGGCCTTGCTTGCGTCGTGTGCAGTGCAGGCAGGTATGCTCCAGGACCCCCTTCGGAGGTCATGAGGACGGCCTCATGCAGGAGCTGGGGGCCCCCAAGGGCTGCGACAGGACGAGGCGGTGTCGAGGCTGTATGCCCTCGATCGGGAAGGGCTCTCGGGGCCAGGACCCAGGTGGAGGGGGCAGTGGTCCTCGGGGATGTTCGGGCCCAGGCGGTTTTGGTCGGAGGAGAGGCCGAAACCCGGTACTATACCCCGACCTCGGGAAGGGCCCAGGTGATTAGAGGAGCGACCGAGGCCCAGGTGGAGGGAGGAGTGGCCGTGCGCCCTGCCCATGTGACTGAGAGGAGAGGCAGTGGTGCTTCCCCGGATTTGCAAGCTGTTTCGTGATCGTGCTTGGTGGCACGGTGGCCAGGACAATTTGGATAGAGTGCTTCGCAGGCTGGATGTCGGTCGCAGGACCCGCCTTCTGTCATGGTCTGCAGCTGCTCCAGACTGTGGACGGGCTGTGGGTATCCTTCGGACGGGCCAACCGTCCCCGTTCAAGGACGAGGGCCAAGACTGGGAGACATGTTGCTGGAGATTCGTGAGCGGGCTGCTCGGTTGGGGCCCTCCCGTCCTACGGGGAGCCGCGTGACCGCTGTTGTCTTCCACATGCGCCCTTTTGCTGGCGCCTCGACTGCATGTAGGAGTAGTGCAGGAAGGTGTGTGCCCTCCCTCTTCCCCCCCTCCTCCCTCCTCCTTCCCCTCCTACGGCGCGCGGTGCCGCGGTGCCGCCGCGGCGGGATCTGTGCTTCGGAATACCAAATGATCCTCCTCCTCCTCCTCCTCCGCCTCCTCCTCCTCCTGGCGATCCGTCATGGTTTAGTTACCTTGCAGGACGCTCCCCCTCTTCTATGCGGACTTGAACGACGGTTTGGGTGCGCAGCTCGTGGGAGGACAGCGGTATGAACCACCTTGCTCGGCATTGGGCGACACGCGCACCCGCGAACGCCGTCGGCAGGGAGCGGGCGAACGGGTGCGTCATCTCCTCATGGAGCAGTGGATGGCCTCGGCCACCTCGTACGGTCCCTACGTCCCGACGTTTTATTCCTCAACCACGCCCCCTACGTGCAGCATGATTGACTACTGGTTCCTCCCGAGAGGCTGGCTGGATCGACTACAGCGGGCCCATATCGTGCGCAGCGTAGGCGACATTTTGCAACCAGTGCGAGGAGTACCACCACGGGATCACATCCCCGTCATACTGCAGCTCCAGTACAACAAGGACCCTGGATACCTTCCCCCAGCGCCACCTCCTCGATTGAATGGCGACGCTATGTTGGCTGCTATCGTGCGTGGCGAGGGCAAAGCCGCCTTCCTGGACGACCTAGCCACCCAGCTCCGCAACAGCGAAGCTCACCTTCGCGACCTGGCACTGCGTCCTGCGCCCGACGACTACTGGGAGGCTTTCGAGCAGCTGCTCTGCACGGTCAGCCACCGCCATTTCGCCAAACCTGCCGCTGCACCTCCCCCTCGCGATTGCCAGGAACGCCGTCGCCTTCTCGAAGTTCGCGCAGCACTACGACGGGACCGTGCCAACCTCTCACCCTCCGACCTCACGGACGACGCCCTGGCTGCCATCGAGCAACAGTTGAAGGAGCTCTCGAGACAACTTGCCAAACAGCGCCGACGTGCTCTACTGGCAGCGAAGGAGGATCTGCTCGACCAGGTCCGCCTGGCTTGGAGGGACAGGCGGATGCATGAGGCGGCGCGCCTTTCGCGTCAGGCCGCTCGTTGCCGATTCGGTGCACGACATCGCGGCGGACGGCGGCTGGGCTCTACCACACTCAGTAAGTCTGATTGGCTGGAAGTATGGCGCAAGGACGGACCGCTGGGTGGCATGCGGGTGGAGGGGCTGGACTGGACGGCGTGGCGCCAACGACGTGACCATCTTCCTCTCACCACCCTGTCCGCTGCGGATGAGAGTGAACGAACCTACCGTGCTGCGGAAGACTACGCGGCGTTGATCCCATACTGCCGCAAGACGTCCAAGCGTCGGGCCGTCCCCTTGAACACGGCCCCCGCGGAGATTTGGGACCTGTGCCTGTCGGCGGACAAGGAGACGCTCCCTGCGCGGCAGGGACTCGGCTTCGCTCCTCCTCCTGCGTGCATGGACATATTCAAGGAACTGGTGCTGCTGGGGCTCACTTTGATCAGGCGCACACGCCTGGCCCCGCTGTGCTGGTCTCGCAGCGTGGGACATGGGCTCTGCAAGGGTAACTCCAAGCCTGGGGCGCTCGGCAAGCGCGTGATTCACTCGTTGCCCGCCGCCAGCAAGGGCTTTTTTTTCTCGCGCCGCCCCAATGTCCAGGCCCCACTCCAGGCTTACGGTTTTGCTCGACACAAGCGCCGAGAAGGAGCTATTTTAGCGACGCAATGCTTGTCCTGGCGCTTGCGCAAGGCGGGGGCCAGCTTCGCCAACACGATGAAGGATCTCTCCAATGCGTTCGGCAGCGTGGCGTGGCACTCATTCGACGACGTAGTTGAGAACTGCGCCGAGCATGCCGACTGGACCCACCTGGGCCCTCTGCAAGGCCAGGTACGAAGACGGGGTCATCGGGATGAAGGCCGATGATGGCACTTTCTACATGAAGCCGAGAGTGGGCGGGATGATGGACGGCCCCTATGTTGTTTCTGCTTTCCTGGGCGCTTTTGTCCGACCGATGCGTTTCTGGGCTGCTGGCGTGGGGGCCAACCAACCTGGGACATCTCTATTGCGCGGGGCCCTACCAGATGACGATGCGGTTGACCTGTCCCTCTGTGCATATGCCTTCGATCTACACCGCACAATACCTTTCATGGTGGGTTCCACGATGCAGGAGGTCGCTGCGTCCCTGGCCAAGGCAGATGACATCTTCGATGCGGCGCTGAAGATGGACGGGCTACAACAGAACCGTGAGAAACAAGTTACCAGCTCTCATTTCTGCGGAAGGCGCGCCGTGGCCTGCAAACAATGGATGAGCAGACAGGGAGCTGTTGAAGGCAAAGTGCAGGACGCTGCGAGATACTTGGGACCTGCGGTTTCTCCTACTCAGACGACATCGCACGAGCTGGCTCGCAGGTCTTCTGCGACGCATTCGGCTTTTTTTTTTCAGTCTTGGAGGAGTCTGGTCTTTGAAGATTCCGCGAAGGTGGAAGCGTGCCCTGTTCCTTTCACTTGTGCAGGACACGCTGTTGTCCGCTATATGGAGTGTTTCTGCTTGAGCGACCATCAGTACAGCGTGATGGACGCCCACCTTGCCAAGCTGGGCAGGATTGCGATGTGTGGAGGGGCATCCTGGATGGGGCCCACTCACCAAAAAAAGCTTCACCAACAAGCGCGTCTTGGATTTCTGGAAGGTGGCCCCATGCAAAGTGGAACTTCGGGCCAGGAGGCTCTCTTGGTATCAGTCTTGGGCCCGCTTCCCAGAAGCCAACAAACATATTTGGGCGGTCCTTTTCTCCCTCCTCGATTTTGAGCCCGAGAACTTCGACCCCTGCGAGCCCGAGCACGGCCTCTCCAACTATGCGTCGCCCCGGGCCCTTCAGATGCGCTCTGATCTTCGCGCTGCCGCCGCCGCCTGCCTGGGCCACTCGGACCTCCTACTGGACTTCGTGGAGTCCCCTTGGCACCTGTATGCGTCCGAGGATAACCGTAGGGAGTTCATCGAGATTGACTTCGGGGAGTATAGGGCCTCTGTCTTCACGGCCTGCGTGGCCCCGCCGGGCTTGGAGGTGGCGGGGGAGGAGTACGTGCTCAGGGACCTTGAGGTGGGGGTGGGAGACGAGGAGGAGATGCACACGTGCACGCACACGCAGGATGGGATCACTTGTGGGGCTTCCTTCCGCACTCCCAGGGGTCTTACTGAACACCTTCGGCATCGTCATCGTACTAGAGATGTGGCGCACATTCTCGCATCTTCTAACTCGCGCATCGTTTGCCAAAGGACGCTTGCGACCCAGACTACAGCTAGCCGACGCCTCCAGAGTGCGATCCGACGCGGCCGATGCGATCCGAGCGGGGCCTCTTCTATCACAGCCTTCTTAGGGCCTCAGACCTGCAAGTGTCAACTGCGCGAGTTCGAGGGTGCTAACTGCGACGACTTCCGTAAACATCTACTCGAGCATCTTCCCGTCCATGTCTCTGCACCGACGCTCCATGCCGAAGACTTTCCTTTTCGCGGTACTGATGGCCGCGGCCGCATCCAGCGCATCCGCCTCCTTGGAGATGCCCGAATGGATGATGGCGCCTGCCGAGAGGGTCGCGGGCCCAGGATCGGGGGCGAAGGAGAAGAATGGCCGCAATGAGTCGACCCAGCCGAAGACCGATTCGATGGTGAACAGCTCTGCGAAGCTGGTGCTGAACCTGGAGAGGAGGGTGGCGATGCTGGAGTCAGTGGTCTACCGCGCCTTTTTCGTGCAAGAGGGCGCGGACTCCCTCGGCGCGGAGCGCGTGCAGGCCAACAAAAAGTACGACGACGACTCCAAGTCTCTCAAGGAGAGACAGCGTTCAGGAGAACACATCGACTGGAAGGCTCGCGGCGCCCCTCAGGTCGCTCTCTTTGCGGTCACCATCAAGCGGGCCATTGGCCAGTTGGCGCCAGAGGGTCGGGCACGCAACGCACAGGGCCACACTGCCATGACGGAGTTTTGGACGAAGGTCGTTCGTAGGCAAACTCCTGCACAGCTGGGCTTGTTCGTGCTGCAGTGCCGCTGCAAAAAGGCGCGCCAGCTCAAGGAGGGCCAGGACGAACCCGTGGAGAAGAGAGAAGTCCTCACGGTGGCGTTCAGCACTCAGGATCTCGAGACAGCGAGGACGCTATGGCCCATCCTGATGGAGTATCTGGTCAAGGTGGAGCAGTGCGAGCCCATTCCTGGAGCGGCCCCGCGCGGCCCGACGGAGAGATGGCTGGGATCACAGATCAAGTGAACCCGACTGTGAGTGAGGGCTCTGCGTTGAATGTGAATGCATCTAGCCAGTCTCAGGACACAGCGATCGCCCGCCGCTTGCCGCTTGCCTTCTCTGCTTCCCCGCTGGCGACTTCAGCTCGACTCAGGGATTTGATTTCCAGGGGCGTGGTATCTCGGGATGTCCTGGACCGCACGTTTGCTGCGCCTTCTTATGCGGACCCCAGGCTCCCGAAAGCGCCAGTGATGGTGGTGCCTAAGGCGGCCCCCACCAATACTAAGGGAAAGGGAGGTGGTCGTGGGACTGGTCGTCGTGGGAGTCGTGGGCGGAGGGAGGGAGGGATTCTCGAATCTGAGGCGGCTTCGGCCGTCCCCTCTGGACAAAGCCCTTCCTCCCCTCCCCCCCCGCCGTCGACGGGGGGTGAGGTCTCCTTTCGCCCCATCGTGTTTGTCCGTGAGGGTACGTGCTGAGGCCTGGTCCTCTCAGCTGGGCATCTCCCTGGCTGCGCGCCATGATGGGAGACCGCTCGGTAGAGGCGGCGCGGGTCGGCACCCGACTGGCCACCCGCCCGCAGGGAGTCTCGAGCTGCAAATGCAGCGCGCAGGGCTTGGCGATTCCTCGAGTTCGTGGTTTCAGGAGCCCCATTGCGTTATTCTATTATATTATATTATCCTCCTCCTCCTCCGCCTCCTCCTCCTCCTCCACAATTACACAATATGAAAATACTCTCCCACTTCCCCTGATGGCGTCCCGAAGATATCCGACCCCCCCCCGCGTGCTGTTTTTTTACACAGGATTCCCGGGAAACGGGTTTTCGCTTGCGTTTTTTTTTTTTTTTTTTTTTTTTTTTTTTTTTTTTTTTTTTTTTTTTTTTTTTTTTTTCAAAATGCTGCTCTCGCTGAGGCGCCGGCCTCATTTCTGCTCCCGAATCGTTCCGAATCGTGCTCCCGCTGCAGCGTGGGCCTCATTTTCGGATCGGTGTTTGGCCTCCGTCGTTCAGGATGGCGTTCTCGCCCCAGCGCGGGCCTCTTTCTCGCGCGCCCATCCGCCCGCCACCACCGCGCCGCACCACCACCACCACCACCACCACCACCACCACCACCACCACCACCACCACCACCACCACCACCACCACCACCACCACCACCCACCACCACCACCACCACCACCACCACCCACCACCACCACCACCACCACCACCACCACCACAACCACGCACACACGCACGCACGCACGCACGCGCACCACCACCCACTACGCACGCGCGCGCGGAGCCACAGGTCCGCTACGACACGCGTCCGCGGATAGAGAAAATCAGCGCCATGGTAAGGGATGGGAGGGAAGGGTAGGACGTCAGATATGACGCGAGCGCACCTAGCTTGTCCCCCTCCTCCTTCTCCTCCACCTCCTCCTTCTCCACCTCTTCCTCCTCCTCCTCCTCTTCCTCCTCCTCCCCCTCCTCCTCATCCTCCTCCTCCCCCTCCTCCTCCTCCTCCTCCTCCTCCTCCTCCTTCTCCTCCTCCTCCTCCTCCTCCTCCTCCTCATCCCAGCGGGCCTTAGATGGCACTTGCTCCGTGCTCCTCCTCCTTATCCCAGCTGCGCCCCGCCAGGGCGCTGGTGGGGGCGCAGGACCTGCAGATGCAGGCGGCCCCAGGATGGAGACGAAGGGGCGTTCCCCCGGCAGGGCTCCGTCCCGGCGAGATTCGGGAAGGAATGGGAGGACGGAGGGCTTTCAGGGGAAGGGGAGGAGGAGTCGGAGGCGGCGGAGGAGGAGGAGGAGGAGGAGGAGGAGGAGGAGGAGGACCAGTGCGAATCCAAGACTCATCAACGATGTTGGAAGTCACTCTCCCTCCAAGCTCCCTATTCACAGGCCCCATACAAGGGTTCATCTCCCCTGGGGGAAGTGCCATATTGGAGGACAACCGTGTGAAAATCCGGAAGCGTGCCGAACACCATTCCCAGAACTCCAACGGCACGAATCAACCTGATTGTTGCGTCTTGACGGTCCTGAGCCGTGCCAGAAACCGTTTTTGGGACGCCAACACCGCCAATCAACATAGTTGCTGCGCCTTGGCAGCCCTGAGTCGTTCCAACACAAAAATGTATGGTACGTTCACCATGCGAATCAGTGGCGCTCTTGTAAGTGTTCGAAACGAATGTGTGCGGCGCTGAGGCGGGAGCCACATTTTGAAAAGGAACCGCCCTCAATCCGAGACGCTGTCAATCCGTGAATTATTGACGTTCGTGCCCCTCCTGGCCATGCCCATTCGTTGACTCGATCTGGCGGCTGGGATATTGGGACGTAGGGCCACGGGCGCGGTTGTTCCACGCTCGTCCTATTGGCGGGCTCGCGCCGTCTGGCTCACGGCATCTGACCGGCGCCGACTTGCAGGCCGCATGCGCTTACATGTCGCTGGGCACGTATTTCGTGGACGGCGGGTACCTGGTGCACCTGGGCTTGGACGTTCGCTTCTGATCTGCACTGCGTTTGTCGCCTGCCCTTTTCTCGCCCGGTCGTTGCTCGCGTTCTTTTCCTCAGCTTTGTCCTCTTCCTCGCTTGCCAGCTGTTGTTAAGGTTGTCGCCCTGCACGTAGGCCTGGCTTCATTTGACTGTCGACGCCGCGCGGCTGTCCGCTAGCGGTCGGTAAACAAAAAGTATACCCAGCCCATCCAGAAACGATGCCCAGGGGAGTTGTGGTGATCAGGGAGGCGGGGGAGCATGCAGAATAACAAAGGGCGGGGAAAGCCGTCCGATACCCCAAGAGAGGGAGGATGATGATGGAGGAAAAGGAAATGGAGTCGAAGGAGCTGGAGGAGGGCGATGAGGAGGAATGAGGGAGAGACAGCGGACAAGGAGGAGGAGGACGAGGAGGAGGAGGACGAGGAGGAGGAGGAGGAGGAGGCGAAGGAGAAGGAGAAAGAGAGGAGGAGGAGGAGGAGGAGGAGGAGGAGGAGGAGGAGGAGGAGGAGGAGGAGGAGGAGGAGGAGGAGGAGGAGGAGCACCTTGGCGAACCCAGGGGCTTCTTTGAGGGTACTGGGTGCCTCGGAGATCCTCTTGAGGCCTCTTGGAGGCCTCTTGGGAGCCTCTTGGAGGCCTTTAGGGCGCTTCTTGCGGCTGTCTGAGCGTCTTTCGGGGCCCCCTTGGGGCGCTTTTGGGGCGCTCTTGGGGCCATTCCGGAAGACATCCATCAAAACGGAGAGGGTGTTCGAATATGCCCCCTTTTCGGGAACCCCCGGAAGTCGCCTCTTGGGCCCCTCTTGGGGCGCTCTTGGAGCGCTCTTGGAGCCGTCATGGAGCCGTCTTGGGGTTTTCTTGGGCCCCTCTTGGGGTCCTCTTGGGCCCGCTTGGAACCACCCTGAGGCCTCGGAAGACCATCGGAAGCGAGAAGGCGAGAACGCAATAACACATGGTTGTCCTTAGGTTAGGGGGACTCTTTGGCCACTTGGAGCCGTCATGGGGCGGTCTTGGGGCCTCTTGGAGCAGTTTGGGAGCCATCTTGAAACATCTTGGGATATCTTGAGCCACCTTGGAGATCAGCTTGGGCCCTCGGACGCGCTATTGGAGCCATCTTGGGCCACCCTGGGCGCTCCAACCCTTCGCGGCCCCTCGCTCAGGTCCAGGGGAAGGGGGTCGGGGGAAGGGTCAAGATTCCTTCCCCGCCCGCAAGCCGTCTCGCTCACGCCCACCCGCCCTCCCAACACATACGTAACATCCGAGCCTGGCCCGACCCGCAGCAGATGCAGCAGTCGTATTTGGATGGGCAAGTACTGGGGGCCGAGCCTGGCCCGAGCCGCAGCATATTCAGCTGTCGTCTTTGGATGGGCAGGCACTGGGGGCGAAGCCGCCGCCGCCGCCACGCCGCCGCCGCCGCCGCCACCGCGCCGCCGCCGCCGCCGCCGCCGCCGCCGCCGCCGCCGCCGCCGCCGCCACCGCCGCAGCCGCCGCAGCCGCTGCCCCTGCCGCAGCCGCCGCAGCCGCCGCCGCCAAGTGTATTATGTTTTTTTTGGCGTTGATGGTGTGCTCCGAATTTGGAGGCGGAGTGTGTGTTTTGTATTGTTTTTTACAAGGGATGGTGGGGGGGCCCTCATTGGTTCGAGTCGGCTCTTAGTCGCCTGGGGGAGGGGGTTATAGTAATAGGGTGCAGTGATAAACCCTCCCCGAAGGAGTATATGATGGGATGGAAGAGAAGACGCTCTAGACCACCTACGCCCTAAACGGCTGGTGGGATTTCTAAACCGAATGTTCGCAGCGCGAAGACGAGAGTCACATGTTGAAAACCACCCGCCATGAACCCGTAAGATTCTTGCAAGTGTTTAGGACGAGTGCTCGCGGCGCTAGGACGGGAACCACATTTTGGAAGCGACCCGCCCTCCATCGGTGAAGCTGCTGTCAGTTTCGAAGCTTCAGGCTCATTAGTAGTAAGGAAGAGCTCAGGCGAAAGGCCCGACCCGCCCTTCCGGTTGGCCTCGGGGTGCGACAGGGTGGAGTTATTCATTTGGAGAAGGAATGGAGAAGGAGGAGGAAGAGGAGGAGGACGATGACGAGGAAGACGAGGGAGTAGGAGGAGGAGGAGGAGGAGGAGGAAGGAGGAGGAGGAGGAGGAGGAGGAGGAGGAGGAGGACGAGGACGAGGTCGAGGATGACGAGGAGGACGAGGAGGAGAAGGAGGAGGAGGAGGAGGAAGGAGGAGGACGTGGACGACGGCGAAGAGGGATGCTGGATGATGGATGGGCCTGCCCCCCAAGGCAGGTCCTAGAAGAAAAGGGTGAGACGCAAAGGTCGGTAGCACGAATTGGCCGCACAGCCAGGACACAGTGCTCGTCCTTTACAGCGCGACCGCTAGCATCACAGCCGACTGGGCGAGGAGGGGGGAAGGGGGAGGGAGAAGCAGGAATAGTGGGAGAGGGCGAGGAGGCATGCAGACATGCCAGAGTCGTACAGGCGATACGCGAGCGTGATACAGTCAGCGTCCGACCAGAAGGAACGCCAAATAAGGATCGAACTGGCTTTTCAGGTCACGGCTAGCCTCGGCTTCGAGTAGGTTCCCCGACCTGGGTTTCAGGAACGGCCCGAAAACCGCAGCCCCTCCTGAACCCAAGGTGGTCCGTATTTCAGTGTGTACATATACACATATGACAACAGGATAGCATGCCGCCGTGCCGTTTCTGGCACATCGTTCCCGTTAAATGTAGATTACATGTTTGTTTATTGTTCGGTTCTTGCGTCTTTTTCTATACACATCAAAACTTTAACCATCCGAGTTTTGATCTTGTGTCTCGACTCTACGGCGAAGCGCACGCCAGCTTCCAAAGGAGGGGGCACCAGGCGGCGGCGGGGTGCCGAGAGGCCCCTGCGGGCCTGGACGCCGGCCGCACCGAGGCCTGGCTGCGCAGCTGGCCGCGCGCTGGCTGGTCTCGCCGATGCGCGGTGCCCATGTGCTTCGGCTTTCTCTCAAGGGAGGAAAAACCATCCGGACCGGACAATTGGCGTTTACTAAACGTCCCTGGACGTTTAATAAACAGCCCTGCCCTGTTCGATTCCTTCTTTGGGCGCTTTTACTAAACGACTTCGCGTGTCGGGGTGGTTATTAGGGGGGTGGATTGTTTGACCTCTATTCTCTTTGCGCCTCAACCTCCGCGATCCTCCCGCCATCGTTGGCGGTCGGCACTCCTGGAGGGCTTCGAGCCCGAGGTCCTTGAGAGGCAGACGAAGCATCTACAAGAGCGCGGTGGAGGTAAAGATCGTTGAATTTTAAAATAGGCTTCGCGCGGGGCAGCTGGGGCAGGTTCATGCGCTCGCGCGTCCGGCATTTGGGCAATGACGGTTTGATGGAATCGCTTCGCTCATTCCGCCGGCCCTCGAGCGCTCTATGGGGCCTCTTTGAAGCCTCTTGGGGGCCTCTTTGGGGCCTCCTAGGGGCCTCTTGGGGGTCTCTTGGGGCTCCTCGGCGGCGTCTTGGGGCTCCCTTGGGCCTCTTGGGGGGCTCTTGGGGGCCTCTTGGGGCGGGTTAGCCGAGTGCACCCCCCTCGGAGGCCACGATCCTCGTGAGGGGTGTTGAAAAAAGGCCCTCAAACCATCTCTGGGTAGACTTGGTCGGGCTGCGGTCGGGATACTTTTCGCCGGGGGACCCCCAGGGGCCGCCCCGCGCGCGCGAACTAGAAATATTGTTAACCAGTTACCGGAGATCTTAGCACGCCTCTGGCCCGTTGGGCCGGCGAATTACCGGAGACCGCCATGACCGTCTTCATCGCGACCATGGACACTTCGTTTGCGACCATGGAGTTAGTGGTTATGATCAAGGTCAGTGTGATGGTGATTAGCGTCGCCATGGTGATGTGACCATGGTGACAACCTTCACGACGACGGGTCATGACCACCTTAGACTCCTAGTGAAGATTCACTGCTGTGGCGGGACGGGACTTGATCCCATCCAGGAGCATTGTTCCTCTATCCTTCATTCCTTAGGGGACCCCCTCAAATGGGCATCACAATGACCATAGCGACCCAGGAGGCCACCAGGGCGACCAAGACGGGCCCAAGAGGGTGTGCGGAGCGGCTACAAGACAGCCCAGGAGAGGCCCAAGACGGCTCCGAGCCTCGAAACGCCTTCGTGAGATCCCTAAGAAGCCCCCGCGACGCCTTCAAGAGGCCCCCAGGAGCCCAGATCCCAGGAGGCCCCTACCCGAGAGGGCCCCGCGAGCGCACGTTCTCTGATGTGCGTGTTACGTTTGGAGGCTGCACCGTTCTGCCCGCACCGAGCACGCTGCGCTCCCAGGCAACCCCAAAGTGCTTCAGACTGGCCCAGGAGCGCCGCGAGACGGCCTAAAAGGCCCATGACGGACCATGAAGCATCCAGTACATTCAAGTCGGGCCTGTCGCTCTACAGGGGGAATATTCCAAAATAGGAAGAAAATCGTCCGGGGACGATGCTTTTATTTCTTTTTGGCTAATGCTCGATCTTTTTCCCAACCCTCCTTGGTTGGGTATTCGTTTTGAATAGAGGGGTGTGGTCGCGTCCTCCTCCTCCCGCCTCACCCTGTGGTCGCCGTCCCTGGGGGGCTGCGACCTGCGACACTGTCGCCACTTTCGAGGGCTGCTGCTGGGTCCAGCAGAGTGAGGCACCGCGCAGATCTGAGCGAGACCTCGCCGTCCCTGGGGGGCTGCGATCTGCGAAACTGTCACCACTTTCGAGGGCTGCTGGTGGGCCCAGCGGAGTGAGGCACCGTGGGGACCTGAGCGAGACGTCGCCGTCCCTGGGGGGCTCTGGAGAGCTGCTGCGGGATATGTAAGGCGCAACGGGCGCATGGCACAGGCAGCGGGGGTGATTTGTGAAACAGACCATCCGCCAGGCGATGGCCATAACGTTGCGCCTACACGTGTCCCGCGGGGGCTCTCAAGAGTTGCTGTGGGATACGTTGGGTGCAACGGGCGCACGGCACAGCCAACGGGGGTGATTTGTTATTACGTAGCCCTTATATCTTGATCGGGGGCCTGCGAGCCTTCCGATTGCTGCTCGCAAAATTACATGCATCCATGTTACGTCATCGCCCACGTTGTAGCAATCCTGATGTACTTATGCCCCGCATTGCGCAAGGGTTGGGTAGGTCGCCAGGGTATTTTTTTGGGGGGGGGGTATTTTTGATCTCTCGCCCAAGATCCGCCTGCAGGGGGACACGCCCGACCTCACAGTATCTCCTGTCCTGGCCCCCCGCGCAGACCCCGCCCGACCGACCCGCGCTCAAGCGCCAATGCGTCACAGCCGACCCCCTCCTCCCCTGCTCACGCACGTCAGCAGGACCCCGGCCCCAGGCTCACCGCAGGAAAGCCCCCCGAGCACTTCACCTCCCTCCGACCCTATCCAGCTTCGCCCGTGCACGTAGTCTGGCCCATCTGCAGTTTGACGCTACCCGTGGCCTTCCCAACCCTGCCTCCCTAATTAGCCATTTCCCCAACTCTACCCGAGAGACCTTCCATGACCTCTGCAGTTCGAAGCTACCTGGGGCCTTCCCGACCCTGCCTCCCCAACCCTGGCCCCAACTCTACCCCAAACACCTTGGCCTCCCCAGCCCTCGCCCCCACTCTGCCCCAGAGACCTTCCAGGGCCTCTGCAGCTCGAGGCTGCCCTTGACCTCCCCGCAACCCTGCCCATCCAACTATATCCCACTCTCTGCCCCGCATACCGAGCCTTCCGGACCCTCTGCAGCGTAAGCTGCTCGTGACCTTCCCGACCCTGCCTCTCCAGCACCTGCCCCTTCCCCATCCAGACAATGTCAGGGGCAACCTATCATCACTGCCAGCCCCCCGTCTGGTCGGCCGCCACCGTCGCATACTCCCTCCTTTCCTGAGTTTCTGACGGGTGCGCTCCCTGGTGCGAGCGCACTTCGAGGTGTCCCACGTCCCTTGACCTGCGACCTTCCCGACCCCAGGCATGCGCATCGCCGGCACCAGGAGCCCGCAGACGCAGCCGGCACCATCGCCGCACCAGGAGCCGGGCACGAGTGCATCATGCCAAGACTTGGAAGCGAAGCGCAGAGAGCTTCACGTAGTGGTAATACGTGTTCCAGCTGCCTGCGGCAAAGTCCGCCACCGTGCCTGTGCAACAGCGCTGCAGGAAGGAGGCTGAGTGTAGGAACAGTGCAATTCCGACGAGTGGTCTGCATTGGGGCGGGGCGTGAACTCGACCTCGTATTCGTGAGCGCGGTGGGAGGGTTGCCGAGTTCACTCCCCGCGGCAATTCAGCGATTGGCCTGCATTGGGGAGGGTCGTGATCTCGACCTCGTCTTCGTCCGCGCGGTAGGGAGGAGGAAGAGGAGGAGGAGGATCAGGAGGATCAGAAGGAGGAGGAGGAGGAGGAGGAGGAGGAGGAGAATATGAGGACGAGGAGGGGAAGGCTTTTTGGGGCTCTCTTTGGGCCTCCTGGGAGCCTCTTGTCGCCTCTTGAAGGCCACCTGAAGCCTCTTGGGGGCCTTTTGGGGCTTCTGGAGCCGTCTTAGGGTACTCTTGGCCCGTCTGACGCCTTCGGAGGCTGTCTTGAGGGCCTCTCTGGGCCATCTTGGTGCCCTCTTGGAACGCTTCAGGGCCGTCTTGGGGTCTTCTTGGGAGCCCCTTGGGCGATCTTTGGGTCCTCTTGGGCCGACTTGGGGCCCTCTCGGTGGCCTCTTGGGTCGTCTTGGAGCTATCTTGGAGGCTTCTTGGAGGCCTCATGGGCCGTCATGGGCGGTCGGAAACCCAAACAGGCGAGAACCCCAACATCCTTCAAACACCTATCGAACAAACATTTCCCTGCGACGTTCCCAACCCACTTGCACCAAAGGGATGAGATAAGGTGTGCCGACACTAGCGCGACAGCAACATTGTAAGATACGGTGCACGACGGATATCTATATCGTGCGAGGTGTGCGTGGCCGACTCGCAGACCAGAGGTGCAACAGGCCAGGAGGCATTGTAGTGGGAAGGAGAAGCAAAAGAAAGACATCGGGGTGGAAGAACAATCACCTCGGCTGAAGTAGCGAGATGATGGAGCATAGGCAAGATAAGGTTACACAGGCGGAGACGCAACAGCCCCCCCCCCCGGAGCCTTCGAACGTGGCGACAGCGTCACAGTTCGCAGGCCCCCAGGGATGGCGAGGGCCCGTCCGGGTCTGCGTGGGGCCCCACCTGTGCTGCCCCGCCCAGCAGCCCTCGAAAGTGGGGACGTTTCACAGCTCGCAGCCCCCAAGGGGTGGCGAGGTGCAGTTTGGATCTGCGTGGTACCCCATTGTGTTGGCCCCCCCAGCAGCC
Organism: Prorocentrum cordatum; assembly: GCA_963575745.1. Lineage (NCBI taxonomy): Eukaryota > Dinophyceae > Prorocentrales > Prorocentraceae > Prorocentrum > Prorocentrum cordatum. Next base: position 456,289 of record CAUYUJ010004459.1, read on the forward strand.
CTCAAAAATGGCGACAGTTTCACAGTTCGCAGCCCCCTTTCCAGGGATGGCGAGGTCCTGTTTGGGTCTGCGTGGATCCCATTGCGCTGTCTTCCCCAGTAGCCCTCGAAAGTGGCGACAGTTTCACAGTTCGCAGCCCCCCAGGGATGGCGAGGTCCTGTTTGGGTTTGCGTGAGAAACAATTGCGCTGTCTCCCCCAGCAGCCGTCGAACATGACGACAGTTTCGCACGTCGCAGCCCCCCAGGGAAGGCGAGGTCCTTTTAGGTCTGCGTGGGACCCCGCCGTGCTGGCCCCCCAGCAGCTTTCGAAACTTGCTACAATTTCACATGTCGCAGCCCCACAGGAATGGCGAGGTCCTGTTTGGGTCTGCGTGGGACCCCACTGTGTTGGATCCCCCAGCAGCCGTCGAAAGTGGCGACAGTTTCGCACTTCGCACCCCCCAGGGATGGCGATGTTTTTTTTTGGATCTGCGTGGGACATCATTGTGCTGTCTCCCCCAGCAGCTTTCGAAAGTGACGGCAGTTTCACACTTCGCAGCCCCAGGGATGGCGAGGTCTTTTTGGGATCTGCGTGGGACACCATTGTGCTGGCCTCCCCAGCAGCCCTCGAAAGTGGCGACAGTTCCTCATTTCGCAGCCCCCAAGGGGAAGCACGACGGCAAGGCAGGCGACAGACCAGCCAGGCAGGACAGCGAGGCAGGAGGCATGCAAGCAGGCAAGTGCAGGCAGGCGAGAGGGGAACAGAGGGCGGAAGGAGGAGAACGGAGGACTGGTGACCCCACTGTTCTATCCAAAACGAGAATCCAACCAAGGGAGGGTTGGGAAATAAATGATGTTGGCTTCCTCGGGCTCTTCAGGAGGGCTTTTTAGAGCCCTCTTGGGCCGTCTTGGGGGTCTCTTGAGCTGTCTTGAGGCCGTCTTGGGAGCCTCTTGAGCCGTCGTGGGCCGTCTTGGTGTCATGTGGGCTGTCTTGGAAGCCGTCTTAGAGACCATCTTGGCCGTCTGGAGGCCGAAAACAGCGCCGGATAACAAATTTAGAGGGGACGGTCTCAGAGGGTGCGCGCCGACCAGGGGGGTCGGCCCTAGAAATTTTGGAAAAACCTCCCAGACAGCAGGCCAGCATTCTAACATGCCCACTCCGTGCGAGCCCTGCGGCGGGTATCATCAGATCAGATAAGTTTCGCCCCCGAAAGATCGGCTGGGTCAAGTGCCACACACCAAGTCCTGACCCGCAGTCGATCACATCCTGGCCGAGTGGCATTTTTCAGAGCATCTTTCTCCCGTGGACACACTTCTGCGAGCATGATGTCCATGTGCCTCTGCGCTTCATCCACCCAATGTGTTGCGCCTCGTGCCCTCCGCCACAACAGATATACACAGACACCATCCAAAGGATCTTTCTGGGGCATCGGAGGAGGGTGGCGGCGTACACAGCACCACTGAGAGCCAGCAACTTTATATGCACCCGCCCTCCCTGAAGGCACACGCGAAGTTCGTCCGATGTGCTTATTTTTGTTCGTGGCGTACGCCCGTGCGCGCTGCTCCCCCGCCTCGCCGCACGGCGTCTCAAGACCCGCGCTGGGGCGAACGAGCCACTGGCGCAGGGCGGCCCTGGCACGCCGGAGGGTACGACGGGGGAGGGCCTCTGCCCGTGTCCCGGCGAGGTGCGCCCACGAGCCGTTCGTGCGGTCTCGGCGCCGTCCGGGGCCCTTGGACGCACACGGTGGCCCACAGCGAGCTTCACCCTGGCCGCTGGCTTCGCCCCGCTGGCCGTGGATTTTCAACGGGTTCGCGCTGGTCAGCCGCGGCGCTGGGGTCGGCGCGAGCGAGAAGGGCGGAGCTGCAACAGCGGGGTGTGGCGCTGCGCAGCGAGACGCGAGGGGTGAAGCCGCGCACTGGGAAGGCGCACTGGGGAGGCGCACCGCGGAGGAGCACCTGGGCAGGTTCACTCAGGAGGCGCACTGGGGAGGCGCGCCGGGGAGGCGCACGAGGGGAGGTTGAGCGTAGTGTCCCGATAGGGCGGCCCTGGAAACCTTGGAAGCTCGATGTCCCCATCATCTCCACACTGCAGGGGCCAGTGCACGCGGCACTCGTCCCTATCACGCTCGCCTCTCGGGGGACCCCCAGCGCGGATCCGAGCCAGGCCGACTGATGCAAGGCTCGTCAGGCCGACTGCTGCAGCCTTCAGGACGAGCCCAGGACGGCCATGACGCTCCAGAGCGCACCAAGATTGCGCTAAGCAGGCCCCACTAAGCTCCACAATGGCCCCGCCCAGCGCCTCCGAGAGGCCAAAGTCTTCAAACTCTTTTTGTTGCGTATTTGAGGTTTTTCGTTCTCTCAGCTCTTCCGCTCCAGATGGAAAAAATCTTTCTGCTCCAGATGGCTCCAAGACGGGACCGCTGCCTGCAAGGGCGGGGGAAGCAGATTGAGTGAGATGTGTCTGACCATCTGATATTGGGTGAGATGTGTCTTACTACGTGAGGATCTCGCGTAGTTTCGCCTTGGCCGCACGCGCGGCACGAACCGGAACAGAAGCCGATTTTCTTGGGGGGGGCAATCCGTTTTATTTCGGTCTCACCCACCAACCTCTTCTGACCTTCACCTGTAGCGCCCCAAACAGGACGAAGAGCCAGGGAATGCCTAGGGAGAGGGTGATGCGGGGATCCAGGAGGAGGAGAAGCAGGAGGAGGAGAATCAGGAGGCGGGCGAGGAGGAGGGCGAGGAGGAGGAGGAGAATGAAGAAGAGAAAGAAGGGTGCGAGGAAAGGAGGACAATGGGAAGGGTGGAGGAGATGGGACAAGGTGTAGGAGGCGGAGGATGATAATGGTGGACACGGAGTGACGGCGGGCAGGATCAAGGGGAAAAGGAGGAGGAGGAGGAGGAGGAGCTTGGATGATGACGATGATGATGATGATGATGATGATGATGATGATGATGATGATGATGATGATGATGATGATGATGATGATGATGATGATGATGATGGTGATGATGATGATGATGATGATGATGGCGATGATGATAGTGATGATGATGAGGATGCCGATGATGATGCTGATGATGCTGCTGCTGAAGATGATGATGGCGATGTTGCTGATGCTGAGGCTGATGATGATGATGATGATGATGGTCATGGTGATGCTGGTGATGATAATGAGAATGAGGATGATGAGGATGATGATGGTGATGATGATGATGCTGATCTTGATGATGATGATGCCGATTATGATGCTGTTGATGCTACTGATGCTGATGCTGCTGATGATGATGATGCTGATGCTGATGATGGTGATGATGATGATGTTGGTGGTGGTGTTGATGATGGTGGTGGTGATGATGACGATGATGGTGGTGATGATGATGGTGATGATGATGCTGATGATGATGGTGGTAGTGGTGGTGGTAATGATGACGATGATGACGAGGATGAGGATGATGAGGATCAGGATGATCATGAGGTTCAGCATGGGAATGAGGATCAGGACCAGGACCAGGACCAGGATGATGCTGATGATGATGATGCTGGTGCTGCTGCTGATGATGATGATGTTGATTATGGTTGTGATGCTGCTGCTGCTGATGATGATGATGATGCTGATGCTGATGATGATGATGATGGGGAGGAGGATGAGGATGCTGAGGATGGTGAGGATGATGATGATGATGAGGATGATGATATTGAAGATGATGATGATGATGATGATGATGATGATGATGATGATGATGATGATGATGATGATGATGATGATGATGGTGATGGTGATGGTGATGGTGATGGTGATGGTGATGGTGATGGTGGTGATGATGATGATCATGATGAGCATGATGATCCTGATGATAATGCTTGATGATGATGATGATGATGATGATGATGATGCTGATGATGATGATGATGATGATGATGGTGATGGTGATGGTGATGGTGATGGTGATGAGGATGGTGAGGATGATGAGGATGATGAGGGTGATGATCTTGATGATGATGATGCTGATGAGGAGGAGGAGGAGGAGGAGGAGGAGGAGGAGGAGGGGGACGACGAGGAGGAGGAGGAGGAAGAAGAGGAGAAGGAGGACGAGGAGGAGGAGGAGGAGGAGAACGGGGGGTGGACGGAGGGCGAGGGGGCGGACGGGGCGTCTCCACCCGCTAGGCTCCAGCGCCGCGTTTCTCCTCCGCGGACGAGGAAGCGCCAGATGAGGACCCTTGGGCCGCCGCGACCGACGGTCGGCCGAGTCTCCTCCTCCCGAGGAGGACGGAGGTAGAGGAGGAGGAGAAGAAGGAGGGGGAAGAGGAGGCGGAGGAGGACGAGAACGAGGAGGGAGGAGGGCGAGGAAAAGGGGGTGATGGTGATGATGATGATGATGATGATGATGATGATGATGATGATGATGATGATGATGATGATGATGATGATGATGATGATGAGGAGACGGAGTAGGAGGAGGCGGAGGAGGAGGGATGAGGAGGGATCAGAAGGACGATCAGGAAGGATGACCTTCGACGTTTCCTTCAGGTGGGTCCCTTGTCGGCACGGCTGGATCCGCCTCGGCGCCCTAATCAGAACGCAGCCCAGGAGAGGCTTGGGAATATTTTGTATGATAATCGGAGAGGAGGAGGAGGAGGAGGAGGAGGAGGAGCTACTCTTTTGAATTCCCATTCAAGGCAGCTGCACACCACGGGTGCAGTCCACGCGCATTAGCCTTGAAGGATTTCAGCAATCACCAGGATGGGCGGCGGGTGGTGTTCAAAGTGTGGCTCGCGCATGGGAGCTTCCAACGGCTACGACGATTGAGAGCACTTGGTCTTCGAAAGTGGTCTGACACCATAGAGGACGGTTATTTCCCAAATTGTGGCTCTCCCATTGGCGCCGCGCAAATTTGTTGCTGTACAAGGTTCAAGTGGTCGCGCAGACGGAGAGCGGCTCTTTTTCAAGATGGGGTTCTCGCTTGAGACTACTTCTAGGTTGATGTCCAGATCTGTAAGTTCGTCCGCCAGTGACACGGATGGAGAGCTAGTATTGTTCTCTTTTGGTTTCTCGTTGGAGGCATCCTGATAGACATGACCAGGGTAGCAAGCTCCTGCAACCCATGCGCGGGTGGAGGGCGGCTCTACCTCAGAACGGGGCCCCGCAAGACATTTCTTTGAACTATCTTGAACTCTCTTGTCTGATTGTACCTCTTCGCGCTCGTACAGCCACGAGGATGCATGGCCTGCATGTCGTGTTCAAAGCGGGGCCCTCGCCCGAATGGTGGGCCGATGCGGCGCTCGTCCTCTCGAGGGGGGGCGCGTCGCGCATATCGAGAAGGGATGCGTGCAGGGGCTCGTGAGGATGAGGACGTGGGACGGGAACGACGACTTGAGGAAGAAGAGGAGGAGGAGGAGGAGGAGGAGGAGGAGGAGGAGGAGGAGGAGGGAGGAGAGGGAGGAGGGAGGAGGGAGGAGGGGAGGGAGGAGGGAGGAGGGAGGAGGAGGAGGGAGGAGGAGGAGGAGGAGGAGGAGGAGGAGGAGGGAGGAGGAGGGAGGAGGGAGGAGGGAGGAGGGAGGAGGGAGGAGGGAGAGGGGAGGAGGAGGAGGAGGAGGAGGAGGAGGAGAAGGAGGAGGAGGAGGAGGAGGAGGAGGAGGGAGGAGGAGGAAGAGGAGGTGGATGAATGCCATACGGTCGGACGGAGGTATAGGATCGAGGTCGATTCGGGGAGGGTGCCCTCATGTTCTTCGTGCTTGTTGGATGTTGTTGGGCACCCTGGGGAGGGTACACTGGGATGTTCTGTACGTTTGGCCGGCGGAGGGTCTCATGTTTTTGCAGGATTCCTGCTCTTCTGGCCCAGGTCCGATTGTAGTGCAGCACTGTTGATGCGTCCTGGGTTGCTCTGGCCTTTTTCGGCCTCGTCCCCCCGCTGCTCTTCCCTCCCCTCGTCCTCCTCTCTCCGCTGCCCCTGCCCTTCTCGCTCCGTCCTCGTTCTCACCCTGCTGCTGCTCGTCGTTCCGTGATGATACGATGCATGCCAGAGAGGGACTCGCCTTCGAGGATCGAAGGAGTTGCTGTCTCTTCCTTGGCGGAAGGCGGCGTAAGGCCAGCGTAAGGCGGCGAAAGTAAAACGAGGCCGCCTCCGCCAGCGGAAGGCCAGCGGAAGTAAACATCGGGCTCCCAAGAGGTGGCAATGTTTTCTGGTTCAGGGCTTTTGAATCCGCCATGTGGGCTCAAGCTGAGTAGCTCAGACTTAGCAACTGGGATGTCGGCAACGACCGTGGCAGCTTCCGGCACAATGCCGACCGCTGTAGCACGGAGGACGTGATGGCACATTCGCGTTGTGTTCTTGCGCGATGCTGGCATCCGTAGGCAGGCACAGATGACCACCAAAGTAAGTCCTTCGCAGGGCCCGCACAGCGTCGGCATCGCCGAGAAGACTCCGCCCCACAGAAGACTATCGAGTTGGAGATGGGTGATGCTCTCGATCCTCTGCCTTGACATCTGCGTTAGCTATCTCCCCTACTACACATTTGTGCCTATCCTGCGCCAGAGCATGCAGGTCTACGGGGCGGACGAGACAGCCCTGGACTGGCTCTGCATTGTGTACGCTCTGGTGTTTGTGCCGGGCGCCTTCTTGACGGGACCCATCGTAGGCAAGATCGGCTGCCGCTGGACGTTCATCTTGGCGATGGTGCTCAACGTCGCTGGTTGCGTCGTGCGCTGTGGTCCGCAATTCTTGATGAGCTTCCTCCTCGTACCAACGACGCTGCTGCACCCTTTCCGCGAAGGCTCCAGCTTTCCGTGGATCGACAACGCCAGCGCGCCTACCAATCCCGGCAGCGTGCCAGCGTCGTCGCCGGAGCCGGCGGTGATGCCTTACGCGTGGTTGCTGATCGGGCAGGCGCTGTGTGCGATGGGGCAGCCGCTGCTGGTGAACACCACCTCGGAGATGGGGGCGGAGTGGTTCCCGCCGCACGAGCGGCCCACGGCCGCCATGGTCTCGAACCTGATGAACTTTGTCGGCAGCTCGCTCTCCTTCTCGGCGACTGCAAAGGGTGCGGCTGCGCCGGGGTGTGGTCTGCGACGGGCACCGCTGGGGCCTGGGGGGCACGACGCTGCCCTCGTTCTGACCTCCTCGGGGCGCGGCGGAGAGCTCCGTCGAGGTCCTCGCCCGCCCCCCAAGGGTGCCCCCCGGGGTGCCAGGTGCAAGCCACACCCGTGGCAGGCCACGCCCTTCGGAGTCGCCGATCTTCATGCTCCCGCCCTTGCTCGTGGAGGATCACCCCGAGAGCCTGGAGTCGGCCGAGCGGGAGATGACGCGCCTCATGCAGTTCCAGCTCGGCACCGCCTTCGTCTCCCTGGTGGTCACGGCGGTGCTGTACCAGGACCCGCCCGCGCGGAGCGCCGCGGGTCTCGAGAGACCCGAGGTGCCATTCCACCAGGAGCTGCTGGCGATGCTGAGCCTGCGGGATTTCTGGGTCGTCAACGGGCAGTTCGCGGTGTACGTCGCCCTGGGCCACGCCTTCGACGCCGTCGAGGGCACTCTCTTGGAGCATTATGGCTACAGTGCTTCAGTCGCATCTTGGACAGCACTTGCCTGCGCAATCACCTCTATCCTGAGCACCCTGCTCGAGGCCAAATACATCGACAGCCCCACCATGTATAAGAGCGCCCTCCTCATCGCCAATGGCTGTTTGGTCGCTGCTCTGCTAATCGGATTTCTCTCCCTGCACTTCCGAATGGACGAGAGATGGTTCATCGCCGCACTCGCCATCTTTGGGCTCGCCACCCCCGGCTGGGGCTGCAGCTGCGAGCTGGGGGCAGAGGTCTGCTACCCGGCGCGAGAGGCGACGGTGAGCTCGTTCATGGAGGCATTTGGGAACTTGCTCGGCGTTTTCGGGATCATGGCGACGCAGAGCCTCATCGACGCCGGCTACGGGGCCAACGTGCTGCTGCTCATGGCCGCCTGTGCGGGCGGTGGCGCCGCCATGCTCCTCGGCCTGAGCGGGCGGCTCTGGCGGTCCGAGGCCGAGGCCGAGGAGGAGGAGGCGCCCGACGGGCAGGACGTGCAGGCGCCGACCCCGAAGGCCACGCGCTCGCCTCGGCACTCGGCGGTGTGCGACGTGTCGAAACAGAGGCGTATCAGCCCGCGCTGCCAGCAGGTCGTGGCCTTCGCCACCAGCAGGACCGGCCTCGCCCTGCCCGAGCCGCTGCGAAGGATCTCGGGCGGGAGGGCCACGTTCATCGTCACCGCAAGCGTGATCATCTGCAGCCTCCCGCTGCTCCAGTTCGGCCACGTCACCTACCAGCCAGAGCTGCACGAGTTCACGAGGGCGGAGTACCCAGGGCTCGCCGTCTCCTCTGCGCTGCCTGCCTTGGGTCCCGGGGAGCCGGTTGAGGGAAGAAATGAAGCGACCCCCCCCCCCTCCCCCGCAGTTCAAAGTTGGCACGTTCCTTGAAGACCACTCGGAGGCCCAAAATCGGCAGATCTGAAACCAACGTTGCATTCGGGGGGAAGGGGGGGGGAGTTCAAACCATATGTTCTGCATGAGTTTCGCTTAATTGTTTCCGACCCCTGGCTGAGTGCCCAGGGCAGCATCAACAGCACGGCCACCAACGGCACGGCCGCTCGTGGGGGATTGGGCGTCGTCTTGGCGAACGGATTTCCGGAGCCTGTCAACGTCGTTATCCACTGCGCTCAGGACACCAAGAAGCTGCAGCGTTTCACCAAGCGCATGAGAGAGGTCGGACGGAGCTGGGAAGAGGATAATCGGCATCACACCGACATACTAATACTACGTGTGCGTCGCCCCCCAGTGGCGCGGGCGCACCGAGAAGTCTTCTAGTATAAGCGTCGGGCGTTTTCTGGCCACACCGCTCGGGAAACGATATACTACAAGATGTGTATACTAAATGAACGGGTCGGACGCGCGCTTCCAAGGAGGACATATAGTTCTAGTATGTCTCTGTGCGTCCCAGATCAAGCCGTTCCAGAGCGATCTGGAGCGCTCGCAGAGCGTTCCGGAATGCTCTGATAAGACTGCGGCGCCCGCGACATCCTCCAGAACCGCGGGATCTCAGAGATTATCGATGTGAGGCGTTCCGAAAAGGGCCTCGCCTTCGAGGATCGAAGGAGTTGCCATCTCTTCCGCGGCGGAAGGGCGGCGGAAGGCGTCGGACGTGAAACGGCGGCGGCTCGGCCAGCGGAAGGCGGCGGAAGCTCGGCGGAAGCCGGCGGAAGCAGGTTGACCTCCCAAGAAATGACGGCATGTTTGGGTTCCGGGCTTCCGGAGCCCGCCACGTGATCCCCGCACGATTGCATCCTCGTCCTGGTTTCGCCCTGGAGGCGAACCTCTCCTTCGAGGTGTTCGACTGCTTCACTGGCAGCGCGCGCGAGGTCTCCGACGCCGTGCGCGCCCGCCTGCTGCCCTCGACTGCCCTCGGCGCGGTGGAGGGCGTCACCCGCGCCGGGCTGGCTCGGAAGACACTCATTGGCAAGGCAGGGGGGAGGAGGGAGGGAGAGAAGGGAGGAGGGAGGAGGGAGGAGGGAGGAGCGTCTCAGGGGATTGCCGCGCACAGGAGGGCCACTTTCGGACCCCCCTGCGGGCCAGTGAGAACGGGCGCCGGGGCGGAGAGCTGAGAAGCCCCGATACTCTGAGGAGGGTAACCAACCCAGAGATCCGACGCCCCAACAAAAATTGGAGCGGCGGGATTGGGGCCGTTTCCGGCCTCTGGGGGTCCTCGTCGAGCCTCGGGGCCGTCGAAATGCGACTGAGGACGAAACGCCGGCCCCAGGGAAGTGGTCCAGACCTCCGGGAGCAAGGCATCGAAAAAGTTGGAGCGGCCGGATGTCTGGAGAGGTACAGATACCGCCACCTTTCCCTCGTTTTCGCCTTTTTGGACCTCCTGGGAGGCCCTCGTCGCCACCGCTGCATTCGCCTCGAGCTTCTGATCAGAACGCACCCCAGGAGGGGTCTGGGGAGTAGCGTTATCGGTGCATTTGGATTTCCCCAAGGCCATCTCCCACCTGAGGCTCATGAGGAAGATCAGCTCGACGAGTGGGTGGAGGACCGTGAACGTGTTTCAGGACAGCGAGGCCATGCAGACCGACTTCCGCTGGAAGCGCAACGCGCTTCTGGGAAGTCTCCCTCGCAATACGGACTTCGTGAACCTGAACACGCTGCGGCCAGCCGGCGACCGGGCGTTCGGCAACACAAAGTTGCCCAAGAACAAGTCTTGGATGATGAAGCACGTGTTCCGCATGAAGCAAGGGCTCTCTCCCTTCACGAATGGCTGGTTGGGAAACTACGTCGTGACAAAGAGGGGCGTCAAGAGGATGATGACGCAGGGGTCCACCTACGACACGTTTGGCAAATGGCAAACGTTTGAGCAGCACGTCTTCGCCCAGTATCCGGCTGCCTACGGCACTCCCCCCCCCCAACAAGGTGCCAGCGCAGCCAGCATCGACATGCACGCAGGATGGTACCACCGAGCTGTCCAGAGCAGGTTGGTACATCGGAGAAGAAACAGCGACATCAACTTAAGTCGGGCGTGTCCCCCTACAGGGGGACTTTGGGCGAAAATTTAAAAGTAGTCAAAAAGATTCCAAAAATGCTCCAAAATATTCAAAAAATAGTGCCCTGACTATCTTTAGACTATTTTTGATTATTCCCCATGTCGACGGGACAGGCCCGACTCAAACACAAACATAAGCTTTCGGAGGTCCGCGCAGACTTGTCGGATCGGCGCCGCCTCGCCCCTCCCTGGCGCGCGGTCCGCGCGCCAGGGGCTGCGCGCCGGAGTCGCCGCCAGAGGGGGGCCCCAGCGCCGATCCGAGAAATCCGCGCGGGGCTCCGAGAGTTCCATGCTTTTGTTTTTGTTTGTCCCCCTCTGTACCCATTGCTCATTTCTGCTTATTCGAAAGTTCTTTGACTTTTTGGGGGGCCAAGATCCTTTCATTTCTAACTGTTCTATCCTGGGCATCTTCCTGGCCACTAGGGGTCCAGGAACGATTAGAAACGAGCACAATAAAAAATGAGCACGATTAGAAATTGAACGACGCCTACCCCTGGATCGGCAGAACCTCCTGAGGCCGTCAGGGAGGCGACGCCCAGAGCTGCACGCGCACCCCTGCAGCCTGACGCGCCCCTCGGCGTGCCGAGAGCACGGCGGCGGACTACGAGGCGCCCCGCATGGCCGGGTTCGTTGGCTTCTCGGTGTCGTCGGGCGTGATGTCCGTGCGATGCGAGATGCGGCACGGCAAGTTCGCCCCCCGGTCCGCCCGCATGTGCGCGCTGCCTTGAGGCCGCGCTTCAGACCAGCATAGCGCAGCGGCTGATGCCCATCTTCCCCCTCCTCCGCCTCCTCCTCCTCCTCCTCCTCCTCCTCCTCCCCCTCCTCCTCCTCCTCCTCCTCCTCCTCCTCCTCCTCCGGCCCTCATCCTTCCCTTTCTGTTGTTCCTCTTCTTCCTCCTTCTCTCTCCTCAATAATCTCCTCCCTCTCATCCTCCTCAACCTCCCCCTCCTCCTGCTCCTCTTCCTCCTTCTCCTCTTCCGCCTCCTCCTACATCCTCCTTATTCATTTCCTTCCTCCTCCTCCTCCTCCTCATCATCATCAGCATCATCATCACTGTCGTCACCATCATCATAATCCTCATCATCATCGTCATCATCAGAAGCATCATAATCCTCATCATCATCATCGTCATCATCAGCAGCATCGTGAGCAGCATCATCATACACCATCCATTGTCATCATCAGCAGCAGCATCAGCATCATCATCAACAGCATCATCATCGCCAGCAGCAGCAACAGCAGTATCATCATCATCAGCAGCATCAGCATCACCATCACCAGCGCCATCAGCATCATGGTCATCATCATCATCATTATCATCATCATCACCACCATCATCCTCATCGTCGTCATCACCATCACCATCATTATCATTATCATCATTAGAATCATCATCACCATCGTGACCAGTCCCATCCCGATCATCATCACCACCATCATGGTCATCATCATCATCATTATCATCATCATCACCACCATCATCCTCATCGTCGTCATCACCATCACCATCATTATCATTATCATCATCAGCACCACCGTCATCATCACCACCACCACCATCGTCATCATCAGCAGCATCGTCATCTTCAGCATCATCATCATCATCATCATCATCACCATCGCCATCACCATCACCAACATCATCATCATAATCATCATCATCATCATCATCTTCATCGTCATCATCATTATTATCATCATCGTCATCATCATAATCATCAGTATCATCATCAGCATCATCATCACCACCATCATGGTCATCATCATCATCATCATCATCATCATCATCACCGTCATCATCATCATCATCATCATCATCAGCATGATCATCATCATCACCATCATCATCACCATCATCAGCATCATCATCAGCATCATCCCCCTACTCCCTCCTTCATCTCCTCCTCCTGCTCCCCCTCCTCCTCCTCCACTTTCCTTTCCCGCCCTCGTTACACTTGCCCTGCTCCTCCGTCCTCCCCCCTCCTCCTTTCTCCCTCCTCCCCCAATGGGCCCTCTGTGTCCTACGGGGTCATGCCACCTTGCCACGGGGCCATCAGCAGACGTAGCCACCTAGAACAGGAAGCCCATGAAGAGGTGCATCATGAGCGTACACAAGTTGCGAGGTCCAGATCGTGGTAGACCACCACGGCGGATGACATCGCGCCCTAGCAGCCCACAAGCAATGTTTAGCCGAAAGGAACGATGCCAGGCATACACCAAGCATGTGCCACAGAAGTCCGAGACGAGGGACGACCCGTCTGCGAGGATGATCAGGACACTTCTCGAGCCAAGCGAGGAAATCTGCACCAACTGGTTGTGACGACCGGGGAGATTGGTACACCTGGAGGAAGGTCAGCGCACCCCAGCGGTACATAGCCAGTCGCGGCCAGAGTTGTGACAATCATGCTGAAGCCCACGAGCGACGAAGAGTATGAGCATGGCCATGGACGCCTAGGCGATCCCCATGACGGTGACATGCGCTGCACGATTACCGATGGCGACGCCCTCCACGAGGAAGCCCGGCGCGTCCTCGCAGAGTACACCAGGCGCGGCAGATAAGAAGCAGACTTGCCAGCAGGTGCCCCACCGAAACGTCGTGTCCCCCGATGGTCCCGGGGACCCAGCGAAGCCTTGGGACACCTCGGGAAGCCCATGGATCGTCGACAATTTCTCATCGCGGGGGTTATGATCGCACGTGTCTGCTGTGCATGAGGTCGACCCAGTCCAGACCATGGCATGATAGCAATGCATATTGTATGGCAGACGGGGGCTCAGGCCTGCTGACCACCTAGAGCCCCAACCCCAGTGGAAGGGAATTCATCATACGATGGCTTCAGCCAAGATCGCTGCGGCAGCTTCCGTCCTCCTCGTCGTCCTCCTTTCCTCTTCCCTCCTCCCCATCGTTTCTCCCTCCTCCCTGGTTGTGTCCTCCCGCACGCCTCCTCCACCATTGTTGGTTCATCTGCGGCTGCACGTGGAAGCTTGGAAAAGGCGGCAAACACTTACTGCTCTGATCGTTCCATCTCTGGTCGGCTTCCTTGTGTCTTAGCCCGCCCCTACCCGCAGAGCGGCAGTGGGGTGAGAGGGATGAGCACGACGAGGAGGAAGGAGGAAGGAGGCGGGACGCGAATCGGAGCCGCCAGAGGACAGTGAGCAGGAGGACGGCGGGAAGGAGGAGAAGGAGGAAGATGAGGATGAGGACAGAATGGGGAGGAGCGGGCTGAGGAAGGGAGGGAGGGAGGGAGGAGGGAGGAGGGGATGGGCAGCGAGGAGAGAATCAAAGAGTGGACCGCGTGGGCGTCGAGGACATCGGCCCTCCTGCCACCCCTGCGGCAGGATGGGGGGCACACAGAGAAGAAGGAGGAGAAGGAGGAGGAGGACGAGGAGGAGGAAGAGGAGGACGAGGAGGAGGAGGAGGAGGACGAGGAGGAGGACGAGGAGGAGGACGAGGAGGAGGAGGACGAGGAGGAGGAGGAGGAGAAGGAAGGAGGACGGGGAACGAGCGAGACGTTCGCCATGGGGGAAACGGATTCTGTCAGCCACTCGCCGAGGGGGGTCCGGGGAGGGGGGAAGGCTTCTTAGAAGCACCCCTGCTTCTGAAGGCACGGGCCTTGTCTATGGATGTGAGGCCGGCGCCTTCTGTGAAGCAGCCTCTTTCTGAGAAGCCTTCCCCCCTCCCCCTGCCCCAGCGTGCGCGCCGCCAGTCCTGAGGGCAACGGGCCCGGAGGCTTTTCGCCGTTTGCGGGCTCTCGGAGCCCTCAACGGGCCCCGGCGCTGCCAGGAGACGACTCTGGGCGAAGCTGGTCCTCGGGGAAGGCCCAGGGTCCAGGGCCCGCTCCCCTCGGGACTCGTGTCCCCCATGCCCAAGGCGTCGGATGGGAATGGGGGAGGATGGAGGAGGCCCCTCTGCTCCCATCCGACGTCTCGCCCGTCTCGACCACTCCCGACCACATCGGCGTGGCTCCTCCGAGGGGCCGCACCGATGCGGGCAGGAGGCCGTCCGACGGCCCAGAAGCAGCTCGCGCCGTCCCCCCTCACGGGGCTGGAGGGCAGAACAAAAATGGAGGTGGCCCAAACGGAGAAGCTGGTCCCTCCTCCTCCTCCTCCTCCTCCTCCTGCTCCCTCCTCCTCCTCCTCCTCCTCCTCCTCCTCCTCCTCCTCCGCCTCCTCCTCCTCCCCTCCTCCTCCTCCTCCTCTCCTCCTCCTCCTCCTCCTCCCTCCTCCTCCTCCTCCTCCTCCTCCTCCTCGCTCCTCCTCCTCCTCCTCCTCCTCCTGCTCCTCGTCCTCCTCTGTCCTCCTCCTCCTCCTCGTCCTCCTCCTCGTCCTCCTCCTCCACCTCCTCCCTTCTCCTCCCCCCCCCCTCTGCTCTTGCCCCCCTGCGCATCTGCTGACGCGAATTTGCTGACGCGAGTGTGTACGCGTGACCCGCTAGCGACCCGAGTATGACTGCGGATCCGTGGCTGGGAGCGGTTTCAGAGCGCGGGGGGCGAGAGAGAGATAGAGAGAGAGATGGGGGCAAGAAGGGGGAGACCATCTTGAGGTCCCCTGGAGACCCCTCCGGGCCTCTGGAGACCCCTCCGGGCCTTCCGTCGCAGTCGACCAGATTATCGCCGGGCGGCTCTCGTCGAATAGTCAGCGCTGAAAAGGCCCCCTCGGAGGTGAGGGGCGCGGGCGGACGCTCGCGCTAGTCGCGAGCTGCTTCGTCCGCTTTTTCCGCCCGTGCACATCGATGCACGCTTCAATTTTGGAGGGCGGGCGCAAGATCTCCGCTGCGCGAGAGAGGCACGTCGCCATTCCTCGAGCTCTCCAGGGCTCATTTCGGCTCCTCCGAGTAGACTCGGTTCGATCTCGATGGGTTGCGACTCCGATTCGGTTCGACTTCGGATTCCAATTCGGGATCCGATTTATCAATAGAGGCCTGCTGGCCTGCCGACTTCCACAGGTTCGGCTATCCCGGCTCGGCTGCCGATCTCCGCCGATCCGATTCATTCCGATCGCCAATCCGATTTATCGCTTCTGGGCTCTCCTGGCTCTGCCCAGTGAGCTTCGACGAGGCCAGTGCGTGGAGCATCTGGAGCGTGTGCCTCGACCAGCCCGAGCTCCGAGAACCCACGCGAGCCCCGCCGCCCCCCCTCAGAACAGAACGCCACATGACAGCACATAGCGTCCTCCCTCCCGCGCCTTCTGCCGCGGATGTCACTGCTGCTGCTGCTGCTGCTGCTGCTGCTGCTGCCGCCGCTGCTGCTGCTGCTGCTGCTGCTGCTGCTGCTGCTGCTGCTGCTGTCACCTTGATCGTGGTGCTCGGAGGTGGCGCAAGCGGTATGGTCTCATGCCCCGTGCGCCACCTGCCGAGTGCCGCTCACAGTCCGAGCGCGCGCTCAGCGAAGCCGCGCGTCGCGTCATCAGCCTGCGCCCCCTGAGATCCGACGCTGCGAAACAATTGCAGCATCGCGAAAAAGCACGGCAAGAGCCCTGGGACCCGTCTTTCTGCTGCGTTTTTCGAGCCAGGTCGACTTGTGGCTGGGGTCCGAGTCCGGGCGAAAGAAACGCCCTGCGTGAAGAAATTGCAGCGCCCGGCTCTCAGGGCCCCCCCCGTGCCGAGCTTGGGTTTCGGGCCATATTATTCGGGGCTCCAGCGGCCGTTCGGGGCGACCCAGCAGCCCCCGGAACGCTCTCGGAGAGGCGCAGCTGCGGGAGTACACCCCGGGCGAGGAAAAGACGTCCAGGAACCAGCGAAAAACCGAAAA
>CAUYUJ010004459.1:477576-510076 GCA_963575745.1 Prorocentrum cordatum
ATTGCGGGAACGGAGGACTCGTACCCTTGGGAGCACCTGACCCACAGGGCAGGGACGGCCCTACATATTACGGCTACAGCTCAGCCTGCAGTTCTTATTCCAGCGGCAGGTTTGCCACCTAAGTCTGACATCCCTGTATCTACCACAGATGAGATATTTTGCACACTTTACCTTTCCTGCTGGCCTCATTCGGCCAGCTTGCGCAGCCTTGCACTTATTCGACCATCCTACACCAAGCATTGTGGGGTACTTAGGTGGACGGGGCCGGTGGCATACGAAGGTCAGGATAGCCGAGCACTACCACCTGGCAGGCGCCTACTTGATTCCTCTTCTTCACCGCAATGCTTCTATTTTAACTGCTGTGGCGCCTGCCAGGTGGACTGTCTGTGCCTCTTCGCTAGTCGGTGTTTCAATTTCCTTGTTCTTCCTACCAGAACGCTGCGCGCTAGTCCACGAAGTCCGAGCAGCGTAAAAGAGGAGCAGAAGACCCCACCGTGACTATGGGTCCATACTGTGGCCGATATCTCGAGTGGGGCGGAAATGTCCGCCCTATGTTGGGAGCTCCTTTGTTGTCGATTTCCGCCCTACTTTGCCCTCGCTGTTTCCTCTCTATCTTTGCGGAAATCGCCGCCCTATTCTTCCGAGGCGGAGATGTACGCTTTTTTGTTTCGCATCTTCTGGAATGCCTTTCCGACAGTTTCACCATATTTCACCGACCAGGGTACGGCGAATCCGCAGTCAGGGCCAGACCGTTGTTTGACGCTCCCGGGGCCCAGCGAGGGCCCCCCGACGTTGGAAACGACGAAGAACATTCGTCCTCATTATTGCAACACGTTCGGTGGCAATTCATGGGGGCCGCGCATGTCCTCGCAACTCCGTCTTTAGAGCGCATACGCGCACGCGAGCGTCTGATACTGGATGCGAGAATGCCGATTCAGCATCGATTGGAGTCCATTTAGCGCCGATTAGCAGCGCCCATAGTGTCGATTCGCGAGAGCCAGCAAGATGATACGGGAGGCCCCCGCCAGTTGCGACAGAACGTTGGAGGTTTCGGTTTGGGCCATCTGGTGTGCCGCGAGCAGGCGCTTTTTCCAGGCGAGAGAGGAAGATGGGGAGGAGGGGGGGAGGGGGAGGAGGAGGAAGAGGAGGAGGAGGAGGAGGAGGGGGAGGAAGAGGAAGAGAGGAAGAGGACGAGGAGGAGGAGGAGGAAGAGGAGGAAGGAGGGAAGAGGGAGCAGGCGGAGAAAAAGGAACCTTCCCTGGCCGGCAGGCGCCCAGGCGCTGCGGCGGCGCCGCTCGTGCCCGCGCCGTCGTGGACGCCCGCCGCGCCATCGCAGGCCGAGCGGCCGCCGCGCCCCGCCCGCCGCGCGCCCTGCCGGCCGGCGCGGGCGCGCAGGGAGGCCTCTGAAAAAGCTGCCGAGCAAAAGGCGGCGGAGGAAGAGGCGGAGGAGGAGGAGGAGGAGGAGGAGAAGGAGAATAGGAAGAATAAGAAAAAGAAGAAGGAGGAGGCGGAGTAGGAGGAGGAGGAGGAGGAGGAGGAGGAGGAGGAGGAGGAGGAGGAGGAGGAGGAGGAGGAGGGGAGAGCTGGAGGACGAGGAGGAGGAGGACGAGGAGGAGGAGGAGCAGGAGGAGGAGGAGCAGGAGGCGGAGGAAGAGAACCAAGGTAAACCCAATATTCATCAACGATGTTGGAATACACCCTGCCTCCAATCTCTCTCTTCACAGGTCCCATATAGGGATTTTTCCACTGAGGGAAGTGATGGGAAGTGCCCTGTTGGGGGACAGCCGTGTGGAAATCCTGGAGCGTGCCAAAAGTTCATTCTCAGGAGTTCAACGCCACGAGTCAACCTGACTGTTGCGTCCTGGCGATCCTGAATCGCGCCAGAACACCGTTCCTGGGCCTTTAACACAGCGGATCAGCGTAACTGGTGCGCCCTGACAACCCTCAATCGTTTCAAAACACCGTGTGTGGTACGTTAGCCATGAGAATCAGTTTACTTGATACAAAATTGTTCAAGCGAATGCGCGCGGCGCCAAGGCGAGAGCCGCATTTTGAAAACGGGCCGCCCTCAATCCGTCAAATCTTTGCGAAGTTTAAAACGAATGTGCGCGGCGCTAAGGCGAGAGCCACATTTTGAAAGCGAGCCGCCCTCGATCCGCTAAACTCCGTTCTGTGAAACTGTTGCAAATATGAAAACTAATATGCGCGGCGCTAAAGCGAAAACCACAGTTTGAAAACGGCCCGCCCTCAATCCGTGCAACTCTTTGCAAGTGTTTCAAACGAATGTGCGCGGCACTAAGGCGAGAGCTACAGTTTGAAAACAATCCGCCTTCAAGATGTGAAACACTTGCAAGCTGTTCAAACGAATGTGCGCGGCGCTAAGGCGAGAGCCACGTGTTGGAAGCGGCCCGCCCTCCATGTGTGAAGCTACTGCTAGTTTTTTAGCTTGAGGCTCATTAGTGGTAAGGAAGTCTCATACGAAACGCCTGGACCGTCCTTCCGACAGGCCTCGGGGTGCGACAGGGAGGATTTAGTCACAAGGAGAAGGAAAGGAGGAGGAGGAGGAGGAGGAGAAGCAGGAGCCGACAGCTTGCACCACCGTCTCTTTGTTTGTTCTGCCTGTGAGGAAGGGAGACGTGATCTGCTCCCGCCATGGCTGATTGAGGCGGCGAGGGCTCTGGACGACCCGCTGTATGAACGTTTAGTGTACCTGCATGGGGCCTTCAGACACCCGGGTGATGATTTCTCCCAACCGCTTTCTGTTTGTGGTGTATCGCAATAGTGGGCCACCAGAGACCCCTCCTCCTCCTGCCTGCCTGCGGCAATGAGCGTGTGGCCCCTAGTGATTCCATTTGGGGTTACCTGTTCATGGACGGTCCGCGTCGTAGGCATGTTGTTAAGGAGTTGTCTCGGGCTGGCTGGGATGTCGTCATGATGGGGAAAGATGGCGAGCTTCTTGGGACTCTCAAGGGACCTCTGTGGGCTCAATACCCTCAGACCCCTCAGGCTGCTGAAGTTGCTGCTTTCGCTTGGTCGGGGGCCTATGCCAGTGCTGCTTCCATTGGGTTCTCCGACAGTCAGAACGTAGTTGATCATGTGTCCTTGGGGGCCGATGCCTTGTCAGGCAAGAGGCAGTACAGCGGCCTCGTCCTCCAGGGACGCTTCGAATACGGTTCTCACCTTCATGCTCTCAAGAAGGTCGCCGCCCACTGCTCGCTCGAGGAGGACGGTATTTCGTCGGAAGAGCGGCTTCGACGGTGCGGGAATGTTACGCGGACTTGGCCGCGAAGGTTGGAGCAGTTTTGCACTCTTCGGCCGATCCCTGCGACCTTCACGAGCTCGACAGGCGAATTAAGACCGCTCGCCTGGTCTTGAAGGCGGGCTCTGTGCTGCTGCCGCTTCGGCCGAAGCTGGAGTTTCGAGGCACCGTCCGTTCGCTCCCTCCTTCTCTTGACAGCTCCCCCGTCCTCGTCAAATGGGCATTCTTGGTGCCAGGTAGGGTCTTTCTGGCAGTGTCGAGTTTGTCTCAGGGGTTCGCGAGCCAACCTGCCGCCCCCTGGAAGCTGCGCTGGCAAGTCGAGACTTGACCAGGGCGTTCTCCTCAGTCTGGGCCGCGGGGTGGTCGCCTTCCCTGGTTCCGACCGCTCAGTTTTGTTGTTGTGCTTGTCCTGCAAATTTTGCAGCAGTGGTTTTCAGGTCCCCCAAGCTTGGTAAAGTGTGTGGCCATCCTTCGGTCACCTCTCGTCGGAACATGCGCCGCCTTAAGCAGGCGTGGCATCCTGATAAAGATCAGGTTTGTGTTGACCTTGACGATATCACTGCTTTGTTGTAAAGGCGCTCCGTGGGTGTGTGCGGTCTCCCGCAGCTGAATCGCCTTCGAGAGTAGCCCACTTGGTGAGCCTCATCCAGCATCGAGTGAGGCGTTGGCGTTGCTGCCAAAAAAGAGGAGGAGGAGGAGGAGGAGGAGGGCCGCTTTCGGACCCCCCCCATGGGGCCTTCGAGAACGGGCGCCCGGGGCGGAGAGCTGAGCTGCCCCGATATTCAGAAGGGGGAAACCCAGAGATCCGGCGCTCCAACAAAAATCGGAGCGGCGGGGTAAGGGCCGTTTTCAGCCTCCCAACTCCCTCACCGGACCTCGGGGCCGTCGAAGAGCAACTCAGGACGAAGCACCGGCTCCAGGGAAGTGGTCCAGACCTGCGGGTACCAGGCAAGCATCGAAAAAGTTGGATCGGCCGGATGTCAGGGGAGGTACCAATACTGCTACCTTTCCTCGTTCTTGCCTCTTGCCTTTTGGGGCCTCAGGGGAGGCCCTCGTCTCCACCGCTGGATTCGCATCGAGTCGAGATTCTGGTCAGTACGCACCCAGGGAGAGGTCTGCAGAGTCGCGGTATCGGTACCGGTTTCCCCATGTGCTGGGCTGGCATCGAGTTCGCGCGCACGGCCTGGGGGCACAAACACACACACACACACACACACACACACACCACGCTTGCCAGAGCTTGTCGGCGGGGAGGTCCAGCGCTGGTGCAGGTGGCCTGGAGCGAGAACCCGCCTAGAGCGGGCATAGGGGGCCTGGGTGATCGCCTGCTGCCTCTGGGCCAGCTGGCCAGGTGCCTGGGATACGGAAGGTTCGTGTCGTGTCGGCGCGGCTGCGACGCCAGTGCGGGCGTTCGAGGTCGAACGCCGCCAGAGGCCCGGAACCGGCTGATGCCATGTGGGACGGCCCGGCGTTCGAGAAGCCGCCGATCTTTCAAGCTCGGACGATCCACGCGGTGTCAGACACCAGCGCCGGGGTCGTGACGGCACGAACCTGCCATTCGTTGCTGCGCTCGGGGGGCGAGGCCACTCAGGAAGCCGAGCCCCCGGGCCCCGCTGCCGCAGCGCGCGCTGGCCAGGCGAGCCGTGGTGCCCTCGCCGCAGCCGTGGTCGCCCTCCCGCAGCTCGGGGTGGCGGGCCCTGCGCCTCGGTGGCGCTGCAGCGCCTCGGGGCTCCCTTCCCTCTGCGCCCTCCCGTGCCTGGCCTCCACGGGGAGGCTCCGACCACGGCCACCCGGATCACTGCTCACGCTGGCGTGTGCAAGCTCGGAGGCACCGAGCTGCTCGCCGTGTCTGGCTCAACCTCAGCCGTGAAACGTATCCTCGTGCGGCGGGGTATGCAAAAAGCCGCTGGGTCACCGAGGGCTCCGATCCACCAGCGCTGGCCCTGGAGGGAGAAGCACCCCGACTCTTGCAATCGATGTTTGCCAAACCGACTGGGCGCGTTCACCACAGGCTTCGCTCCTCGGGGTGCTCACTATGGAGGGCGGCTTCCCTGCCCTCCATGACTGCCCTGATGCCTGGGCGGCGAAGAGGTTCGAGGTGCGAGGTTTCCGAACGTTTCCGTTGGTTCCTGGGCGCCTTCAGCTCCTCCTCCTCCTCCTCCTCCTCCTCCTCCTCCCTACCCCTCCTCCTCCCTACCCCTCCTCCTCCTCCTCCTCCTCCTCCTCTTCCTCCTCCTCTTAGGGAGGCTACAGACGGTGCCCGTTCCTTCTTCAAAGCAGGGGTGCTTCCAAGAAGCCCCCCCCCTCCCCCGCAGCGGGGGGTGCTCTGCAGCAGCCACGCCTCGCCGAGAGCGTCCCCAGGGGTGCCCGGCTCGCCCCCGGGCGGCCGCCGGAGGCCCGCGCGGCGGCCCGAGGGCCAGGCATGGCGCGGCTCTGAGATCCAGTTTTGAGTCGGGCCTGTCCCTCTACAGGAGGGATGTTCACAAGTAGTCCAAAAATACTCTGGGGACGATCTGTTGTTTTTTACTATGTTTGATAATGTTTGGTGCATCTTTGGAGTATGTTTAGCTTTTCGCCCAGCATCCCCCTGTGGGGGGACACGCCCGACCTGAAGCCAGGCATGGCGCGGCCCCGAGATCCAGTTCCAGGCCTGTTGCCACGGCTTCACGCCGGGCGTTGCCGCCCAGTCGCGGGCCCGGGCCTTCCTTGGCTTCGGACGCGCCCTGCTGGGGGCGACGTCGCGGGCATCGGCGGCGAGCCCAGGGGGGGGAGGCGAGAGTAGGAGGAGGCTTGAGTCGGGCCTGTCCCTCTACAGGGGAAATATTCAAAAGTAGTCCCAAAATAGTCTGGGGATGATGTTTTGACAATTTTTGAGCATTTGGGGTGCATTTTGGGGGTATTTTTTGTTTTTCGTCCAAAATCCCCCTGCAGGGGGACACGCCCGACTTGAGAGAAGGCCTTCTCGGAAGGCGGCGGGGCTTCTCAGCAGCCCTCGCGCCCGTGAGAAGTCTTCTGTGTCTTCGGGGAAGGCTTCTCAGAAGGCCGGGGGACTGCCGAGCCTTCTGAGAAGACCCGCCCCCTCTGACTTCCCCCCCGAGCTCGCCGCCACAGGGTGGAAATGTCCGCCCTGCTTATCAAGATCCTTTGATGCCGGTTTCCGCCTCACTTTGCCGTCGCCGTTTCCGCATTATGCTTGCGGAAACAGCGACCGTAGAGCGTTCCCGAGGTGGAAATGTCAGGTTTTGTTCGCATCGTTTGGGGAGCACTGCCGACACAATTGTCAGTCGAAAAAATCTGCCAAGATACGGCGGATTCGGAGTCAGGGAAGCCCTGAGAGCCTGACGTTGCAATTCGTCCTTAAATAGCGTGTTGCTAGAGGGCTCTATTAATAGAAGTAAAGAAGGGCCACAGAAGAGTCCCACAGGGGGGCTGGGGAGCCCCAGGCTGCATTGTCTGGCAGCCGTTCCGCCTGAGACCTCCTCGCGATTGTTTCAGGAATCGTGCTCTCGCCTCAGTGATGGCTGCAGTTTTGGTCCAGAGGGCCACGGTCCCTTCTAAAGGTAGACTCATGTCAGGCCCCAGAAAAAGATAGCGAACACTCATGCCACGTTCATCTGTCAACGCCGCCCCCTCCCCACAGTGTTCAAAGTCAGCGGTGGGTTTGATGAGTTGCACTTCCACTCCGGGCCCCAGGGCCGTCAGAGGCCGATGCAGCTCGATAACTGCCGCAGAAGGACGGGAATTAGGACTCCAGTCGTGATTCTCGAGATGTTTCAATTTTTCCTGCAACGTCGAACCTCGGGGAAGATGCCGATACCGTTGCTCGTCCAGGCTCAGCGGCCAACGGTTCTGGAATCACGGCGCCAAGCTCAAGTTCGGCGGGGCGGTTGCTCTACACAGGGTGGTCTCGCCGTTTCGCGATGAGGAGCCCAAGGTTCGGTGGGTCAGCCGCAGGGCCGCCAAGGGCGAGAGAAGGGAGAGTGGCCGGTAAGGCGCCATTGCGTGGGCGGGCATGCAGGATTATACCGAGGTTTTGCGTGCTCAGCTCGCAGCTTTCTGGGAAGGTAAACAGCCCGTCGACGGCAGCGCCACGGTGGATGCGGCCCTTAGGGCACTTGGGAAGGTGGAGCAGGAAGGCGGGGCCAGGCAAGATGCTCGCGGGGGCTCAGCTCACCCACGTGACCGATTTCAGGAGCGACCCAGAGGTTGGCGTGATCATCGAGAAGCCCAAAGCGGGGAAATAAAAGCTCTTGGACCAGGCGAAGCAGGTGAAGCCGATTGCAGTGCAGTTGCCCGACACGGCCAACAAGCGCAGTAGGGCCAAGCAGGCTGTGTCCAAGACCAGCGGCGTCTTGGAGTTGACGCAGGTGGCGCTCGCTATAGGCTCAAGCCAGCCATCGAGAAGCGAGGAGAGAACTCGCGACCCAGGAGCGGGCTCTGACCACCGCCAAGCCGGGCCCCTCCCCGCAGCAGTCGGGGGCGCCTCCTGAGGACGGCCTGCGCGGCCGGCCGGAGGCGATGGTCGCAGGGAGCCGCGCAGCGGAGCGGCGTGCCTCCCCGGACATCTGGCCGCTCGGGTGCTGTTCGATGCGTGGGCCCCGGAGGTCTGGACCACTTCCCCAGGGGCCGGTTTTTCGCCCTGAGCCCCAGAGATGCAACGTATAAAGAAAAATCGAGACGGAGTTTTTCGCAGGACGAACAGCCGGTCCTGGGGAACCGGTCGAGACTTCCGGGAACCCCGCATTGAACAGATCACGACATCGGATCTCTGGGTAGGGCCGGTTTTTCGTCCCGAGTCGTTCTGTTGACGGTCCCGAGGCCCGGCGGTGGCCCCCGGAGGCCGCAAGCGGCCCAGGACCGGCCGCACCCATGTCTGTGGTCAGTTGCGGGTCTCTGGGTCAGCTGCGGCGGCGGCAGCCGCGGCGCAGCAGCATGCCCGGCGTCGGCCCGGGCGGCCAGAGGGCGCAGAGGGCGGTGGGCGCAGGCCCGCGCCCACCGCCGCGTCGGGCGGCAGGCGCCTGCCGCAGGCGCCGGACAGCTGTGGTCAAGGCCTCCTACAGAGGTGGGGTTCGAGAGGAGGTTTGAACGGGACATGTCCCTCTGCAGTCAACAGTAGAACGAAAACAGTCTGGGGACGATTTTGGTCACTGTCGCCGGCTATGTCTGAATATTTTTGGACTATTCTTGATTGTTCGTCCAAAATCCGCCTGTCGGAGGACATGTCCCACCTAAGAGTAGATGGGGTCGGAGGATAGCGCCGCATCGCCGATACATCGACGATGCGGCTCAAGATGGAGCCCGTGTTTCCCCACGCCGACGTCGCCGATGCATCGCCGACGTCGACGATGCATCGCTGGTGCATCGCCGAGACATCGCCGATGCATCGCCGATGTATCGGCGATGCGGCGCGATCCTCCGACCCCATCTTCCCCGACCCCATCTGGGAGGCCTCTGTGTTGGCGGGTCCTGGCGGCGGCCCAGACCTCCAGGCCGCTCGCGGTGGGCGGAGGGTGGCGGCGCTTCGCGCGTCGCGGCCTGGGGCACCCGCGGCCGCCCTTCGCCGCTCATGGGTGCGGCGCGAGGGCGTGAGGGCGCCAAGAGATGGTCGCGGAGCGCGATGCCGGAAGTTGGGTGGCCCAGGGCCCCGAGGCGGCGTCTGGAGAGGGATCACGCCGCGGCTGCTCGGCTGCCGCGGGCGGGGGGGGGTCTTGATGGTGCGGATGTTGTGCGCGCTGTTGTCAAGATGCAGTCGCACAGCGGCGAACGGCGCGGCGCCGAGTCTACGGAAGGGGCTGGTGCAATCGTGCGAGGTGATGGCGGGCCTCGCGTCGTTGGGAGGTGGCCCCCGTGCTTGCGAGTGGCGCTGGTCCGAGAACGTCGCGTGCCCACCTTTCGTCTGGGTGAAACGAAAGCGGGGGCTCTCCATGCGTGGTGGCCAGGTGCGCGGTTCGCATCGTAGACTATTGAAGGTGGCAGCACGAGCGAGGTCTCCAGGTCTTCATCTTGAGCTGGCATCGCGTCACGGTCACCCGTGTGCCAGGCGAGCCCCGTTGTCCCGCGTGGCCATAGCGCATGTACGCCGTGGTCTTCGAGGCGGGATCGTGCGCATGACGGCGTAGTTTCATCAAGTTGAATCCCGCGGGCGGACCGAACGCGCCACACAGTGTTTTGCCAGCGGCGACGGCGGACGTCAATGCTTTCGGCTAGCCAAGGACACACACACACTTTTTCTTCCGACGCGCTGATGACGGCAGTCAGCGGGTAATGGTCAGTCGGAGCCCACATACATGCACGCACACAAACACAAGCACAAGCACAAACACAAACACAAACACAAACACACATACCCATACACATTCACATACACACACACGTATGTACGCACACACCAGCACACGTCTTCTTTCGCTGGCGATGTGACACCACAGCCGCGTCAAACTATGGGCGGGGAGCGAACATATTGACTGCAGTGCTGCCTTAAGGAGAATGCGTGACATACAACCTGCGTTGAGGACGGCGCTCGAGGAAAGGTGAAACCCCAACCAAGTTGTGCACGTGCAGCGATAAGCAGAGAGCACAGGATCCACACAGTGATCGCAGCGTGGCTTGCAGACGCGCGCCCACAATCACACACCAACCCACCCACACACCCAAGTTGGCTCAAGTTGGGCTCAAGTTGGGCAAGCTCGGCGCATCGCACTCTCTGTCTCTCGACCTGGATTACGACCATCGACATGAGCAGGGCCGAAAAGCAGAAGGCGGGTACGAGCACGGGATCGACGCCGAAGGATAAGAAGCTAAAGGTTGAAGAGGAAGAGAAGGAGGTAGAGGATGAAGCCATGGAGGGAGGAGACGAGGACATGAGCGCAAAGGAGATGCTAAAGAAGATGATGACCATGATGACGGCCATGAGGAAGGACATGAAGGCGACGAGGAAGGAGGTGGAAGAGGCAAAAGACATCGCTCAGCAAGCCAAGTATACAGCCAACATAGCAGAGCAGGCGGTGGAGGCAGTCAGGGAGGAGGTCAGTACAATCAAGGAGGATTTACCGAATATCGTAAAGGATCTCGTGAAATGGGAGGTTGGGGGGCAAGGGAGTAAGTGGGGCCCTTCAGCACCAGGGGCGCCTTCTCGAGCCAGGACCGGGGCCGACGAGAAGAAGGCAGAGAGATCTTCGCGTACCGTGACGTTCGGGACGTTCCTGGAGGACACGAAGGCTGACGATATCGTCGAGTTCATGAATGGCATACTGAAGGACGTCAACGACAAGGGATATTTGGAGGATGTGTTCGCGTTCGGGAAAAAGTTCGCGGAGAGAGGGGGGGCCATATTCAAATCGGTCGGCTGACGCCATGTGGGAGTACATGAGGAGTCATGCCGGGAAGCACGTGCACCAGTATAAGGGCAGCAAGGTGTATTGCAGCGCAGACTCGTATACGGACCCGGAGTCCGAGGACAGCAAGAGGGAGAAGGCAGTGCGGAAGGTCGCCCGCGCCGTCATCGAGACTAACGGCGGCAACGGGGAGGACGTGAAGAAACGCATTGGCACGAACTACAGGAAGGGCGTGGCGTGGTTCAATGAGAAGCGGATTGCACAGTGGAAGGGCGGAGAGATGGAGCTGCTTGGCCCGGATGCCGAGTGGAAGTCTGTTTTTCGTGAGCTCTTCAGCCGGTAGGGGCCGCGTGGCCCCCAGACACAGTGCCAGTTCGAGGAAGGCCCCATACATGGTCAAAGGTGGATCGGCGGGGACAGACAAAGACAGTGCAGTATCAGGAGGGGGAGGTAGAGGGAAGTATGCAGGGGTGGAGGGAGATGTGCCGGTCGAACTTGTACGCAGGGCCAGAGTGGTGAAGCCGAAGTTTGGCACTTTGGTTGAGTCTCCGGCTCCCGTCGATCCACGGGACAAGGGCGACGAGACAGGCAAAAAGGTCCGGATTCGTGCGTGGAGTGCAACTGGCATGAATGAGGAATCTTTGGATTGTATGCTAACGTTGTTGACTGCACGGGAAACTGAATAGGATGCAGTATTTGTGCAAGAGGGTCCGAAACGGGAGAGCGAAGAGTTATTTGGATTGGAAGGTTGTCATTTGTGGTTTGTCGTTTCATGTTGTGCTCGCCCTCGAAGCGTAGCAGTACTATTGCACAGGAGGTGGGCAGGTACCTCATGCCACCCCAAGTTTTTCACTTCTTATGGACGATCTGCATTTGTTGATTTGATCATGCACGGAATCAGCATGCGCCTTATATGCAATCATCTTCCGCATGGAGACTGGTCAGACATTGAGTATGATGCTGCCCTGGCCTGCCTCGAAGACATCGTCAATGCGGCGCGCAAGGTTGGGCGCCACGCAGTTGTGGGCACCGATGCCATTGCAGTAATTGGCAAACAAACTGTGAATGATTCGCCGAGTTTCGTTGGAAAATGGGGCATGCCTGACATAAATGAAAGAGGGGTGATGTTTTCAGCGTGGCTGCATTCAGCTCAACTTGCAGCGTGTAACACAATTTTCAAAAAGCGGCCGGAATTACAATGGACACATCAAATGTGGAACACGGGGAGGCGTCGACAGTTTGATTACATTTTGGTAGGCAGTTTTCTACGTGGGATGCTCACAGATTCTGGGGCTGACGACAGCATCGATTTCAAGTCGGACCACCGTTGTGTTCATGCGAACATGTCCATCAAAGTGCGGGCCACTCGCAAGAGGAGGGGCGGGAGGAGAACTTGCAATGAGAGGAATTTGGACGCAGAAGCCTTCCATGACAAACTTGATGCACTTGTTGCCAATCCGCCTGATGATGCCGAATCACTTGTTGAGAGTGTGGTTGCTGCCGCCCGGGCCTGCAGCACAGGCGTGGACAGGGAGCCCGAGTGTCAAGCCCCGTTACAACGTACAAGACTCCAGGAGCTCGTGGCCACAAAAAGTACCACCACGGATGCGGAAGAACGCAAATTGCTGACCAAATCCATATGGGAGCATTTGCGTGAGCAGAAAGAGGAGAAGAGGTCTGCGGGACTTGATCAGATTCTGAGCGCCAGCAAAGGCCAACGGGAGCTAGCAAAGTTGCTCGGTTCTCCGATCAAACGAAAACGCATAACTGCAGTCACTGATTCAAATGGCATACGGTGTACCGATAGAAACGACATTGTAGGTATTTGCACAATTGTATGCGACTTTGTATGCTGCTGTATCGAAGGATTTTGTTTGCCGCCAGGGTGACGTATCAGAAGCCATACAGTCAGCAGAAATTAGAGCAGCCTTGAAAAAACTGCGCGCTGGGAAAGCATGTGGCGACGATGGCCTTTATTCAGAGATTCTCAAGACAAATCATGAAGGCTTGGTATCCCTAATTGCACGAATGTTTACAGATATTCTGCATGGTACGGCTGATGTGCCAGCAACCTGGACGGTGATTCGGCTGATCGTGCCGTACAAAAAAGGCGAGGCTACACTGCCAAAGAACTACAGACTCATTGCAATTAGATCCGTCCTCAGCAAATTTTTCAGTGGCATATTGCTCTCACGTGTCGGCTCTTTGTTAGACTCTTTGCAGGGTGTGGAGCAGAGGGGGGTTCGGTCGGACTACAGTTGCAGTGACGTCGTCATGTTCATACGAATGGTTTCCGAGAAGGCCGAGGAATGGGGTGAAGAAGTTTGGGCTGCAAGTCTGGACCTCGAGAAAGCCTTCGACAAGGTCTACCACAGCTCTGTCCTCAATGCCCTGGAGGAGGCAGGCGTTGAGTCTGATATTGTTTGCTTCCTGTCTAGGCTATATGGGCAACAGAAGGCATACGTGCACCTCGATGGCACTACCCGGAGCAGGCTTTTCGACATATTGTGCGGCGTGCGGCAGGGAGACCCCATGCCACCAATTCTATTCAACAGTGTCACGAGACAAGTGTTCCAGATGTTGAAGGAAAAGTGGGCACGCGATGGGTTTGGAACAATTGTTTGTAGCAGTATCGCAGACAAGTCCACCCACGCTATGTTTGCAGACGACACAACATTGTTTGCAGCAAGTAAGCGGGCCCCCATCAAGATGATCAGGGATGGTCAAGCAGCTTTGGCGCAACAGGGCCCTCAACATGGACAAGTGCCTGGTTCAAACGTCTCGCGTGGATGCCCAGGGCCAGCCGGTCGATGTGGATGGGCAGTCGATCCCAATGGTGACAGCAAGCGAAGGTTTCAAGGTCCTGGGCACACAGTGGACACTCAATGGCAGGACCTCCGCAGAGCTGGCTCAAGGTCTTTGATGCAAGTGTCACGCAGACAGCTTTGTGGTGTTGCGAGTCTTGGCTACTTACTGTCAAGGAGAAACGTCTACTGGAGAGCACGCAGAATAGGATACTGAGAAAAATCGCCGGCCCATGTCGGCGACCAAACGAACCATGGGTCGATTGGATTAAGCGTTGAGCTCGAGCCGCGCGCAAACATGCAGAGAAGGCAGGCATCAGGTTCTGGCTCGACACTCACCTCAAAGCCAAATGGTGCTGGGCCGGGCATGTTCTGCGAATGCAATCGGAACGGCTCGCACGCAGAGCAGCAACATGGCGTGATTCTGAATGGTGGAAGACGGAGATGGAGACGTTTTCCGCAAGCCTGCGGCTCCACCGGCCGCGCCGGACACGGTGGTTCAGATGGGAAGACGAATTCAAGAGATATGCACATTCACACGGGTGGTGTTCGTGGCAGGCTGTCGCCCAGCAGCGTGACAGCGATGGGAGAGCTTCAATCTGGCTACAACATTGGAAAGGATTCGTAAAAGGAGATGAAGAAGAAGTGAGGGGCCATTGCCCCGCCGGGCGCGCTGCACCAGCCATCCTGATGCGCCCAACCTTGAACCTTAAACCTTGAACCTTGAACCTTGAACCCACACACCCACCCACCCACCCACCCACACCCACCCACCCACCCACCACCCACCCACCCTCCAACCCCCCCCCCCCCGCAACCACACACACACACACACACCGTCCGCCCCCTCCCTTCCATCCCTTCCACCTCTCCCCCTGCAGTGGAAACCAATGACAAGAAACACCCTGCTTTCCTCCAGTGTGCCGTGGGTTTCTTGGGTTTCGATGGCTTTGCGATGGAAGGCGTGACGTTTTCACACCAAAAATCAACGGACGTCCTGGGGTTCAAGGCTTGGGTTTCTTGTGGAAGGCTTCTTGTGGCCGAGCTCATACTGTGCACTCCTTCCCTCCCTGCCTCCTCCCCTCCCTTCCTTCTTCCCTCCCTCCTGTCCTTTTCCTCCCTCCCTCCAACTCTCCTCCCTCCCTCCCTGCCTCCTCCCCTCTCTTCCTCCTTCCCTCCCTCCCATCCTTCTCCTCCTCCTCCTTCTTCTCCTCCTCCTCCTCCTCCTCCTCCTCGTCCTCGCTCCCCCTCTCCCATCCTCCCTTGCTTTGGCGTCGCAGCGTCATGGGGCAGCAGCCGCGCGCGCCGAGAGCACCCTCGCCGGAAGGCTCGCCGGGTCGCTTTTCATCCGCGGGTGGCGGCAGCGCGCGAGACATGACCGTTCGTGCCCTTGTGGCCCCCCGCCTCTCCTGCCTCCCCTGGTCCTCCCTCTTCCCGAAGAGTAATAATAATAATAATAATGATGATACTAATAATAATAAGAAGAATAGTAGTAATAATAATAATAATAATAATAATAATAATAGTAAGAAGAAGAAGAAGAAGAAGAAGAAGAAGCGGCACAAGCATAAACTGTCGGAGCTCCGCCCGGATCTCTTGGGTCTGCGCTGGGGCCCCCTGGCGGCGCCTCCGGCGCCGCCCCTGGCGCGCTCCGCGCTCCAGTTCCAGCGCAAATCCAAAACACCCGCGCGGACCTCCCACAGTTTATGTTTATGCAGTTGGTTTTCCTCTATCTTCCCCGCCCTTGGATCTGCCTCTTCTGGGGCAGGCCAGCCTATGTCCTACCCTGACTCTTGATCCGCCCCATCCTGGGCGCTGTCGCAAGTAATGCGGACATGTCGGCCCTCCTTTTCAGGTTCCTTTGATGCCGATTTCCGCCCTACTCTGCCGCCGCTGTTCCCGCCATGCCTTTGCGGAAGTAGCCTCCCTAGTCTTCTGAGACGGGCGTTTCCGCACTTTGTTTTCGCATCTTTTGTGGCGCATTCCCGACACAACTTCAAATCGGAAATCAACCAAAGCACGGCGGATTTGGAGTCAGGGTCCCGCCCCGCCCCTGGCCTTTTCGGGGGCAGGCCGGCCTACGTCCTACCGTCCTAATTACGTCCTTGGTCCTCCCCGCCGCTTCGGAGGTGCAGAGTCTGCCCTTGACCCTGCCCTGCAGGGCGCGTTCTTGGCCAGGATCTCGAGGGGGGATGCGGCCATGGCCACGAGAAGCCCCTCCCTTCGAGAGCCATAAGGGCCCCAGAACGTGCACAAAGCTTCAAGCCTCGATCCTCGATGCCTTCGCCCCCAGACCTCCGATGCTTCGATTTTTTACATGCGGGGTCCCCGGAGCTCTGGACCACTTCACGGGGATCGATGTTATAGTCCCGGCTCGCGTACGGTCCTGGGGCCCGGCGAGGCCCCCCAGACGCCGAAACCGGCCCGTTTTGGATATGGTCCTGGGGCCCAGCGAGTCCCCCAGACGCCGAAAACGACTACAAATTCGGTAGCAAATCATGGGAGCCTGGTATACCCTTAATTCCGTTTCTAGCGTCGAGTAGCGTCGATTAGCTCCTGGGAGTCGATGGATGGGCGGATTTAGCGTCGACTAGTGTCGACTAGCGTCGACTGGCGTCGATTTAGCGTCGTTTTAGCGCGAGGATGGTATGGGAGGCGGCTCCACCTGTGCTGCCACGGAACGCACACGTCCGTCCCGAGTTTTGCTCCGCGCGTTGAGCGTGTGAGAGCTCGCGCCGTCGCAGGCCCCCGCGCTCGGCATCCGGGACGCGCACGACCTCGTCGGCCTGCACGCGGGCGCCCGGGCGAAGGAAAGCTTGGCACGTGCACCGGCCCGGGCCGCGCCCGTCCTGGGCCCAGGATCTCGGGGGAGGAGGAGGGCACCGCCGCACCGCTGTGCCCTTCTCCCCCGCTCTCCTTCCCCGTTCTTCGGCCTCCCGGGAGGCCCTCGTCGGCACCGCTGGCTTCGCCTCGAGGTCCTAGAGAGCCGGCACGGCACCCCGGGGAGTGGTCTTTTGGGGGTGGCGGTGCGTCGGTGCCCTTCCTGGCGTTCCCAGTGGTCGGCTCGGTGCGCGTGCCTCCCCTGGCCAGCGCGAGGAGGGCGAGTGCACCCCTCCCGGGCTCAGGGCGGGCCTTCCGGGGCAGCGTCAGGGGTTGATGGGCTCGGGGGGGGGGGGGGCGCGTCGACGCCCAAAATCGCCCAATATCGCCCAATGGTCGACAAGAGGGGCCCGATAGCCGGCAGCCCACCCCGCCCAGGAGCGCGCGGTGTCGCTATGGGGAGCCTTTCGCCGATCTGTCAGCGATACATCGCCGATTCGGGGTCGATGTTCCTCCCTCCCCCTGACCTGGCCCCCCCCCCAATCGCTGCCCCTCAGGCCTGACCAGGATCGGTGCATGTGCATACCCAGACGTGCGACGTCTTGATTTTTCAATGCGCGGTCCCTCAGAAGTCCCGACCCTTTCTCCAGGGCAGGCTTTTCGTCCCGAGTCTTTTTTGTTGACGGCCCCGAGGCTCGGCGAGGGCCCCAGGAGGTCGAAATCGACGACGACGACGACGACGACGAGGAGGAGGAGGAGGAGGAGGAGGAGAAGGAGGAGGAGAGGAGAAAGGAGAGAGGAGAGGGCCCCCAGAGGTCGAAAACGACGAACAATCTTCGCACTCGTTTTTCAACACGTTGAAGGTCTGGCCTCCGGGTGGGAGCCAAAACTCGAGCCTCTGGCGGCCGCGTTCGGGACGATCCGCGCAAACCCCGGGAGCGCTCCGCGGTGAGGCGCAGCCGCTGGAGGGCACCCCGAGTCTGGAAAGCCGCCGAGATCCGAGAAGAGCGTCCGAGGCCCAGACCCTCTCGAGTCATGAAAAAATCACGACTGGAGGTCTTTCGCAATTTTCGGCCCATGGGTGCCCTTACTGGGCCTCGGGACCGTGAAAAAACGATTCAGGAAGAAAGACTGGTCCCGGGGGATGGGTCGAGACCTTTGGGGGTCGACGTCATGAAGTTATCTCGGCGAAGGACCCAAGCATATGCAGTTGTGGGTACCGCAATTGTGAATATCTCCTTCGGTGAAGCTCCCTATTGGGCCACGAAGCGCTGCACTGGGTGGGGGGGAACGCATGCGGGCTGCGGCCGTCGGTGGAGCCCCCTGCGGGGCCACGAAGCGCTGTACTGGGCGGGTGAAACAGCCACATTGGGTGTGTGGGACGCATGCGGGCGGTCCCACTGGGGGTCTCAGTGGAGCTCCCTATGGGGCCACGAAACATTGTACTGGGTGGGTGAAAATGCCAAATTGGGTTTTCGGGACGCATGCGGACGGCGACACTGGGGCCTTCGGCGGAGCTCCCCATGGGGCCACGAAACCTTGTACTGGGCGGGTGACAATGCCAAAATCGGTTGTCGGGACACATGCGGACGGTCCCACTGGGGGCTTCGGTGGAGCTCCCTATGGGGCCACGAAACGCTGTACTGGGTGGGTGACAATGCCAAATTGGGTTGTCGAGACGCATGCGGACGGTGGCACTGGGGCCTTCGGTGGAGCTCCCCATCGGGCCACGATGCGCTCACTTGGTGGGTGAGAATGCCGAATTGGGTTTTCGGGACGCATGCGGACGGTCCCACTGGGGGCTTCGGTGGAGCTCCCTATGGGGCCACGAAACGCTGTACTGGGTGGGTGAACTTGCCAAATTTGGGTTTTCGGGACGCATGTGGACGGTGGTACTGGGGTCTTCGGCGAAGCTCCTCATGGGGCCACGAAGCGCTGTATTGGGTGGGTGAGAATGCCAAATTAGGTTTTCGGGACGCATGCGGACGGTCCCGCTGGGGCCTTCGGTAGATCCCTTTGGAGCCACGAAACAGTGTACTGAGTGGGTGAAAATGCCAAATTGGGTTTTCGGGAAAAACGCCACTGGGGCCGTCGGTGAGGCTCCTCATGGGGCCACGGAACGGTGTACTGGGTGTGCGGGACGCATGCGGACGCTAGCACTGGGACCTTCGGTGGGGTTCCAGATGGGGCCACGAAGCGTGTGAGGGGTGTGCTGAAACTGGTGATGATGATGATGGTGATGGAGGAGGGAAGAGAGGGAGGAGGAGAAGGAGGAGGAGGAGGAGGAGAACGCATCACCCTGGGTTATGAGAGGTTGACCCGGTAAGTGCTTTCAGGCCGGTTCAGTCGTCAACAGGGGGGGGGGTTGTTGTGGAACGTTCCCGCCGTTATTCATCTTTCCAGGGGGACCAGCTTCGATCGGACCCCCCGTCATTTCTCCCAAGTGGGGGGTCTGCCTGCGCGCGATGTGCCAGTTGTCGCCTGCCCAACGAGAGTATCCGCCGTTATTCATCTTTCCAGGGGGACCAGCTTCGATCGAACCCCCCGTCAAGTTCTACTGCGCGCGAACTCGAGGAGGGTACTACGACTACCTACGACTACGACTACGACTACTACTACTACTACTACTACTACGACTACTACTACTACTACTACTACTACTACTACTACTACTACTACTACTACTACTACTACTACTACTACTACGACGACGACGACGACGACGACACGACGACGACGACGACGACGACGACGACGACGACTACTACTACTACTACTACTACTACTACTACTACTACTACTACTACTACTACTACTACTACTACTACTACTACTACTACTACTACTACTACTACTACTACTACTACTACTACTACTACTACTACTTACTACTACTACTACTACTACTACTACTACTACTACTACTACTACTACTACTACTACTACTACTACTACTACTACTACTACTACTACTCGTACTACTGGACTAGAGTACTCTTAGTACGACTACAGCACTATTACTACAACGAGTACAGCAATCGAGTGTTACTACTACAGTATTGGTACTACAGCGCTACAGTATCAGGGCACGGTTGCCGTACTTGAGTAGTACAGTCTCAGAGTAGGGCAGTTTCGGGCGGGGTTAAGACGAGGATATACATACGTTCCAGAGCGGTCCAGGCCTCGGAAAAATAGCGAACACTTATGCCACATTCATCTGTCAACGCCTCCCCCTCGCCCCAGTGTTCAAAGTTGGCGGTGGGTCTGATGAGTTGCACCTCGACCGTAGTCTCTTTCGTGCGTGCCAACTTTGAGTTTGGGGGGCAGTGGGGGTGTTCACTAAATTTTTCCCTCCACCGTCTGGAACGCTCTCAGAGCGTTCCCGAACGCTCTGAGAAGGCCGCGGCGCCCGAGGCATCCCCCAGAGCCGCCGGGCCTCAGAGAGTGTCGATGTATCCTCACCCATTGTTTGTCCTCGTATTGGCTTCGTTTTACCAGGAGGCCCCGGAGGCAACGGGAGGCATACTGGAAAGGCAACGGGAGGCATACTGGGAGGCATACCAGGAGTTCCTCAGAAGGGTCTAGAGGAGTTTCCACCAGGGGCTCCACCTGGAGTTCTCATAGAAGGCGCCGGGTCTCAGAGAGTCTCGTTCTACCCTCACCCACTGTTGTCTTCGTCGTGGCTTCGTCTTAGTTTCGGCGTCACCCCAACATACTTGTCCTGTGTGTGCGTCGCCCCCCCCCCCCCCCCAAGGGGCGACGCACGCACCGAGAAATCTTGTAGTGTACGCGTCGTGGCGGGCCCTATATGTAGCCACGCCGCTCGGGAAACGAGATACTAAGAGATGGGTGTACTATATGCTCGGGTCGGACGCGCGCCTCCTCCGAGCGCCCTCGTGCGTCGCCGCGAGCGCGTGGTCTACTCGTGTCTTACCCGCCCCCCCGCGAAACTTTTCTTTTTAGTCGTGTCGCTGCCATTTTTCAAGATCGCGTGCCCACATTGCTTGCTCGCGACGCGAGCATGTCTGGGTAGCTCTCTCTGCTCCCAGGCGTGCGCTCGAGGGCCACCGCCCGCAGTGCGCCGCCCTCCGCCGCTGGCCGCGGCTGCCTGGAAGGCCGCTCGGGGCCCAAGGGACGGGGGGCCAATGCGGACGGGGGTCAGTCAGAGCGCCGGATCTCGCAGGACCCTGCAGAGCCAGTCCCCCTCGAGCCATGGAAAAAGAACGGCGGGAGGTGTTTCGCCATTTTCGGCCCCTGGGGGCCCTCACTGGGCCTCGGGACAGTGGAAAAACGATTCGGGACGAAAGACTGGTCCTGGGGAATGGGTCGAGACCTCTGGGGGTCGACGTCATAGAAAAACCATGACGTCGGCGCTCTGGGGAGCCAGTGTCGCACTGGCACGGGCTTGGGCGCAGGATCCCGCAGGATCTCGCAGGACGTTCCGGGAGCCTGCAAAGCCTGACTGACCCGGCTCTGGACTGACCCCGGGTCAGCAGATCCCTGAGGCCTGGCCGAGCGGCACCGCGCGGAGGCGGCGGCGCGCCGGGGCCTGGGCGCGCCGGGTGCGCTGACCGTGGAGGAGCGGCTGCGGGCAAGCTTTTACGTCGCACGCGGCAGGGGGAACCCGCACGCGCTTTGGGCGAGACCAGGACACGGCGGCGCGACTTCGCGTCGCCGTCGCGCAAACGCGCGGCCGCCTTCTCGTCTTCCTCCTCCCTGTTGCATGAGGGTCAATTAATGAGCCCGCATTCAAGAGGGCGGGGGAACACGAGAAGGCGGCCGTGGAGGGGGGGGGGACAGGGCGCGGGGGCGCTCTCACGCAGCGAAGTTGCGGCGGGTGCGCGGGAGCGGCGGGCTGAAGGCTGCGGGCAAGCACGAGCGGCGAAGGTACAATTCGCGGGCCCTGAGGGAAGGGGGTCCTGATGCTTTTCGCCGTTTTCGGGCTCTCGGGGCCCTCCACGGGCCCTCCTCCTCCTCCTCCTCCTCCTCCTCCTCCTCCTCCTCCTCCCTCCTCCTCCTCCCTACCCCTCCTCCTCCTCCTCCTCCTCCTCCTCCTCCTCCCCAGGGAAACGACTCGGGATGAAGATCTCGTCCTGGGGGAAGGCCCTGGGCTCCACGATCCGCTGCACCTGGACCCGCCAAGGGCGTTCCCAGAGATCGGACGCTCCAAACATTTTGGAGCGGCGGGTTTGGGGCCGTTTTCGGCCTCCACGGGCCCTCGCTGGGCCTCGGGGCCGTCAATCGAGGGTCCCCAAAATGGGTGGTGATCACACCGTGTGGTGAGTCGGTGGGGATTCGGGGTCACCGCACGGTTTTGGGACTTGGGTCGTTCTCCGAGGATGTCTCGGGCGACTGGGGCTTCCAGGGTCCCAAGCCCGTGCAGTGACAGACCGTGCGGTGAGGTCTCTTGGGGTTCCGAGGTCACCGCACGGTCTGTCACTGCACGGTTTTGGGGCCACTACCAAAAAAACGACTCAGAACGAGACACCAGCCCCTAAGGAAGTGGTCCAGACCTCCAGGGCCCACGCATCAAAAAATTGGAGCGGCCAGATGTCTTGGTTCCTAAAGGTTTGACCATGTCTGCAGCTAGGGTCACCACGAGGGTGCGAAGTCAGTCGGGCTTCGCGGTCTAGGCGATTTCAGAGCGAGGCGCGAGTCCTTCGTCCTTTTTCCAGGGGGGAAGGGGGGCGGCGCGAAAGCGCGAGGATAATCGCGCTTCGCGGAGCGCGAAGTGCGAAGATAGTTGCCCTAGCTGTAGATATGCGAGCCCCCCCCCCGTAGAATCCTTCGACGTGGGGTCTGGCGGCGGTGGAGCAGGTTTCGACCCACACCCATGTTCCCTGCAGGCATTATATGTTAATTACCGTTCTGCCTCGGCGCAGCATCGCCTGCGGATGGTCTCGCGTCGCCCACCTCGATTCACATGCGCACCATGGCAGAATGGTCACAGACACTCGCAACGGGTTAGCATTCGTATCCGCGCCCTGGAAGTCTGGATTCTGGGGCTGGGGCGCGGATACGCGGCCGCACGGATACGCTCCGCGCGGGGCGTCCGCGAAAAAACGCATCATATATCCGCGGGGTTGCGGCCCAGGGGCCAGCCCGGCCCCCCCGAGGCCGCGCTTACGGATACCTCGTTCGCCCGCGAGGTCAGGGTGGCCATTCGTTGGAGTCCTCCAAGGCATGGGAAAAATCAAGACGGCGGTGTTTCGTCGCTGTCGGCCTCCAGGGGCCCTCGCCGGGCCTCGGGAGCGTCAGACAACGGTCCTGGAGGAAAAGCCAGCCCTGGGGAAAGGGTCAAGAGTTGCGGGGGCCCCGTGCAGTCGGGCCGCTGGAACCCCTTTCGTTGGGGAGGGTCTCAGTGTCCCTTGCTTGGTTTAACGTTCGTCTT
This sequence comes from Prorocentrum cordatum, assembly GCA_963575745.1. Classification (NCBI taxonomy): domain Eukaryota; class Dinophyceae; order Prorocentrales; family Prorocentraceae; genus Prorocentrum; species Prorocentrum cordatum. The sequence goes on from CAUYUJ010004459.1 coordinate 500,185, forward strand.
AGGTGTTCCTTAGGCTTTCGATGGGGAACCGAAGTTTAACTCATGGGCAAAAGGGGCCCAGCTCCTTGTTTAAGGTTCCTTAAGGCAGCGTTTCGATTGTATGGAAAACGAGACATCGGAGGTCTGGGTGGCCCTTCGCCAGAGTGGGAGGAGGAGGAGGAGGAGGAGGAGGAGGAGGAGACCTTAGACCTTAGACCAACTCATGGAATCCTGACTGTGCTCCCTGCCGCACTGCACCACCGCCTGAACTCAAGCTGCAATTCGACACGCACTAGGACTCTGAGGCGGGTCACTACGGACCCCACTTCACTCACTAAGGCGAGACCTTCGCTCACCCCATCAGAGGCACTGGCCACGTCTGACAGGCCAGCGGGCACGCAAGAGGCCGTCAGCCCACAGGCTCAGGAAGCTCCTCTCCCCCGCCCCCGCTCCGACCCGACCCACCACCCCGCCCCCTTCCTCTATCAAGCAACGAGCGGCTACGAGCCAGCACTACAGTCGGGATAGGCGGCAGCCCAGGGTCACTGTATGTTGCAGCAGTTCGCCCAGGTCGGTCCAGCACATCTGGTGCCACCAATCCTCTAGAATTCAACTCTTGCAGCCGCGAGCTAGTACTCGAGCTCCGTCGGACTTGTTCACCCTGGCCATAAGCTCCCGCTCGAAGGGGGAGGAGGAGCTCTGGTGCGGGCCCACCCTGAGATCCGGGCGGTGCATTTTTTGTTCGCACGGGGCGCTGACGCCCGGCTTTCCTGGCTTTGGGACCATTCGGGGCCCAAGGGACGGGGGGCCAATGCGGACGGGGGTCAGTCAGAGCGCCGGATCTCGCAGGACCCTGCAGAGCCAGACCCCCTCGAGCCATGCAAAAATAACGACGGGATGTTTTTCGCCATTTTCGGCCCCTAGGGGCCCTCACTGGGCCTCGGGACAGTGAAACAACGACTTGGGACGAAAGACCGGTCCCCGGGAATGGTTCGAGACCTCCGGGGTCGACGTCACAGAAAAACCCTGACGTCGGGGGTTTGGGGAGCCAGGGTCGCATTGACCTGGGCTTGGGTGCAGGATCTCGCAGGATCCTGCAAGCCCGACTGGCCCGGCTGTGGATTGAACCAGGGTCAGTGCATCCCCGATCCATCGCATATCGATCCAGCTCGAGAAATGGCGCTGACAGACGGGGTCCAGGGCTCTTGTCGGGATCTTTCGCGAACTTGCTGTTTTTTCGCAACGCAGGATGTCAAGGAACAAAGGTCCCGCCAGCACTGGCCTGCGCTCTTGGATTTGGCCTCCCAACTGCCTCCGAAGAACCGTGTACCAGCGGCCTGAGGTCGCTCTTGCCTGGGGTCACCCTTGCGTGCAGCCGAGGAGTGGATGCCTCGCCGCCCGAGGCTGCCTCCGCCCCCGCCGCTCTGGAAGGGCGCTCCGCCGGGCCGCGGCGCTCTTGGGGGGAGGGGAGGGGGGCAGGCGGCGCTCTCTGCCCGCCAGGGGTCGCCTCGTCGCGCGCTGCTGGGCGCCCGCACGGCGGTCGACTTCTGGGCTCCTCTTCCTCGGCGGGCCCATGCGCGCAGACAGACAGCGGCATTCACCGGTGCTGCATTTCGCGAGGTCTTTGGCGTGGCCTGGGGCGCGGGATCGACGAGGGCGCTCGCACCGCAGGTTGCGGCCACCCGGCTGGCCCGAGGCGGCAGACTGCCACGGGACGACCCAAGGCAGGTCCAAAGCGAGCCGAACACGGTCCAGGATGGCCCCAGGGCTTTGTCACCAAGACCCCCCCCCCAGCAGGGCTCCAAGACCGGCGCCCCAATGATTGAGACACAGTTTGGCTCTCGGGTTTCTCGTCTACCACCCGTGTTGGCGCACGATGTGTTCCAGAAGGTTTCAAGACGGCATCTGGACCTTTCCAGTCGGCCTCCAAGCGGTCTAAAAGCCCCCACCAGAGGTTCCCAACACGTCCCCAACGCAGTAGAAGACGCAATTGCAGTCAAGTTACTTTGCGGCGACAAGCAAGCCAACATGATTCTGCAACGAACACCTAGCGAAACATTCCAGTTGCCCTGCGACCAGTCCACCCAGCTTGGAAGAGTCTTGACGCGCAAGCTGACTTCATAAGAGTATTCGTACGTGCTTCTCGGGGCGAACCTGCTCCAGCGCGGCAGGCTGCAACGTCGAACGAGCGATGCGTTCTGCCGCGCGGTCTTGGCTTTCGTAGCGCTTTCAGTAAGGTGGCAGTTTGCGAGTACGACGTCTGCATGTAAGGTGGGGGCGTTCGTTAAGGCAAGAGCCCAGGAGACTTCTGACCCTGGAGGCGTCCTTATCTGATGAGAGCGGCGGTGATATCCATGACCAAGCCTCAGTCGGCGTTCCATCAGTTTTCATACCCTGGATTCCTTGTCTAATGATTCCTCATTCAATGCCCTCGCCGCGTACGCAGTCTGTCCGTCTGTCTTGGTTGGGCAGCCTGCGTATTCAGAGTGAGTCACCAGCATAATGCATATTGCATGCTCTGCAGGTCCGGCGGCAGCGTGGCCCTGACGACCGCGCAGCTGCCTGCTGGCCAACACCGTCGCGAGCTGCTGAGGCTTGTGAGGTCGCAGCTTGTCACCATCGTCTCCGGCGAGACGGGCAGGACATGTTCTTGTCTCGGGCTGGAGTGCGAAAATTTGGCTCGTGCTGGAGTGCGAAAGCATGTAAGTTACCGCCACTGGCGTAAAACAACAAAAACACGCCCACCAATTGGAGAATCCCAGGCCCATTCGTTGAGAACCCCCGCGTCCCCCGATGTCAGTGTGGAAACGGTTGTGCCTGCAGGGTTGAGTTATTGGCGTTTATTCTGCCGATGGCTGCCTTCCTACAGCGGCCGCGCAGGCAACATTGAAATGGGCGGCCCAGGGGTGGCCTCCTCGAAGCAACATCTTTGGATTGGCGTTTTGTTGCGCCAACAGCGGTATCAAAGGCCTCGTGGCGCGTTTGCACATGCACACGACTCCCATAGCCTGGCGACACGAGGAGTATGGGGAGCAGTCCCCCTTTCCATCCTTCTCCGAGCATCTACGTGTTTGGCGAGCTAGAGGGACTGCGCAAACGCTCAGGGTCTCCAAACGTGCTAAACAGTTGCACGTTTCGCTTAACCCATGTTGATAAGGCATACGAGTTCGGGCAAACGTTGGAAGATTCCCACCCCCTACCCTACGAGTAATGTATAGCTGTTTTGGACATCTGTTTTCACGATGTCACATCAGGGACGATGTATTGGGAAGATGGTAGTTTCCTCGTGCTGGAGGGTTAGGGGGGATGATGAGAACGAGGTTAAGGAAGAGGAGGAGCAGTAAGAGCATGTAAGAGCTGGATGGGCAGGATAAATAAGAAGGGATGAAGATACCACGAAAGAGCAGGAATGAAACAAAAAACAGTAGCAGCAGCAGCATGAAGAGCAGCGGGTCGAGGGAGGGTGAAAAGAAGATTGTGGAGGAGGAGCAGGATAATGATAAGGAGGAGGAGGAGGAGGAGGAGGAGGAGGAGGAGGAGCGTAGCAAAAGTGCGGCTCTCAGCGGGAAGACAACCTGCATCCCCCAGCAGATGATGGACGATCGCAGCTTGGTCGCCGCCGCCTGAAGCGTTCCTCTCGCTTGCTGCGTCTCCTCCCGCTCCTCAGCCTTGCCTCCCTCCTCCTCCTCCTCCTCTTGCTGCTCCTCCTCCTGGCTACATATCCCTCCTCCTCCTCCCTAGTGCTTCTTCCCTCCCCTGTCCTCCCTCATCTTTCTGCTTTCCCCCTTCCATTCTCATCGCTCGATGCTGATCCGCCTCCTCCTCCTCATGCTTCCTCTCCCAGTAGATGATCGATCAGCGTCACTGGCTCAGCTCTCGCACACAGTACCGTTTGAAGCTTGGATTATTGCCTGCATTTTCAATATCTTGCTCCTTCGGTTCCTCCTCCTCATCCTCCTTCTGCCCATCATCATCGAGCCTCCTATGATGATCATTATGGTCATCATGTTGCGCCTCCTTATTCTGCTCCTTCTGCTTCTCCTGCAGCTGCTCCTACTTCTCATTTCCCTGCTCCTCCTCCTCCTCCGCCTTATTGTGAGATCATCCTCGTCCGTCGATCGTGCATCCGTTTCCCTTTGTGCCCCACCGATATCCATTTCGATCGCACAACTAACTTGGAGGCGTGTAACCCCTAACGTTCTCCACACTCTCCGTGTCAACGGGTTCCTTAGTTCGGTTTCAAAGCATGGGAGCCTTACGTACCCTCGCCATTCCGTCCTTAGAGCGCAGCGTCTTGCAATCGATGATTTATCGCAGATTAGCGTCAATGAGCGTGGATTGGCGTCGACTAGAGTTGATTTAGCGTCGATTAGCGTCGGCTCGAAAGACCCATCAAGTTGGTACTGGAGGCTCCCATGAGTTGCCACCGAACCTTCGTCTACGGGGCGTTCGTCTCGTGTACATCACTCCTCCTCTCAATCCCCTGAATGCGACTTGTGTGGTAGCGCAGCGGCTAGCTCAGTCACAGGTCGTCTTCGGTTTGAGCAGAAGCGTCACGAAGCGTCGAACCGATCCGCTCATTCAGCGCTGATGTCATCTGCAGGAGGTGGGGAAATATATACAAACTAGAAGGGAAATAGGGGGAGTCGCATTCTTGCCAGGTGCGTCCTGTGATGTGTTTCTTACGGACGCCCCGATCAGCCCACATCTTGCAATTGACATTGGCAGTGCTGGCAAGGGGGAAGGCGGCTCTGCAAGTTCGGTTTCGCAGTCACAATCCTCCGATATCGTTGTGCTTCGCGACGTCGGACCTCGGAGCCCTCGACCTCAGCCCTGGGGCTGGTTTTTGGTCGGGGGTGGTTCCGGGTGATCTGGGGCCTGAAAGAGGTTTTCAGAGTCCCAGATCAAAGGAAAACGCCCAGCGTGAGTTCTTTCGCGAGGGCCCCAGACATGAGCCTGTTTTCTTATTCCGGGCCGATGACGGCCGTTACCCTGGGGGGGGAGAGGCCGGTGACGTCACGTTTCGCGGCGGTGGCGTCTGGGAATGCTTAGGAATGGCCGATGACGGGTAGGAGCAGCATGTAGGTGGCGATCTGCACCACAGCGCCTGTGTGAACGACATTGCCTGCGCGCACCAAAGCGCCTGTGTACACCACAGCGCCTATGTACATCACAGCAGCCGCGTGTAACACAGCGCTTGTGTACACCACAGCGCCTGCGTACACCACAGCAGCCAGCCTTTTCGTGTTGTAACAGATATATATATATATATATATATATATATATATATATATATAAAAATCGAGAAGGAAATTCCTCTTACAAAGTGGAGTGCCTGTGGATTCCACAAGAAGCAATTATTTTACATAGGATTTGGAAGGAAATCCTTACGGAAAAATTAGCGCCTCTGGAATCTACGAGTCCTCCCGAGGGGGGGAGGAGGAGGAGGAGGAGGAGGAGGAGGAGAAGGAGGAGGAGGAAGAAGAAGAGGAGGAGGATCAGGAGCAGGAGCAGGAGGAGAAGGAGGAGGACGAGGATTAGGAGGAGGAGGAGGTATCGTGCCTTGGGGATCGGGACGCGCATAGAGACAAGGGCGTCGTCCTCCTGAAGAAATTAGCTTGAGGCGCGAATCATTGTGGAGGCTGTGCAGTAGGAGGCGCTGTGGCATGGGGGCGCTATGGCATGACACCGTGGCGTCTCATGGCACGAGCGCTTGCCTTTTTCTTGCCCATTCCCATTCTGCGGTGCACACTGAAACGCGCACGTGCGCTGTAGCTCCGACCCGCACGACGGGGAGAAGGGTGAGGGAGGAGGAGGAGGAGGAGGAAAGAGGGAAAAACATCGAATTCTATTATCCTCACTACCCTTCCGTGGCGTTTAACTGTCCGCAGCAGGTCCTCACCGACATGCTCCTTCTACCTGTCCTGTGCACGCAGGCGCTGGTGTGTGCACCAGCGCTGCGTTGCGCGCGGATGCTGTGGCGCACACAGGCGCTGTGGTGTACACGTGCGCTGCGGCGCACGTAGCCACTGTGGTGTACACTGGTGTTGCGTTGCAGACGGCAGCTACGGTGTACACATTCGCTGTGGTGTACACAGGCGCTGCGGTGCACGCAAGCACTGTGGTGTACAAAGGCGCTGCGTTGCACACGGCTGTTGCGGTATACACAGGCGCTGTGGTGTGTACGCGCGCTGTGGTGCTCGCGAGCGCTGTGGTGTACACAAGCTGTGGCGCAGATCGCCGCCGACATGCTGCTCCTATTTGGTTCCGGTCATCCTCAGGCATTCCGGGACGCCGCCAGCGCGGAACGTGACGTCATTTGAGAGGGGGGGAGCGGGGCCGGTGACGGCCGCTATCGCAGAACAAAAACAGGCTCCATCCGACGTTTTGTTTTTGTTGTTCAGTTCGGGGCCCCCAGAAGTCTCGACCCTTGCCCCCGGGCTGGTTTCTCGTCCCAGATCGTTATTTGACGGTGCCGATCGGGCGGGTGGTATTGGGGGGGGGCTTAAATGGGGGATGAAAAAAAGGGCCCGAAACGGGCCCCTTTCTTCACCTGCGCATGTAGGTCAGCCCCTACGGTCGAGCATCTGACCCGAAAAGCCAGACCAGCGTTTCTTAATCGATTTGTTGGAACGTTGGCCCAGTTTCTTGAGCACGCTCGCCTTTCCGGCGTGAACGGCAGATTTGGCCCAGGCTTGTTTTAAGGACCCCCAGGGATGTTGGCCCAGATTTCTCAGACGATCATGTTCTTGATCGTATTCCCGGCTGTATTGCCACCCGCCCGAACTGGGGCCCTGCGAAATCCCCGTGGTGCCAAAACAGATGGAACACCCGTCTTGTTTTTCTTCTAGCGTTGGAGGCCTAGGGCGCTCTTGGTTCGGGCGTTGCGCAGTTGGGGGGGGTGGAGGTCGCCATGGGGGGAGCGGGTCCTGAGGGCAACGGTTCCTGAGGTTTTCCGCCGTGTTCGGGGCCTTCGGGGCCTTCGAAGGGCCCTGGGACTGTCAGAAAACGACTTGACACGAGGATCTCGTCCTGGGGAGGGCCCCAGGGCACAGGACCCGTCTCCCCACCTGCAGAGGTGCGCCGTTCGTGCAATCCTGGGGCCTCGAAGGGGCCCCCTTTTGGGGCCCAGAAGGGACACGAGCAAGAATGACAAAGGTGCACGCTTCTTCGCCCCCCCCCTCCGTGTGTTGCCCCCCCCCCCCCCCCCACCCCACGAAGCAACGCCCAAGCGATTGTAGCATGAAGTCGGGCCTGTCCCTCCACAGGGGGAATATTCAAAAGTAGTCAACAAATAGTCTGGGGACGATTTTTGATTGTTTTTGAGTGTTTGGGGGGTATTGCTTAGTATTTGTTTGGTTCGCCCAGAATTCCCCTGCAGGGGGACACGCCCGTCTTGACTGTAGCACTCGGTCTTTCCTTCTCTCCCGCCCTCGGTGCCGCCGGACAAGATGGTCGTCGTCACGCAGCCGCGGCGCATCGCCGCGGTGTCCATTGCGCAGCACGTGGCCGCCCAGCGCGGGGAGGCGGTGGGCGGCACCATCGGCTACCACATCCGATTTGACAACAGGAGGGCTGGGGAATAGGGGGGGGACGGAGGAGGAGGAGGAGGAGGAGGAAGAAGAAGAAGAAGCAGAACAAACATAGGATGATTATGCTGATGATGATGATGATGATGATGCTGATGATGATGATGATGCTGCTGCTGATGATGATGATGATGATGATGATGATGATGATGATGCTGATGATGATGATGATGATGATGATGATGATGATGATGATGATGATGATGATGATGATGATGATGATGCTGCTGCTGCTGCTGCTGCTGCTGCTGCTGCTGCTGCTGCTGCTGCTGCTGCTGCTGCTGAGGAGGAGGAGGAGGAGGAGGAGGAGGAGGAGGAGGAGAGAGGAGGGAGGAGGGAGGAGGAGGAGGAGGGGGAGGTGACAGATGGGCAGGAGGACGAGCAGGAGGAGCTGGAGGATCAGGGCGACCAGGGGAAGGCGAAGGAGGAGAAAGGAGGGGGCGGAAACGACGGGGAAGGAATCGGATCCACCAATCTGGCCAACGCCAGCGGGAGAGCAGAGAATAGTACTCAGATTCCGTATTTGCTGAGGAGGGGTAAAATGGAGAGGGGGATCGGGCGCAGGGGGGGGGACCAGAGTAAGCAGGGGTTTGGGAGGAGCTCGTGCTCTAATCAGCCACCACCACCAAGGGTCGATGAGATTATCCATCGTCTGCGCGATTGTCCTTGTCGCCGTCGTGGTCGTTACCGCCGCCGTCGTCGCTGCCGTCAGAGTCGGCGTCGTTGTCGATGTCGCATTCGTCGTCTTCGAGTCGTGGTTGTCGTCGTTGTCGTCGCATTCGTCGTCTTCGGGTCGTGGTCGTCGTCGCCGTCGTCGTCGTCGTTGTTGTCGTCGTCCTCGTCCTCGTCCTCGTCCTCGTCCTCGTCGTCCTCATCGTCCTCGTCGTCGAGGTTACTGCCCTGGCCAGTGTGTGTAGTCACTAATGTATATCGCTCTTCTGGCGGCTGGCTTGCTAAAAGCGGCGATCGGTCGGCCCAACCCTCCTCTCTCCCTGCTGGGGACGAGGGAGGGGAGAAGGGAGGAGGAGGAGGAGGAGGAGGAGGCGGAGGAGGAGGAGGAGGAGAAGGAGGAGGAGGAGGAGGAGGAGGAGAAGGAAGAGTAGGAGGAAGAGGAGGAGGCAGAGGAGGAGAAGAGGGAGGAGGAGGAGGAGGAGGAGGAGGAGGAGGAGGAGGAGCAGGATGAGGAGGAGAAGGAGGAGGAGGAGGAGGAGAGAGAGAGAGAGATATATAGAAGAGGGAGAGAACTGGACAAGTTAGGTGCGCTCGTGCCATATCTGACTCGTTATCTGACATCATACTCCTCCCACGCATTCCTTCGCATTGCGCTGATTTGTCTCTGTCCGCGGACGCGTGTCATGGTGGACCTGGAAGTCTCCAAAGGACTCATCGTGGTATGCGCAATCGGACAAGGGGAGCTACGTGCAAGGGGAGGAGGAGGAGGAGGAGGAGGAGGAGGAGGAGGAGGAGGGGGAGGAAGAGGAGGAGGAGGAGGAGGAGGTGGCGGATGAGCAGGGGTATGAGCAAGGGGATGGGGGAGGATATGGAGAAGGATACTTGGGCAGCGGGAAGGAGGAAGAGATGATCCCAGTGTTCCAAGCGATCGCTCTGCCCGCTCCGTGGTTGTCTCGTGCCCAGAGGCCGTTGCAGGCTGTCCATTCCTGGGCCGCGTTGCCATTGGATTGTAGGAGGAGGAGGACGAGGAGGAAGAGGAGGAGGACGAGGAGGAAGAAGAAGGAGGAGAAGGACAAGGAAGAGGAGGAGGAGGAGGAGGAGGAGGAGGAGGAGGAGGAGGAGGAGGAGGAAGAGAGGGTGATACAGGAGGCGGAGGAGAGGGCCAGGGGGAGAGCCGGGGGAGCAAGGGGTGAGGAGAAGGGACGAGAGGGGTGGGAGGTGGAGGGGGCAGGAGGGGAGGAGGCAGGAGGCAGGAGGAGGGAGCTGCTCCTGGGGAGGCCCCAGCCTATCCAGGCGCTGGAGGCCAGGCGAGGAGGAGGAGGAGAAGGAGGAGGAGGAAGAGGAAGAGATAGAGCATGAGGAGGAGGAGGAGGAGGAAGAGGAGCATGAGGAGGAGGAGGAGGAGGAGAAAGAGAAAGAGAATGAGGAAACGGAGGAGCATGATTATGATGCTGATGCTCATGCTGATGCTGCTGCTGCTGATGATGATGATGATGATGATGATGATGATGATGATGATGTTGATGCTGATGCTGATGCTGATGCTGATGCTGAGGCTGCTGATGCTGATGTTGATGTTGATGCTGATGCTGCTGCTGCTGCTGATGATGATGATGAAGATGATGATGATGATGATGATGATGATGATGATG
>CAUYUJ010004459.1:515076-525076 GCA_963575745.1 Prorocentrum cordatum
GGCCGTGGTGCTCAGGTGAAAGCCACATTTTGAAAACGTCTCGCCTTCCATCCGTGGAACTGCTGCACACTTTTAAGACGAATGTGCGCGGCGCGAAGGCGAGAGCCACATTTTGAAAACGACCCGCCTTCACTCCGTGAAACTGTTGCAAACTTTTGAAGCGAATATTCGCGACGCTAAGGCGAGAACCACATTTTGAAAACGGTCCGCCCTCCAACCGTCAAGCTGTTACACATGTCAAGCTTCGGGGTCATAGATAGTGATGAGGCCTCAGGCGAAACGCCCGGCCCGCGCTACCGACATCCTTGGGGTTGCGACAGGGAGGAGCTATTTGTAAGACAAAGGATGGAGGTGGACGACGACGACGACGATACGAAGCAGAAGGACGAAGATGAAGAGGAGGAAAAGAAGGAAGAAGAGGAGCAATGGTGGATGGAGGCAAGCATCGAGCCAGCATCAGATGCAAAGGCGCCAGGGAGGACCGGAGGAGGAAGAGAAGGAGGAGGAGGTGGAGGAGGAGGAGGAGGAAAAAGTGTAGTGAGAACTGGGGGACAAGAGTGAGGAAGCAGGAGAAGGAGGAGGAGGAGAAGGAGGAGGAATAGTAAGAGGAAAACGAAAACGAGAAAGCGGAGGAGGAGGAGGGCCAGAGTGAATCCACGACGCAACAGTCACTGATGTTGCAATCTAATACCCCCCCTTCCTCGCACGCGCATGTAATGGATTTCCTGCCCTACTGCAGCGGGCACCCGCTGGGAAGGTGTGTCGGAATGGGCCGACGGCCAGTAGACAGTGTTCCTTACTATCACTCACGACGGTACCGTCACGTCGCCGATGGAGGGAAAAGCGTGTGACGTTACGCGGCCCGAACCTAGCACCATAGTTGAGGCGCACTTCAAAACACATGCGCGCGGGCCTAAATTCTTGACGCCGGCACTGCATTCCCAAGACGACATTTTTACCTAACAGCGAAGACTGATAGGTTTCTAGTTGACTCAAAAGAGCTCACAGATCACTCCACAGGGGGGTCCGGGCAGGTGTTGGGGAGTTGCCGGGCGGCAGGGTGCCGGGGTCGCCGTGCTCTTCGCTTCGAACTTTCCCAGGCCACATTCTGAATACCCGGATGCAACAGTCACACAGTGCTCTTCGAGATCCCAGAACGCCATTCCCGGGCCACATTCTGAATAACCGGATGCAACAGTCACACACTTCGTGCTCTTCGACATCCCAGAACGCCATTCCCGGGCCACATTTAGAATAACCGGATGCAACAGTCACACACTTCGTGCTCTTCGAGTTCCCAGAATTCCATTCCCGGGCCACATTTTGGATGCCCGGAGCCAACTGTAGGCCACTTCGTGCTCTTCGAGTTCCCAGAACTCCATTCCCGGGCCACATTTTGAATGCCCGGAGCCAACTGTAGGCCACTTCGTGCTCTTCGAGTTCCCAGAACTCCATTCCCGGGCCACATTTTGAATGCCCGTAGCCAACTGTAGGCAACTTCGTGCTCTTCGACTTCCCAGAACTCCCATTCCTGGGCCACATTTTCAGCAGGGGCAAGAGCACGACGAGGAGGAGGACGAGCAAGACCAGGAGGACGAGGACGAGCAGGAGCAGGACGAGGAGCAGGAGAAGAAGGAGCAGGAGGAGGAGGAGGACGAGCAGGAGGAGGAGGACGACCAGGAGGAGGAGGACGACCAGGGAGGAGGAGGAGGAGGAGGAGGAGGGGAGGGGGAGGAGTACCAGGAGGAGGAGGAGGAGGAGGAGGAGGAAGAGGAGGAGGAGGAGGAGGAGGAGGACGAGGACGAGGAGGAGGAGGAGGAGGGGGGGGGAGAGTACCAGGAGGAGGAGAACGAGGACCACCAGGAGGAGGAGGAGGAGGAGGAGGAGGAGGAGGAGGAGGAGAGAACACCAGGAGGAGGAGGACGAGCAAGACGAGGAGGACGAGAACGAGGACGACCAGGAAGGAGGAGGAGGAGGAGGAGGGGAGGGGGAGGACTACCAGGAGGAGGAGGAGGAGGAGGAGGAGGAGGAAGAGGAGGAGGAGGACGAGGAGGAGGAGGAGGAGGAGGACGAGGAGGAGGAGGGGGGGGGAGAGCACCAGGAGGAGGAGAACGAGGACCACCAGGAGGAGGAGGAGGAGGAGGAGGAGGAGGAGGAGGAGGAGGAGAGAGCACCAGGAGGAGGAGGACGAGCAAGACGAGGAGGACGAGAACGAGGACGAGCAGGAGGAAGAGGAGGAGGAGGAGGAGGAGGAGGAGCAGGAGAAAGAGGAGGAGGAGGAGGAGGAGGCAGGCTGAGGCTGAGGCTGTGACTGCGACTGCCGTTGCCGCTGCGACTGTCATCGCGAATGCGACTACGACTGCGAGAACAGCAGAATTCGACAACTGGATTTTCATCTGAATCCTAAGGGGAATGCTTTCAGATATGCTTCTACACATCGCTGTTAGGTTGCTTTGCCGGGATAATTTTCTTCTTGGGCCCGGACATGATGCTTTCAGCTGTTGCGCCGTCGCGCCTGAAATGGATTTTGCGCGAACAAGTTGGTGCGAATCCGAATTTGGTTTGGATGTGTGTTGTGGTGGATCCAATTTCTCTCTGCGCGGACCTGATTCCGGATGCTTTGGAAGTTATGCATGCCTTTGTTGTCTTTCAACACGGATCAAAATTATATCTTGTTCTTGAATAATAAAATTGAAACAGGCCGCGTGACGGACGGAAATCGGATCCGCGGCATCCAAGCCCGCCGCTGTGCAGACTCTCGAATTTACACCACACCGCCGACCCTTTGGGGAATTGGCGGTTGTTGTGCGTTGCTCCTGAATGCCTGTTGTGCGCCTTTTTGAGGGCTTCTTGGAGCTCTTTTGGGGCTTCATGGGGGCCTCTTGGTGGCCTTTTCGGGGCCTCTTGGGCTGACATTCTCAGTATTCGCCGTGCACCCATGGGGAAACGTGCGAGAGCCCACGTCTACTGACGGCTGGATTGCGGGTCGGAGGCCAGTCGGATGACTGATGGGGTCTCGTGGGAGACGTCCTTGGGGAGTCTTGAAGGCAGTTTTGAACCTCTTGGGGGCCTCCTGGGGGCCTCTTGGACTCTTGGGGACTTTTTGCGGCAATATTTGGGCTCCCTGGGGGCCTGTTGGGGGCTTTTTTGGGGCAACCCAGAGGCGTCGGGTGGAAGACTCGAAATGTCCGTTCGGGTTCCCCATTTGGGCCCCCTCTCGGGGCGGTCCTGGGGCCTTCCTGGGCCGTCTTGTGGGCTTCTTGGGCCGTCTTGGGGCCCTCTTGGGTCGTCTTGGCGCCCTCTCGTGGGCCTCTTGGCCCGTCTTGGGGCGATCTTAAAGGCCTCTTGGGCCGCCTGGGACGTTATGAACGCCCAAGGGCGACTGTGCCAAAATGTCAACGGGATTTTTGCTTCTGGAGGCCATCTTGGGGCGCCTCTTGGGGGCTTCTTGGGGCGTCTTGGGGGCCTCTTGGGCCGTCTGGAGGCCAGCGCGGGTGCTTTGGATCGGTCTTTCAGCGACTCGTGGCCCTCGTGGGCCGCCCCAAGGGCCTCTTGGGACCCTCTTGGCCCGTTTGGGGGGCCTTTGCCCCCACGGGCGCGTTCACCCGGATCCCAGGGAAGCCCCCCCTTTCCAAATCGACCAGACCGGGCTCCCAGGGGAGGGGGAGGGGGAAACAATTCACACTCCGATGAACCCCAAGGGGTCGGCGGATTCTACGGGGGAAGGGGGTTTGGTTGCGAATTGTCACAAACAGGTCACGCGCTGTTTCGCGTGGACCACGGAGGAGGAGGAGGAGGAGGAGGAGGAGGAGGAGGAGGAGGGGATGGTGACGTATGAGTTTTTTTAGGCAAGTCGCTGAGCCAGCGTGGCAGCCAGCGCCCGCGGGGGAGAAGCCGCGGCAACGCTCGAAGAAAAAGGAGGAGGAGGAGGACCAGTGTAAACCCAAAACTCGACAACGATGTTGAAATAGACCCTCCCTCCAAGATCCCTCTTCACAGGCGCCTGCATGGGGTCATTTCCACTGAGGGAATTGCCCCGTCTGGGGACAACCGTGTGAACATCTTGAAGAGTGCCAGAGCACCACTTTCAGGATATAAACGCCACTGGTTAACCTGACTGTTACGTCTTGGTGCTCCTGCATCGTGCCAGAACTCCATTCCTGGGGATTCAGTACCGCGAATCAGCGTAACTCTTCGGCCTGACGATCCGGAATCGTTTTTCTGGTACGTTAACTATTATAACGAAAGAAACTCTTGCAGATCTTTCAAACGAATGCGCGCGGCGCGGAGGCGTTCCATATTTCGAAAACGAGCAGCCCTCAATCCGTCAATCTCTTGCCGTTTTTCAACGAATGTGCGCGGCGCGGCGCAAGGCGAGAGCCACATTTTGAAAACGATCCGCCTTCAATCAGTGAAGCTCTTGCAATGTTTAAAACGAATGCGCACGGCGCTAGGGCGAAACCACAATTTGAAAACGATTCGTCCTGAATTCTTGAATTCCTTGTTATTGTGTTAGACGAGTTTGCGCGGCGATACGGCGAGAACCACATTTTCAAAACGACCCGCCCTCAATACATGAAGATGTTGCGAGTGTTTAAAACGAGTGTACGCAGCGCTAAAGCGAGAATCAAACATTGAAAACGACCCGTTCTCAATCAGTGAAACTTTTGCAGCTTTTTAGAACGAATGCGTGCGTCGCTAAGCGAGAGCCACATTTTGAAAACGACCCGCCCTCAATCGGTGAACATCTTGCAGGTTTTTACCGGAATGCGCTCCGTGCTAGGGTGAGAGTCACATTTTCATAACGGCCCGCCCTCAATCCGCGAAGCTCTTGCAAGGTTTTCAGAACGAATGTGCGCGGTGCTGAGGCGAAAGCCCCCATTTGTGAAATTGTGGCAAAATTTTCAACATCAGGGTCGCAAGTGGTGAGGAAATCTCAAGCGAAACGCTTGGCCCGCACTTTCGACCAGCCTCGGGGTGCGACAAGGAAGAGTTATCAATATCTATAAGGAAAGAGGAATGGAGAAACAGCAGCAGCAGCACTAGCAGCAGCAGCAGCAGCAGCAACCGCAGAAGCAGCAGCAGCAGCAGGGTCAGCAGCAGCAGGACGAGCACGCTCACGGGGAGGAGGCTGAACAGCAGTCGCAGCAGAAGGAGGAGCACCTTCAGGGGAGGAGGAGGAGGAGGAGGAGGAGGAGGACGAGGACGAGGACGAGGACGAGGACGAGGACGAGGACGAGGACGAGGGCGAGGACGAGAACGAGGACGAGGACGAGGACGAGGATGAGGAAGAAGAGGAGGAGGAGGAGGAGGAAGAGGAAAAGGATGAGGAGGAGGAGGAGGAGAAGGAAGAGGAGGACGAGGAGCAGCAGCAGCAGCGGCAGCAGCAGCAGAAAAAAAAGAAGCATGAGGAGGAGGGGGTGCACCAGGAGCCGGCCCCAACAATAATGTTGCGAGGACGGCTTGGCGACGCCGCGCCCAGGCCAGGGCATCTCTGAGCTGTCGTACGCGGAGCGGGCCTATCCAGGGAAGCTGCCCGCGTCCGAGGCACCGGACGGGCGGGAAGACTGAGTAGGAGGGCAGGAGGAGGAGGAGGAGGAGGAGGAGGAGGAGGAGGAGGAGGGAGAGAAGGAGGAAGAAGGAGGAGGAGGAAGAGAAGGACGACGATGAGGAGGAGGAGGAGGAGGAGGAGGAGGACCAGTGCAAACCCAAGACTCACCAACGATGTTTAAATACACCCTCCCTCCAAGCTCCCTCTTCACAAGCCCCTACAAGGGCCATTTCCACTGAGGGCAACTGCCCCGTTGGGGGACATACGTGTGAACATCTTGAAGCGTGCCAAAGCATCATTTTCAGGATTTCAACGCCACGAGTTAACCTGACTGTTACGTCTTGGTGATCTCAAATCGTGCCAGAACACCGCTCTTGGGACTTCAACACAACGAATCAATGCAATTGTTGGGCCTAACAATCCAGAACCGCTCCAAACCACAATGTCTGGTACGTTAATCAGGAGAACCAAAGAAACCCTTGCAAACGTTTCACACTAATGTGCGTGGCACGGAGGCGATAGCCACATTTTGAAAACGACCCGCCTTCACTCCGTGAAATTATTGCACCGCTTTAAAACGAATGTGCGGCGAGAGCCACATTTTGAAAACGAATCGCCCTCAATCCATGAAGTTTTTGCAAATCTTAAACACATGTGCGCGTCGTTAAGGCGAGAGCCACATTTTGAAAACGACCCGCCCTCAATCCGTGGAGCTCTTGTACGCGGTGCTGAGGCGAAAGCCACATTTTGAAAACGAATCGCCCCAACTCCGTGAATGCTTGCAAATATTTAAACAAATGTGCGCGTCGTTAAGGCGAGAGCCACATTTTGAAAACGACCCGCCCTCATTCCGTGGAGCTCTTGTACGCGGTGCTGAGGCGAAAGCCACATTTTGAAAACGAATCGCCCTAACTCCGTGAATGCTTGCAAATATTTAAACAAATGTGCGCGTCGTTAAGGCGAGAGCCACATTTTGAAAACGACCCGCCCTCATGCCGTGGAGCTCTTGTACGCGGTGCTGAGGCGAAAGCCACATTTTGAAAACGAATCGCCCTAACTCCGTGAATGCTTGCAAATATTTAAACGAATGTGCGCGTCGTTATGGCGAGAACCACATTTTGAAAACGACCTGCCCTCAACCCGTGACGCTCTTGCAATTCTGTATAATGAAATGTGCGCGGCGCTATGGCGAGACTCACATGTTGAAAGCCACCCGCCCTCAACCCGTGAAGTTCGTGCAGTTTTTAGCACGAGTGTGCGCGGCGCTGTGGCGAGAGGCACATATTGAAAACGATCTACATTCAGGCAGTGACGCTGTTGATATGTTTAAACCGAATATGCGCGGCGCTAAGCGAGAGCCACATTAGAAAAACTGTTCATTTTTCATGTGCGAAACCGTTTTCAGTTTCTGTTGATGCATCAGGGTCAGAAGTGGTGAAGAAGTCTCAGGCGAAACGCCCGGCCCGCCCATTCGACCAGCCTCGGGGTGCGACAGGGAAGAGTTATCTGTAAGGAGCAGGAATGGAGGAGGAGGAAAGTAGGAGGAGGAGGAGGAGGACAAGGGAGGGGAAGAGGAGGTGGAGGGGGAGGAGGAGGAGGACCACTGCAAGCCCAAGACTCATCAACGCTGTTGGGATACACCCTCACTCCAAGCTCCTTCCTCATAGGCCCCTACAAGCGTTCATTTCCATTGGGGCAACTGCCCCATTGGGGGACAACCGTGGAAAAATCCCGAAGCGTTCCAAAGCACCACTCTCAGGAATTCAACGCCACGGGTTCACCTTTTTGTGAAGTCTTGCCGATCCTACACTGTGCCAGAGCATCATTCCTGAGACTTCAACACCGCCAATCAACATAATTATTGCGCCCTGACAATCAGGAATTTGTCCTAACACCAATTCTGATACGTTAACCATGAGAGTCCATGAAACAACTGCGAACTTTAATACGAATGTGCACAGCGCTACGGCGAGAACCACATTTTGAAAGCGCTCCGCCCTCGATCCGTGAAAGTCTTGCAAACTTTAAGACGAAGGCGCGCAGCGCTAAGGCGAGAGCCATATTTTGAAAACCACCTGCCCTCAATCCGTGAAGCTGTGGCACATGTTTACAACGAATGTGCGCGGTGCTAAGGCGAGAGCCACACTTCGATAAAAGGAACCGCCATCAATCCGTGAAGCTGTTGCACCTTCTGAGAACGAATGTGCGTGGCGCCAAGGCGAGGACCCGTTTTGGAAGCGACCCGCCTTCCATCCGTGAGACTGTCTTCAAGTGTTATGCGTCAGGGTCGGAAGTGGTGAGGAAGTCTCAGGCGAAACTCCCGGCCATCCCTTCCGACCGTTGCCGGGTGTGACAGGGATGAAGCATCTATAAGGAATAGGATGGAGGAGGAGGGGGAGGAGGATGAGGAGGAGGCGGAGGAGGAGGAGGATGAGGAGGAGGAGGAGGAGGAAGAAAGAGGGAGACAAGAGCAGGAGGAGGAGGAGACGAGGGAGACAGGAGCAGTAGGACCAGTGTACACCCAAGACTCATCAACGATTCTGGATGCATTCTCGTTGATGGAAGTGCCCCGTTGGAAGACAACCGTCTGCAAATCCTGAGCCGCTCCCGAACACAATGCCTGGGATTCCGACCCTGCGAATCAGCGTGACCGCTGCGTCTTGATCCCCTATCGTGCCACCAGAACATCGTCACTGTAACGCTTGCGCCCCCGTTAGCCTTACATTCAGCCGACTAAACATTTGGGGGACACCAACCATTGGAAGACATGAAGCCGCTACAAGCTTTTGAGACGTACGTGCCTGGTGCTACGGCGAGAGCCATACTCTGAAAACAAGCAGCCATCCGCCCGTGAAGCTCTTGTACATGTAAAATAGCGCGCGCTGCGCTAAAGCGAGAGCAACGTGTTGAAACTTGTCCGGCCTCCATCCGTGAGATTGGTGCAAATGTTGAAGACGAGTGTGCGCGGCGCTCAGGCGAGGGCGGCATGTTGAAAACGGCCCGCCTTCAAACCGCGCAGCTCTCTCAATTTGTTTAAACGAGTGTGCGCATCGCTAAAGCGAGGCCCACAGTTTGAAAAGGAACCGCCATCCATCCGTAAAGCTTTCATGTTTTGCAAACAATGCTCATGGCGCTAATGCGAGAGCCACATTTGAAAATCACCCGCCCTGTATCCGTGATTGGTTTTGTTTGAATCGTCTTTTGCCAATGAAAAAGATCGTGCGCGGCGCTGAGGCGAGAGCCACGTTTTGAAAAACCACCCGCCCGCCATCCGTGAACACTTGCAAAGGATGTGCGCGACGCTACGGCGAGAGCCACGTTTTGGAAAGGAACCGCCCTCAACCCGTGAAGTGTTCGCAGTTTGTGACAACGAATGCGCGCGGCGCTAAAGCGAGAGCCACATGTTGACCCCCCTTTCATCCATGAGACTCCTGCAATCTTTTGAAAATGACTGCGCGGCGCTACGGCGAGAGCCACATGTTTGCAAGCGACCCGCCATCCATGAGCGAAACCCTTACAATTTGCGACGCCGAGTAAACTCAATATGCGCCATCGATGCTACAATGCACCCTCCAGTCCTAAGTCCCCTCGCTGCTAATCCCTGCCGTCATGTGTTTCACTGCGCGGGGCGCTCCCCGCCACACGGGCCCGCCACCTCGGCGGGAACCCCGCTTTGGGGGCCGCGAAGTCCGAGGAATCAGGAGAGGAAAAAATACCCATATCTCTACCCTTCCCTCGTTTCCCCCCCAGTGGGCCTTCTGGGAGGCCTTCGCCGCCGCCGCTTGATTCGCCTGGAGATTCTGGTCAGAAAGCGCCCCAGGAGAGGTCGGGGGAGCAGCGGTATCGGTACCTGTTTCTTTCCCCAAGGAAGTGCCCAGCGGTAGCCCAGTTTTGAAAAGAAGCCGCTCTCCATCCGTGTGCTGCGTGCACCAGTTCAGACAGATGACGGTTCACCGAAGCGGACACCACATTGGACGAATTCGCGAGTAAGAGCCCCAGTTTGAGGAACCGCTCTTTGTCCGTCAAACGTTTCCACCATGCTATATTTGTGGTCGTGCATGTTGAAGAAGTCCTACGCGAAAGCCCCATTTTGAAAACGAGTCGCCCTCCATCCGTATAGCTGTGGATTTGTTTGAGACGAGCGCGCGCGGTGCCAGGGCGAGAGTCCCATCTTGAAAGCGAGCCGCCCTCAATGCGTATTACTGATGGATGTGTGTCACGACGAATGTGGTCGGTGCCTGGGCCAGAGCCCCATTTCAAAAGCCATCCCCCTTGCCGTGTGACTGTTGCAAGTTTAAAGCTTCAGGGTCGTATGTGGTGCCGAAGTCTCAGGCAAAAAGCTAGGCATGCCCTAACGGCAACTCTGGGGGTGCGGCAGGAAGGAGTTTTCCACAAGGGAGGTCCAGGTACAGGCGAAGGCTTAGCACCAGAGTAAATCCAGGATCCACC
>CAUYUJ010004459.1:530076-550076 GCA_963575745.1 Prorocentrum cordatum
GGCGACGACGACGGCAACGACGTCGCCGGTGCATGCGACGACGGCGGCGACGGCGACGAGCACGGTGGCGGCGACGTCGACGATCGCGCGCAGGTTGCTGCGGCTCGGCGCGGGACCCGGCCAGGCCGAGGGTGAGGCCGAGCAGCCGCTGATGCTCTGCGAGAGCGGAGCGGCGGGGCGTTGTGCCGCGCGGGAGCTCTTCGAGAGCCCGGAGGCGCGCGGCCGACGACCGTCGTCGCTGCCGCCGTCGTCGCGCCCCTGCGCGGTAGGAGGAGAAGGAGGAGGAGGAGGGGGAGGAGGAGGAGGAGGAGGAGGAGGAGGAGGAGGAGGAGGAGGAGGAGGAGGAGGAGGAAGATGAGGAGGAGGAGGAGGAGGAGGAGGAAGAGGAGGAGGGAGGAGGAGGAGGAGGAGGAGGAGGAGGAGGGGGAGAGGAAGGAGGAGGAGAAGAAGGAAAGGGAGGAGGAGGAGGAGGAGGCGGAGGAGGAGGAGGAGGGGAGTCCCCACACTCCTCCTCCTCGGAGGAGGAGGAGGAAAGGGAGGAGGAGGAGGACGAGGAGGAGGAGGAGGAGGAGGAGGAGGTGGATCGCCGAGGGCGGCGAGAAGGCTGCGCGACATCGCGCGGTGCGCCGATGCCCCCGCCACCACGCCGCCCCTCGGGGCCTCCTGTCGGCCGCCGGAGGTGTACAACGTGGCGGCCGAGAGCCTGATGCAGGCGGGGCGGGGGCGGAGAGGACGCCACGGGATCCTCCCGCTCCTCCTGCTCCTTCTGTGGCTGCGCCTCCTCCCTCCTCCTCCTGCTGCTCCTCCTCCTCCTCCTGCTGCTCCTCCTCCTCCTCCTGCTCCTCCTCCTCCTCCTCCTCCTCCTCCGCCTCCTCCTCCTCCTCGTCCTCCTCCTCTTCCTCCTCCTCCTCCTCCTCCTCCTCCTCCTCCTCCTTCGCCTCCTCCGCCTCCTGCTCCTCCTCCCCCTCCTCTTGAGCCTCACGATATGGTGCGTGGCGCTGAACCCGATCCTGGCGAGGTTCGAGCAGGCATTCAAGCTGCACCCGCACTCCTCCCTCACTGCCTGCGCTGACGACATCGGCCTCATGGGGGAGTCGGGTGTGCTGCTGCGCAAGGTCCGCGCCAGTTTCACGGCCATGGAGGCGCTGACGGGGCTTCGCCTCAACTTCAAGAAATGTGTGGCCGTGCCGCTGCGTGACGCCTTCTCGGACTCGATGCTCGCGGAGTTCCAGGCGTGGTTCGAGCACCATGCGGAGTGGAGTGACTTCGCGGTCGAGTCCTTCACAAAGGAACGGGCATGATGATCGGGTTTGGAGCTGATGCCCAGTCCTGGGCGATGCCGTTTTACAAGTTTAAGCGTCGCGTGGCAGAGCTGGCGGCGGTGGGTGCTCCGACCTCCACTTCGCTTGCCATGCACCGCACTTGCGCCTTCAGCACCCTCGGTGCCCTCGGCTCCATGGGGCATCCCCGAGGGCAAGATCTCCCGCGGCGTGGAGCACTGGGCCATCCACAAAGTTCTACATCTACCAGCCACATGCGGCTCGCGGGACGTCTTCTTGGGTCAGGGCAGCTGGTCGCTCATGAAGGTCCCCACCATGATGGTCTCGGCCCTGAGCTCCGGCTTGCGAATGGCCTACGACACGGTCCCGCAGTGAAAGGAGTGGCTGGCCAGGCTGCGTTCCGTGGCCGAGGAGTACGGCGGCCTTGACTCGCTGCCGCGCGCTTTAGCGGGTGTGTCGCCTCCGTTCTGGCGCAAGCAGGCCATCGCGACACACCTGGAGGAGGCGGCGACGGCACTCCCACCCATCCCGCAGTACAACAAGGCTGCTGCCAAGGCCATCGTCTCCTTGGGCCAGGACACCGAGACCTGAGCGTTGCCGCCGGGTGCCGCTTGCCCAAGAAAGTACGCACGCAGCGAGTCGTAGCCAGATCTCTCCGAGCCAGCCTGAGCCCCGACATCGTGCCTCCTGTGATTTTCCAGAGGCTCTCGAAGTGGATTCCGAAAGGTGGGCTTGACACGATACATGTAGGCGAATCTAAGCCTTTCAAAGTGTTGTAGGCAAGACCCTTCTAGGAGCCTGGACGACCTTCCATCGGCTGCCGATTGTAGAGCGTCGCTGCCTTCCTTTTCGGTGCCCGTGCCAAGGGGATGACCAGGAGCACTACCTCCCCTACGGGCCCTCCGGATCCTTCTCTCTGAGGGCGGGAGTTGACCCTCACTTGGCTGCTTCACTGGCAGTGCGCCTGGAACTCGTGCCTGCGAAGCTGTGCGATGACACCAGAATTAGGGTCGTCACGTTTTCTAAACAGATCACTCATGCAAAGATTTGGATTCCCGAAACCGTGATCTAGGATCTAGGGGATGAGGCAACTTCCCGTGTCGCCCTCAAGTTAGCTTGATTGCAAGTCGAGTTTGCGAAACCCAGGGCTCGAGTCGCTTTTCTCCAAGCCCAGCAGCGCGCTCCCGCGTCATCATCGTCTCGGCCCCTGGACGGGCCTCCTGAGCCACGAGCCATCGTCTTCCTCCTCCTCCTCCTCCTCCTCCTCCTCCTCCTCCTCCTCCTCCTCAACAAAAGAGTCTGTCGTAACTACACACACGCACACTGAACTTGCCGCGCGCCGCGACGAAAAAGTGGGGGACGAACTTGAAGTAGTTGTGCCCCTGTTCCTCCTCCTCCTCCTCCTTCTGACCCTGCCCCTCCTCCTCCTCCTCCTCCTCCTCCTCCTCCTCCTCCTCCTCCTTCTCCTCCTCCTCCTCCTCCTCCTCCTCCTTCTCCTTCTCCTCCTCCTCATCCTCCTCCTAACCCCTCCCTCCTCCCCCCTCCCCCCCCCTCCTCCTCCTCCTCCTCTCCTCCTCCTCCTCCTCCTCCGCCTTCTCCTCCTCCTCCTGCTCCTCTCCACCTCCTCCTCTCCTCCTGACCCTCCCCCTCCTCCTCCTCCTTCTCCTCCTCTTCCTCCTCTTCTTCCTCCTCCTCCTCCTCCTCCTCCTCCTCCTCCTCCCCGCCCTCCCTCCGTCCCTTCCTCCCTTGGCGCCACGGCATCGGGGGTGTGGGATGTGGTGGTGGGTGGGGGGCTCTTCCTCGCTACGCCTGCCTCTCCAACCCCCTGGCTCCGAATCCGCCCTACAGTCGGCCCAGATTTCGTAGTCGGTCGACCCTGCCAAGTAAAGGGTACCTTTGTGCCCTGCGTCTCGCGACCCATGCCTCCTACGTTCCTACATTCCTGTGGCAACCTGGCCCTTGGAAGGGTCTTGTGTCCTCTCGCGCGTCCTGTCCAATCAAGCCCCATTGTACTTCGGTCGATTCCCCAACCTGGAAGGGTGTCAGGCTGTCGGAGAAGGCAGCCCGAACAATGCGAAACAGTAGCGCGGGACATTCAGCCTCGAAGCAGCAGGGCGGCTCTTCCCGCAGGGGTAGAGCGGAAGCGACATCGACGCCAAAGGAGCCTGAGAAGTAGGGCGGGCATTCTCGCCCCACCTGCCAGATCGCCAAGGGTGCGGCGGATCCGGAGTCCGTGATCTCCCTTTTCGGGCTGACCCAAAAGGGGGTCCAGCGACAAAGGGGTGGTGTAATAGATTTGGTGCAATAGATTTGTTGGGTTGCAGTAGAGCTGGGGCGTGCAATACTTTCCGGGGCGCCAATGTATGGCTGGGCTTTCGCGTGCAATGCATTAGTTGCAGTACACTGCAATAGAATTCTCCGGCGCAATAAATTTGCAATACAATGGCCCCAAATCTATCGTTTCCGCCAGTACCTCCGCGGGCTGGCGGGGACGCAGGGGCGAGGGGGGGGGGGGCACCCGGGGGCACGCAGGTCGGCCGCCAGCTGCTGGCGCAAGAGGACAGGCAGGCCGTCTGGGCGGCGGTGGCCTCCGGCTTCAGGAACGTCACCGTCCGGCTGGAGGACCGCGCCCCGCAGGAGCCGAGGGGTTCGGCAGCAAGTCATGGGAGCCTGGCGTACCCTCTCGATTCCGTCTCTAGCGTCGATTAGCGTCTTGGTGTCGATGAAATGTGCCGATTTGGCGTCGATGTAGCGTCGATCTAGCGTCGATGTAGCGTCGATGTAGCGTCGACCAGCGTCGATCCGCAAGAGCCGACGAGCTGGTATGGGAGGCTCCCGTGAGTTGCCGCCGAAGCGGGGGTTCGGGGCGCGATCCCTGGCCCCCAGACTTCCGCTTCGGGCTTTCGAGGCCTGAGGTTTTCGGACGTCCTCGTCGGTCCCCCGCGACGTTTCCAGCCTCGGGGCGCCTTGCAGCAGCTGCGCCTCGCCGAAAGCGCTCTGGGTGTGGCTTGGCTCGTCCCAGTCGGCCGCCAGAGGTCCCAGCTGGGGCCCGAAAACTACTCGGAGCCCAGAGGTCCAGCGCGAAACGGCTCGAGGAGGAGGCTTCTCGTCGTCGACGGCGTCTGGGGCGCCCCGCGCCAGACCCCGGAGGGAGGGCGCCAGAGCACGGCCCGGGACGACGAGCCGGGCTGGCCGGGAAGTGGTGCAGAGCTCCGGAGGCCCCGTTTTCGAAAAGTCAGCATCTCGGAGGTCCGGTTAAGGGAAGGTGTGGAGCAACACGCCCCCCCTCTCCCCCGCAATGCAAAGTTGGCACGTCCCTTGAAGACCACTCGGAGGCCCAGAATCGGAATATCCGAAACCAACACTGCATCTGGAGGGAGGGGGGGAGAGTTCAAACCATCTGTTCTGCATGAGTGTTGCCTCATTGTTTCCGACACCTGTCTGGGCAGCCGCGACCTGGGGGAGCTTTTGTCCTTGCCGCCCCCTCGCGGACCCGCCCCCCCGTCTTCGAGGGGGACTCCAGGCCTCCCAGGTAGGATCCGAGCAGGTGGGGTCGGAGGATCGCGCCGCACCGCCGATGCGGCTCGATGCGGAGCCCGATGTTCTCCACGCCGTCGGCGGCGATGCACACCGACGTCGCCGATGCATCGCCGACGCACCGCCCGATGCGGCGCGCTCTTCCGACCCCACCTGCTCGGATCCCATGTGGCAGGCCTCGGGAGATCGTCGACACGATGGGCCTGCACATGAACAGTAGATTCGAACATATTCGAACACTGCGGCGCAAGATGCCCCCCCAAATCACGATTGATGGTGCGGCAATGTACGGTAGGTTCACGCCGTCTCGACTGGCGGCGACTCCGCCTGGCGTTCAAGGTTGAACGACGCCAGCGACAAAGCATCGGCCCATCGTGGAACGATCGGACGTTAAAGAAACGACCGATCGTTCAAGGCTGAGCGATCCCCGCGGTGTCAGGAACCAACGCCGAGGTCGGCACGACACGAACCTGCCGTTAGGGGACCCGAGTGGTCCGAACGATTCGAGCCCCACAGCCGTCAACCGTGCTGAAATCAACATCGGTTTCGGGGGCGGGGCGTGAAGCCCGGCGGAAGCTCGGCGGGAGGCCCGTGGAGGTCGGGGGAGACCCCCCCCGGGAGAGGTGTGGGTTCTGAGATTTGGGCGTGGCATGGAGTCGGGCCTCTCCCTCTACAGGGGGGATATCCAAAAACAGTCCAAAAATAGTCTAGGGACGATTTTTGTTAGTATTTGTTTTGCTTTTTTTGAGTAGTGTTTGAGTATTGCTTATTCTTCGTCGACAATGGGCCTGTCGGGGGACATACCCGACCTAAGCGTGGCACCTTTTGAAGCCTTGGGCCATTTCACCTGGCTTCGGGCCCCATGAGCATCATAGGTCGCCCCGGCTCGGCAAGCGCCGCAGAAGGATTGGGTCTGGGGCTCCGGTCGCGATTTTTCGCGATGTTTCAATTGATCCGCCACGTCGAGCCTCAGGGAATGCTGACGTACCCCGGGTTGCGACGTCGACCAGGGTTGCCAGCGGGGTTGATGCGAAGAGCTATATGGGCCAACCCCTCCATGAGCTTCTCGTTCTCCAGCCCCCGAGGAGGAAGAGGAGGAGGTCAAAGCGGAGGAGGTTCGGATATTCCCCCCTCTCGTGGCCATCTGCCAGCCCTTGTGTTCTTGCTCGGAGGGTCCAGGGCCATCCAATGTGGATGTTTGAGCAACCCCGGACGGATGGCGGCCTCCTGCACCCTGGACGTCAGATCATAGATTTGAGAGTCTCCGTGCCCTCCGTGCATCACCACAGGAGGGCTTTGGTGTGCCGAGTGGAAGGTCGCCTATGCCTTTCTGCTCTTTGCAAGACTTCTTCACAGGCGTTCGCGGCAAAGATTGCGCTCAAACGCCTTTCTAAACAGGCAGAGGGCGGGGACGGGGCAGCGAGGGCAAGGCAGAATCCTCCCCAGATGATCCTAAGCCTGCAAGACGAATATATAAGAGGAACTGAGATGCCAGAAGGCAGGTTCGACCGATGGGGGCACATCCCTCATAAAGTGATCCCCTAGATGCAGACATGCAGCAGTTCTTGGGCGTTTTGGCCCAAGCCTTTCGCTAAAGCGCTGCCTTCTCGTCTGGGTGGGAGAACCTCCCACCGAGTTTCATCGCCCCAGTCCCTCCGTGGAAGAACTCATGGCCGCCCGCAAGCCCGCGGCCAGCCTGGCGGACTTCATGGAGGCTGTGGCGCGCAGGCACCAGGCAGACCCACCAGCGAACTACGGATACAAGGCCGCCGTCGGTGAGTTCAACATCGGCTTCTATTTGGAGACCCGAACCGGCGTCAAGGTGCTGGAGAAGCCCATCCACCATCCTCGGATGTTGCTAGAAGTGCCTCTGGCCCAGGATGCCCGCAGGATTCTCGGGGTGGCCTAGACGGCCTCCCGAGCACCCCTCACGAGGCCCAGAGGGTCCCAGGGGCTCCAAAACTCAGCGAAAAGCTGGGACACTTCTAGAAACACCCGACATGTTCGAGTGGGGGATCGACTACAGAATTGATTCAGCCCTAAGTTGATGTTGCAGAATGCTCCGTAGATCTACGGAACATTCTACGTATCCGTAGACTCGACGACAGAAAATGATTTCGGAGTGAATCAATTCTGCAGCCCCTCCCCCGCTCGAGAGGTGCTGGAGAAGCCCATCACCATCCCCTCCGGCAAGCCAGACTACCAGGGATACATGATCCTCTTTGCGTACTGCGCCCAGGGCGGCGTCGAGCACCTCCTCAGCGGCAACCTGCCCGAGCAGCTGCCCGCCACGGGCTGGGCCCCCTGCCAGTTCGCGTCGAAGGCTCGGGGGCTCGCAGAGGGGGGGGTCCCAAGGTGAGGTTCAGGAACGAGCCCAGCTGGCTGCTCAGATTCTCTTCTGTCCAGGAACCGCTTCGAGCAGCGATTTTCCTCCCCACCGCGCCTCTGCCCCTACCCCACCGGTGCGCCCCCCCGAAAGGAGGACATCGGCAAGAGCTTCGGCAACAAGGACCCGAAAGCGTCGGCGAAGGCTGGGGCCTCCGACTACTGCGTGGCCTTCCGGGTGCCGGCGCAGCTGGCGACGCAGGTGATCAGAGGATGAAGAAATACCGTTACCGCTGCCCTTCCCTTGTTCTCCCCTTTTCGGGCCTCCTGGGAGGCCCTCGTTGCCATGGCTGGATTCGCTTCGAAATTCTGGTCAGAATGCAACCCAGGAGAGCTCAGGGGAGCAGCGGCATTGGCATCTTTTGGGTTCCCCAGGTGAAGGGCCTGTCAGACGACTACGACCTCTGGCTCATCCGCATGGACCAAAGCGTTGTCATGCCATTCCTGCAGGCGGTGAAGGACGGCAACGCCGAGGCCGTCAACAAGGGCATCCAGGGCGGCATAGACGCCAAGACGGTGGACGAGGACTCGATCCCGGCCCTGATGATCGCCGCGAACTCTGGCAGCCTGGAGACGTGCCAGGTGCTGCTCCAGGCGGGCGCGGACCCGAACGGCGCCGAGCCGTTCAACAGCAAGACGCCGCTGATGACCGCGGCGCAGGCCGGTTCCACGGAGATCGTGGAGCTGCTGCTCGCCAGTGGCGCAGATCCCGGCATGGTGGACAGCGAGGGGACGACTGCACTCATGTGGGCGGCCGTGGCCAACAAGGCGGAGACCGCGAAGCTGCTGGAGGCCAAGGGTGGCGCGGAGAAGACGAACAACGAGGGCCTCACCGCTGCCGCCATCGCGCAGAAGATGGGGCACAAGATCTGGTGACCGTCGCGTTTTGGAGAGGCTGGGCGGTGGTGGTTGCTCCGCGGGGGGATTTCACTTTGAAGGTATAGCCGTCTTGCGGTCTGCTTCGTGGGCAGGCCGCGGGGCTTCCCGCACGCGCCTTTTGAACCCTAGACGCGCGCCGCTACGAGCACAATGCTGCCGATGTCCTCTTTCGTTTTGGCGGTGCCGTTGGCCCTGCAACACCCACTTTAATCGCAAGTAGGGTGTATTGGAAATGTGACTTTGACGCACCTGCACGCTGCTTGTGCTCTAAGCGGTATCTGCAGGACTGCCTTAGACAATGGCATAGGCGGCGTGCATCGGTTCGGATTCTCCACCGACTTCCCATGCGAGTGTGTTTCTCTCCCTTGTTCCCGTCTGGTCCTATAGCCCAACAGAGCGCGTGGGTGTGCGCAACGGCGTGGCACAGGCGCAAGAGAGTCGCCTGAGCTCAACGCCAGCACAAGCTGGTGCTCAATCGAATTTTGGCCATATTCTCCTATCGGATGGCAGCGTCAGAAATTCTGACTCTTCAAGCCAAGTGTGTTCTTCGCTGGTGATAGAGAAAAAATATGCAGACGTCCGGGCACGAAGAGTTTAGACTTGTGTGTTGGGTGATCCATCATGATTGACGCGTTTGCCTCGATGGCCGGCGAATGTGCGAAGATTGTCCAGAATTTTCCGGTTCAGCGTGTCGTATTGCTGGTTATGGCCCACCACACTTCTGACGGGCCGATGTTCTACCACCGCTACCATAGGTAGGAGAGGGAGGAGGAGGAGGAGGAGGAGGAGGAGCACCCCATCCTCCCCTCTCCCCTGTCCTACCTGTGGTAGCGGTGGCGGAGGTCGGTCCACCACGCTTCGGTGCGACTCGCTCTCCACGCCCCGGTCGCCAGGCGTCAGCGCCTCGAGCTTGCTCCCAGCCGTCCCGCCGCCCGCGGTGCGGAGCGGCACGCTGCATCCGCTCGCAGGGCACAGCGCGTCGCCGGAGCAGTGCCGCCACGGCACGCTCGAGCAGAAGCTCAGGAGGGGAAAACACGCCCAGACACGAATCGTCTTCGATTCCCCAGAAAATTTGGAACGCATGGGCAGTGTAGGCGAAGACGAGCACCCCGAAAATGTGGGAACTGTGTGGGGGGGATCCTGGGACTTGGGTCTGTCTGTCTGTGCATCCCTGGGCCCCTTCAGGAGTTGCTGACCGTCAGACTGCACACGGATGCGCACACGGGTGCACGGGGGGTCGGCGCAGCGCAGAGCTGTTCCGTGAGCCAGCACAGTCTGCGCCGCCCTCGATATGTCGGCACACCCTGGCGCCTGCGGGCAGCCTGCCGGGGGAGAAGTCGGAGTAGGGGGAGGGAGGGGTGGGTGCAGGTTCCCAGAGACGCCCACCTCTCGCCAGTCACGCTTTGTCGGAGGATCAGGGGGTCATGATGATGATGCGTTCCAAGATTCCCCGGATGTCCTGATGTTCCACACGGACTGCATAAGTTCGGGCGGGTGGTAATACGGGGTGGCCTAGATAGGGAAAGCGCGCCAGAGGATGGCCCGCAGAACCCCCCCCCTCCCACCCTTCAAAGGGGGGGTGAGATTTTCGACCCCACCCCCCCCTTGAAGGGGGGGGGGGGGGGGAATCGGGACCCCCCCCCTCCCCCTTTGGCGCTGGAAAGGGGGGGAGGGGGTTCGACCCCCCCCCCTCCCCCCCTTGGCGCCGAACAGGGGGCTGGGGAGGGGGCATGTCGGGTAGTGAGTAGGGAGTAGAATGTTTTGAGTAGCGATTGGTGAGTAGTGGGTATTTGATAGTGAGTAGTGCGCAGTGAGTCGTGAGTAGTGGGTAATGGGTAGTGGTCGTAGTGAGTAGCGCGTAGAGATTAGTGAGTAGTGAGTAGTGGGGAGTGAGTAGTGTGAAGGAAGTAGTGAGTAAGGAATTATGAGTAGTGAGTAGGGAGGAGTGAGTAGTATGTAGTCAGTAGTGCATAGTGAGTAGTAAGCAGGGAGTAGGGATGAGGGAGTAGACAGTAGCGAATAGCGAGTAGTGCGTGGTGAGGAGTGAGTAGTGAGTAGTGCGCAGTGAGTAGAGAGTAGTGAGTAGTGAGTGGTGAGTAGCGAATAGCGAGTAGCGGGAGTAGCAAGTAGGGAGTAGCGAGTAGTGAGTAGTGAGAAGCGAGTAGGGCGTTGTGAGTTGTGAGTAGTGAGGAGGGAGTAGTCAGGAGTCACTAGTGCGTAGTGAGTAGGGTGTAGTGCGTAGCGAGTAGGGACTAGCGAATAGTGAGTATTGAGTAGTGATTTGTGAATTGTTTGGGAGTAGTGAGTACGGAGTAGGTAGTAGTGAGTAGTGAGCAGTGGGGGCGTAGTGAGTAGTGAATAGTGCGTATTGGGTAGCGAGTAGGGCGTAGGGAGTAGCGAGTAGTGAGTAGTGAGAACTTTGTAGGGAGTAGGGAGTGGCGAGTAGCGAGTAGTGGATAGTGAGAACTGAGTTGTCCGTAGGGAGTAGTGAAGTGTGAGTAGTGAGTAATGGACAGCGGTTAGTGGGTAGCGAGCAGCGATTTGTGATTACTGAGTAGTGGGTAGTGAGTTGTGTTTGGTGAGTAGTGAGTATTGGGTTGTGGGTAGTGAGTAGTGAGTAGTATGTAGTGAGTAGTGGGTAGGGAGTAGGGAGTAGGGAGTAGTGAGTAGTGCGTCGTGGGTAGCGAGTCGTGGGTAGTGAGTAGTGAGTCGTGAGTAGTAAGTAGTGTTTGTGAGAAGTGAGTAGTGAGTAGCGAGTAATGAGTTGTGGGTAGTGAGTAGTAGTGCGTAATGAATAGTGAGTGCTGTTTGGGGCTTGGGTTTGGGTTTGGGGTTAGGGTTAGGGGTTAGGGTAAGGGTGAGGATTAGTGTCAAGACCCCCTCCCCGCCCGCAAGCCGTCTCGCTCACTCCCACCCGCCCTCCCAACAAGTGTGAGGGGTGGTAGGGGTCGGGTTCCGGAGACCGGGGGCGCCGTGGCGAAAGGGGGCGAGGGGGGGGGGTCGAATTTGGCGGGCGTATGGGGGGTTCGGACCCCCCCTTTTTGAAGGGGGGGGAGGGGGGGGGGGTCCCCGACGACGGACCTGGAAAGGGGCGGGGGGGGGGGTCCCCGAAGACGGATCGGGAAAGGTGGGGAGGGGGGGGGGGGGTCCCCGACGACGGATCGGGGAAAGGCGGGGAAAGTGGGGGAGTGTCCCCCCCCCCCCCCCTTCCGTGGGAGCATCCAGCGGCGCGCCCTTCCAGGGGATGGGGAAAAGTGCCCTAAAGGAGCACTTTAGGCTTCAGGGCCCCTTTGGGGCCCCTGCTGGCTCCAAACGGGGCCCGAAAGTGCCCCCCATTAGGGCCCTGTGCTTCACCCCCCAGGTAGGTCACCCCCCATTGCCACCCGCCCGAGAAACGCGGGCCGCTAGATGATCCAGAAATCCTGAAACGTAGCCTGAGCCAGTCGCATCATGACATCATTATCGTCCTAGTTTGGTCTCCCGTGCCCAGACCTCCGACGTCTCTTTTTCAATGCTGGCTCCTCGGAGCTCTGGACCACTGCCCCGGGACTGGCTTTCTGTCCCAGATTGTTATTTGATGGTCCTGGGGCCCTCCCCAGACGCCAACAAAAAAACGAAGAAACGTATCCGTCTTTCTTTCTCCAACACGTTGGATGTTTGGGGCAGGTTGCTCGAGACCTGGACGCGATCCGCCTGACCCGGGCCCAGAAGATCGCGGTCCTGGCGTCGATGAGGCTGGTGAGCTTGCCCCAGGTGGGCGACGGGAGCAAACGTGATCGACTGCACGGACATTCGCTCGTAGTCTTCCCTCGTAGGGCCGCTCGTAAGCGCTCTCTTCTGCCCACGGTGTGCCACGCTTGCAGCCCGCATAAGCCATGCTTTGAGGTCCGACGTGGCGAAATAATTGCGACCTCGCGGGAAATCACGACTGGAGCCCTGGACCCATCTTTCTATTGCATTTTTGAGCCAGATCGATGTGTGATGGCCCTGGGGCCCCCGAGACCGGGCGAACACGCCTGATGAAAAAGTTGCAGTGTCCTCGGG
Organism: Prorocentrum cordatum; assembly: GCA_963575745.1. Lineage (NCBI taxonomy): Eukaryota > Dinophyceae > Prorocentrales > Prorocentraceae > Prorocentrum > Prorocentrum cordatum. Next base: position 542,202 of record CAUYUJ010004459.1, read on the forward strand.
AGGCGTAAGGCGCCGTCTCGCGTGAGGCCCGTTTCTCTCGTCGCCCAGGTTCAGCGCGTCGGGGTTGCTGTTGCGGAGGCGATCCGGGACAGCGGCTGCACGGCGAGGGAGTGCGTGCAGCGCAGCATCGAGGCCAAGCTGCAGCAGGACGAAGGTTGGGCGTTGGAAAACCCACGGCTCCAAGCCCAGGTCTCCGACGCATTGAATAAATCAAGACGGAGTTTTTTCTTCGATTTTGGCGTTTGGCGGCCCTCGCCAGACCCCTGGACCCTCGAAAAACGGTCTGGGACGAAAAACCTGTTCTCGGGAAGTTGTCCAGAGCTCCGGGGATCCCGTATTGAAGAAATCCAGACATCCGAGGTATGGGAGGAGGTAGGAAATCCAGGGCTCTGGGCGTTGCATGTTTTTCACACCAGGCGTTTTCGCCTGGTTTCGGGCCCCGGCGGAATCACAGATCGATCCGGCTCGAAAGATGCAGCAGAAAGATGGTGTTTAGGTCTTTGGTCGCAATTTTCCGCGATCTTGCAATTCTGTCGCAGCGTGATCTCAGGGAAAACCCAGGGCTCAGTGTGCTGGCCGGACCGGAGGATGTGTAGGACGTGCACCCACAGAGACGTGGAGAAATGGGAAGCCCGGACTTCGATTTGCCGTATTGTAGTGGCCTTCGGCCAGTGCCGCCGATCCGGGGCGCTCCGACTGATGTGATCCTTCTTCGCCCTCGTCCCTCCTCTCTTTTTCCCTCCCCTCCTCTCACTCAGCATTTATCGAAGACGCCTACGGCGAATCACCGCCGCCCCCTGCCTTTTTGGAAGCGCCTATGTGGCCGAACGTTGAGGCCAGACCTGCCAAGCTATCGGACCACGTGTTCCCCGAATCGGTTTGGAAAGCCTTCGGGGAACACGTGGGCATCTTGAAGGTCATCTTGGCCGTCTTGGAGGCCTCTTGGGCAAGCTTTGGGCGATCTTTGGGGCTTTTTGGGCCGTCTCGGGCCAGCTTCGAGCCAACTTCGGCCATCTTGGTGGGTTCCTGGCACGTCTGAAGCCGTCGGAAGCCGTTTGGGGGGCCTCTATGGGCCGACTTGGGGCCCGCTTGGAATGCTCCAGGGCCGTCTTGGAGGCCATCTTGGGCGTCTGGGAGGCCATCTTGGGCGTGTTGGAGGCCTCTTGGGCCCTCTTGGGGCCCTCTAGGGGCCATCTTGGAGGCCACTTGGGCCATCATGGGGCTCTCTTGGGGGCCTCTTGGGCGATCTTGGGGGCTTCTTGGGCCGTCTCGAGCCGTCGGAGAGCCGAAAAGGCGCAAATGCCAGAATCCTTCAAAAACCAATGAAAAATCAATGATTTTGGCCTCTTCGGACTCTCCTGGAGGACCTCTTGGAGGCCTCTTGGGCCGTCTGGGAGGCCTCTGGGGGGCCTCTTGGGCCGTCTTGGGCCGTCTTGGACTCTCTTGGGCCGTTTTGGAGGCCGTCTTGGACCATCTCGGGCGGACTTGGAGGCCATCTTGGGCCATCTTCGCGATTTTTTGAGGATGTCCCGAGCGAAACGGCCGTTTTTTGGAGGATTTTTTTCCGGATTGAGGTCCTTTCGGCTTCCTCCCGGGACCCCGGCGGGACGGGCCGGAGCCCACTGGGGAGTTCTTTTAGAAAAAGAACCAAAACCAAAACCTGAAACATCCAGCACGCCGTGCACCCCTGCAAGCAGGGGGCGGCGGATCCAGTGGCCGTCGGCCTATCCCGCCACCGTGCGTGGGTGGTGGGTCAGAGGCCTCATGGATGCTGGTTGGGATCTCGTGGTTGGCTGGGACTTCTGGGGGCCTCTTGGGCGCCTCTTGGGGCTTCTTGGGGGCCTCTTGGGCCTCTTGGGGCCACTAGAGGGCCTCTTGGGGGTCTCTTGGGAGCCTCTTGGGGCTTCTTGGGGGCCTCTTCTGCGCCCCTTGGGGCCTCTTGGAGGCCTCCTCGGAGCCTCTTGGTGCGGGAGGGGTGGTACTCGAGTTCGGAACCCCCTCGGAGGCCACGATCCTTGTGAGGGGTGTCAAAAAACGCATCCGCCGGAAACTCGCACCCCCCCCCCCACCCCACCCCCCCTTCCCCGGCAGAGCCACCCCGGCACCCCCCCCAGAGGCTGAGGCTCAGCCTCGAGGCTGTAGCTGAGACTCCTTGAAACTCACACGCCGGATCGGCGGATTTGAGTTGATTATCCGACTGGAAATCGTGTCGGACATGGACTCCGTAGGATGCCAAACCGTAAGGCAGAAATCTTCGGAGTTTTGTTTCCGTCGTAGTTTTGTCTAAAGTTTCACCTTGTGGAGCATGGCGCAACTTTGTGAGACATGCCGCAACTCGGTAGACAGTCTCACAAGTCGTTCCACAATGAAGGGCGGAAGCAGCAGCAGAGGAGCTCGAAACGCAGGGCGGACACTTCGGCCCTACCTGCGAAATCGCCTGAAGCAGGGCGGATCGAGAGTCAGGGAACCCAGCATCTGCACCCCCTAGGGCAAGGCGCGGGGGAGGTGGAGGAGAGGGAGGATGAGGAGGAGTAGGAGGAGGAGGAGGAGGAGGAGGAAAAGGAAAAGGAGGAGGAGGAGGAGGAGGAAAAGGAGTAGGAGGACGAGGAGGAGGAGGAGAAGGAGGAGGAGGATGAGGAGGAGGAAAGGACAGGGAAAAGAAAAAGGAACGGGAAAAGGAAAAGGATGATGAGATGATGATGATGATGATGATGATGATGATGATGATGATGATGATGATGATGAGGAGGAGGAGGAGGAGGAGGAGGAGGAGGGGGAGGAGGAGGAGGAGGAGGAGAGGAGGACAAGGAGGACGAGGAGGACGAGGAGGAGGAGGAGGAGGAGGAGGACGAGTAGGAAGAAAAGGAAAAGGAGGAGGAGGAGGAGAAGGAGGAGGAGGACGAGGACGAGGAGGAGGAGGAAAGGAAAGGAAAAGGATAAGGAAAGGGAAAAGGAAAAGGAGGAGGAGGAGGAGAGGGAGGTGGAGGAGGAGAGGAGGAGGAGGAGAAGGAGGAGGAGGAGGGGTAGGAAAAGGAAAAGGAGGAGGAGAAAGAGGAGGAGGTGGAGGAGGAACAGGAAAAGGAGAGGGAAGAGGAGGAGGAGGACGAGGAGGAGGAGGAGGAGGAGGAGGAGGAGGAGGGGGAGGAGGAGTCAGGGGAGCCTTCAGAGCCACTGGGCCCCCTGCCCCCCGGCGGTCTGCCTCCGGCCCTGTTCGGCCAGCCGTGCCGAGGGCGCCTGCGCGCGCTCAGCGGCGAGCTGGCGCCGGGCTCGCTCCAGCAGCTGTGGAGCCGGGGGCGCCACTGGGAGACGACCCGCAGCGCCCGCCGGTCGCGGGGTCCTCCTCCTCCTCCTCCTCCTCTTTCTCCTCCTCTACCGTAGCCATTTTGGCTCAAGGCACCTTTCTTTTGCTCCCATGGCGGACATGGCAGCCATCGCGCAGATGTTGAAAAGCACGCAGGAGAAACAGGATCGCGACCACACGGTGATGATGTACGCAATAGGGAGCGCGGACAATTCAGTGAAAAGGCTCATGGCGCTCAAGCCGGAGGTCGACGGTGTCAAGAGCAAGAAGAGAATTCGATGGGAAGCTGCGCAGGAAGTGCGACGAGTGCATGATGGCGGTCAACAAGCTGAAGGCCGACATCGCCACTGCCTCCTCTACCTCAGAGTCTGGTGCATCGTCTTCATGGTCATATGGTCCGAAACGCCGTCGTGGAGATTTCATAGGCCCATCGTCCCCTTCTACGGCTGCTTCTACATGTGGTGATTGATTGTCGTCTAATGCAGCAGCTAATGCCCAAAATACATGCCGACGCTGGCTCGGCGCGTTGCCGAGGAAGGTCTTGGACATCACTCGCAAGCAGGTGTGGCAGGATATCGTGGTCAAACTACCGACGAACATCCCGTATCATGATGCTGCCCCTCATTTCCATCGCTCGTCTCAGAGCTTCAGTGTGTTGTGGAAGTCAGAGGAGCAAGCTACAGCATTCAGTTCTTGGTTTGGTACAGTTCGGTAACGCGGACTGATCCCAGGGGAGGTGCTGTCACACAATTACGATGTCGAGGGGACCTCCCGCACGAAGTCCGTACGCGCCAGAGGAATCTGGGCCAGGCCTGGCTCCCTCTGATGAAGCTGCTCAAGCAGAGCTGGGACATCGAAGGGCAAGCTGGTGGGCTGCTCTGGTTCCTCGAACTCACTATCTGTGACTTTGGAGACAGACGCGTGGGACCTCATTCGCGCTGATGCTGATTAACGTGCCGAGTGGGTCGGATCGGATTGTTTCGAATGGGGACTCACGCATGAGAAGATGAAGCCGATCATTGAGAAGCTCAAGTTGCAGCTGGGATTATGCAGCATTGTTTGGTGCACCGAGTGAGGCTCATAGGTAAAATCTGGAACATGTAGCACGTTTCTTCGTTTTGCTGAGAAATACAGTCCTACTTCAAGAATATCACTGACACGCTGGGGATTGAGATGCCCTCCCTCGTCTTCTCCCCTCCCATGAATGTTGCGGCTCGTTCTGTGATGACGAAATATCTGGAGGCGTTCTTATGTGCACCCATGAACATCTTCATTCTCAGTTTGAGACATAGGTTTCAATGACTAGTGTGGCGGGCAGGTGTATCACCCCGAGGTTGCCTCCAACTCTCATCTGTTCATCTCAACCAGACTCGATTGTTGAGAAGATGCAGTTCCTTCCTAGCGTGGCGAGTTCGCTCGACCCGCTGCACTCCTCTGGCTTCGTAGGCGGCGATTGAAACTTCTGCGCGCTCGGCGAGGCTAGGCGGCGCGTTGACTCATTGCTGGACAGGGCCCCCAGTGGCTCGCGGGCTAGCGGATTTGGCGGGCATTTCTTTTGCTGCACCGAACTCGCCCATGAACAGCATGCGCATTACCCACAGAAGAACGGCGACTATTGAACGCAGCTCGCATTAGTATATTATCCACCTCGCTACCTCCCTCAGTGTTCCATGATCTCACGCCTGCTGCTGGAGTTGAATGGCCGCCTGCAGAGTTACGCGAAGAGAGTGACCGCGTTCCTGTTTACGCTTGCCTGGCTGTTCAGAGGCCGAACACTTGCCCTTCGATTTCCCGCTGTGCATGTCGCCAGCCTGGGCTTGCGGAGAAGGTCGAAAAGCTGATTCAGGAGTTTGATATTTCTCAGGGCCCCGCGGCTGCCGCTGCCGAGGCGCAACCGATCGCGCGCGTCGCGCCCGAGGCAATCCGGGGCGAACCTTGCGCGAACAGCTCTAACACGATCGGCGCAAGATCTCCTGGCGTAGGGCCCATGGCAGGACCAGAAGGAAAGACGGCGCGGGCCGCGTGGATTTCGCTGTTCGAAGTTTCCCGAAGCTGTTGGATTTGCCTCTGTCGTCCTGGTCGAGCCTGGCTAGTGCCGCCACACCATTGCTGATTGTTAGCGATAAATCAGCTGCTGCGTAAGTGGGGGCTGCTGGGCTTGCAAAGATTGAAAGACTTGCCCGTGCCTGGCCCCCCGCCACAAACAGGCGACGCCCCCGGGCATTGTTGACCCCTCAGGAAATCCCGCGCCCGGCCCCGCGCGCGCCACCCATCTGCAGGGCCACTGGGCGAAATGCCAAACATTTCTAGCATTTGATTTAGCCAGCTCCGCAGGACATATTGTGGAAGATGGACGAAGAAGTATTCGATAGTTTGCGCAATGGGTCCAGAGACTCGGGGCCTGAACTGGATGGCATTCCCTGCTCCGGGCGGAGGCGCGGAGGGAATTGCGGCGCGTGAGATTTTATGCAATGTATACTTGTCACCACATAGAGACGGGGGAAACACAATATTAGTTCAACGACGCCATCCTCGCTCTCTCGCCTAAGGGCGCGCTGGAGGCAGAGACGATGAGATCGGCGTAAAATGCTCGGCCGACCGCCCCGGGCAGCTGCGACGGCGAGCTGATGCGCGGTGCTCTCGCACAACCTCTCAACAAAGTTGCTCGTCGCACAGTCGGGAGTGAGCAGTGTGGGTTCGTAGGTGAAAGGTCCCCGGTGGACAAAGTGGCGACTCTGGGTAGTAGATGCACGCAGTATGTTGTTGATGAGGGTGCTCCAGCCACCGGCATGGCTTTCTATGATGCCAGACTAGCCTTCCCGAGCTTAGCTCATGACTGGATTCTGTTTGTCTTGCATGAAGTGGGCACGCCTGATTGGCATTGTTTGATTATCCGCGAATTGCATGACAGGGTGCACATGCATGTGCGATTCAAGGGCGTATATTCGGCAGCTTCAAGGTGGGGCGTGGCGTCGGACAGAGCTGTACCCGATCGGGCCTCCTTTTGCTTTCGCTGTGGATCCTCGTGCCAGATGCATCCGAAGCGACCTTGGCGATGTCCGCGTTCACCCCTGCGCGTCTGCTGACCATCTAGGTATTGCTGCATGCGGCTTGGGAGCCGCTCGTAGGAGGATGGCCGGTAATTTCAGGGCGCTGGCGAGGATCGCCGGCCTTTTCCCGCGCCCTGCCAAGCGCCCGCTCGCGTGGCCAAATGACCAGGCGGAGGAAATCTTTCGCAAGGACTGCAGTGCCATTGAGATCAGAGTAAAAGCGAGTGTGATCGGGCGCCCTGGTTTGCACCTGGGGATCTCCCTTGGCCTTGATGGCCCTGCTCTCTCCTGGGTAGGCCCTTGCGGGGCTTTGGTGGCACGCGCCAGGTATGTCACGAGTCTCTGTTTAGGCCTTGCAGGACATGTACACATGCACGCTATATACTGTCGACTTGTTCTCCAACGTGTCTTTCAGTTCTACCCTACTAACAAGCATGCGCTGGCCACAGAACGCGAGGCTCTCCAGCGGCCCCCTGTGGCGCGCACGCATTCGCTACCCAGTGGCCTTCTCCCCGACCTTGCGACCTGTGGTCTATCTTGTCAAGGTCGCTCTGTTGTGCACAATGCGCGCGTTGCTCTGTTCCGCGCGGCCATTCGGTCTGAAGAGTTTACGCGTGCTCGTGATTTTTTCTAGACTGTTTCAGGTGCCAGGACGAGTGCCAGTTGTTCTGTATGCGTTCACCGACCTACCGCTCCTCCTCCTGTATCAAAATGCTGTTCAATTTCGAGTCTCTCCTGAATGTCCCGACGGTTCCCCCACGACCTGTGTAACCGTCCGTCTCTGGGGAAAGTGTGAAGGGTCAGCTGGAATCCCCCCCTCTTCCCTCCACTGCACGTGTGTTCAGTGCCCGTCTGAATTACTGGTGCCCCGTGCCCCCTCAGCTGCGTGAGCTGTCTCGCTGCAGGCTTGTCAGGATTGGCCATAAACTTGGCTCCTGCGTGCGAGCTCGGAGTTGCGACGCTTCCGCCACGGGAGGCTCGGGTGCCGTTTGGGCTGTTTTGATATAGGTGGTAACAAAATAGCTCGTCATATTTCGCGTCCCACTTTGATCCTGTGCGTCCGTGAGTGCCTGTCGGGATTGCCCCTAGGATGGGGAGATGACCCTATCACGTCCTGTTTGCTCGTTCATGTCTCTATGCATGATTACGACAGTCTTCTCAGCGTTGCTCTTGCCATTGATGCCCTGCGCGCCGCATTCAATGCGCAACGTGCTGCCAGGCTCTGATTGTGCCAGGTCTGCCCGTCTCTCTTTCAGAGCGAAGTTGCGTGCGCAAGCGCTCCGAAGCAGTGTGGCACGGCCTCTTGTCCGTAGTGGTCGTGGCGCGGGGCAGGGGCGAACTCTCTCATTTCCCGGGGTTGCCCCGTGGATGGGGAGATGGCCCTTTCGCGCCACTTTTTGCTCGCTCGTGTCTCTATGCGCGATTCTGTGCGCCACGCTCAATGCCTAGCGTGCTGCAGGCTCTTGCGGGGCAAGGTCTGCCCGTCTCTCTTTCAGAGCGAGGTTGCGCGCGCAAACATTCCGA
>CAUYUJ010004459.1:557576-562576 GCA_963575745.1 Prorocentrum cordatum
TTAGTCGTAGGTGCGAGGGGTCTTCGCAGTTTTGCAGTATTCGCAGTAGTAGTAGTAGTAGTAGTAGTAGTAGTAGTAGTAGTAGTAGTATTAGTAGTATTAGTTTACGTAGTAGTCGTAGTAGTAATAGTAGTAGTAGTAGTAGTAGTAGTAGTAGTAGTAGTCGTAGTCGTAATCGTAGTCGTAGTCGTAGAAGTCGTAGTAGTAGTAGTAATAGGTGTAGTCATAGTAGTAGCAAGACAAGTCGTCGTCGGTGGCGTCGTAGAAGAAGTAGCAGTAACAGTGGCAGTAGTAGTATTTGTAGTCGTCGTCGTCGTAGTAGTAGTAGTAGTAGTAGTAGTAGTAGTAGTAGTAGTAGTGGTAGTATTGGTAGTAGTGGTAATAGAAGTAGTAGTAATACTCGTAACCGTCGTAGCGGTAGTCGTAGTAGTAACGGTAGTAGTAGTAGTAGTAGTAGTAGTAGTAGTAGTAGTAGTAGTAGTAGTAGTAGTAGTCGTAGTAGTAGTCGTAGTCGTAGTCGTAGTCGTAGTCGTAGTCGTAGTCGTAGTAGTGGTCGTAGTAGTGGTCGTAGTAGTGGTCGTAGTAGTAGTAGTAGTAGTAGTAGTAGTAGTAGTAGTAGTAGTAGTAGTCGTAGTCGTAGTAGTAGTAGTAGTCGTAGTAGCTGCACGAGCTCACAGTGATCAAACGTACACCTTCTCCTCGGGCGCGATTGTCAGCTTGGCAACAGGGCCGAATCGTGAGCGGAAGAAAGGTACTAAAGCACAGTCGGTTTGGGGAGTTGCCCAACCACAATGGCGACAACCTGAACGTGAAGACGAAGTTCTTACTCAGCCTGCTGGTGCACAGTCTGACGATGGTGCAGCGGCGGGCGCTGAGGACCCGCCGACACCACCAGCCGAAGCGGGACAACGACGACCTGCCGAAGGAGGAGGTGAACCAAGGACAAAGCAATCGAGCGCGCCAGCGGCGGCGCCGTGGCATAACTACATGGAGCAGCGCGATCTTGGAGGTGAGGGCGATTGTTACTTCATCGCGTGCGGGGTCGGGCTCAATGACAGCCAGGCCAAGCCGAAGACGCTCGCGGCAGCGGACAAGGCGCCTGGAGGCAAAGTACAGCGTGGACTTCGACTATTGGTCGTGGCGGAGCTGCGGGCGCATGAAACAGCATGGTGCCGCGAATGCGGATTTGGACAGGATCGGCGCGACTGGCCAGATGGCGGATACCATGTGTGAGAGCGACGGCAGCGGCGCTCAAGACAGATGTGGGCATTTGGAAGTACAACGGGGATGCTCAGTCTGGAAGATGGGTTCTCTATACTCCATCTGAGTTTCATAAGAAGAAAGTGCGGTTGGCCCTCAAAGACAAGCACTGCACTCTGCTTGCGCCGAAGAGGGACGTCTTCGCATCTGTTATTGAGAAGCAGTGGCGAGAAGGGGCTTTACCAGATCCAGATATTTTCTCAGGTGGCTGGAAGTCTTCGAGTCCTGCGCCGGCGAAGCGGTGCGCCAGATTGACTCCAGCACAAAGTGCCCAGAAGATGACCGAGGATGATGCGAGAAGTCTTTTCGGAGCGGCAGCTTCGGAGGCATCGGCGCCATCCTTGTCTTCTGCGGCAAGGGAAGTGCGGTCGCCGTTTGGGGCTTCCCCAGATTCCAGGAGGGCGGCGGCGTCAAAGAAGATTTCGGCTACGAAGAAGAAAGAGATTGCAGAAGCGACGAGTTTGTTCGGAGTAGACGAGGAGATCGAAGATACCGCTGCCGAACTTGTAGGACATCCTGAAGCACCAGATCACACTTGGGCGGCTCATTTGAAATGTCCGAAGCATGGTTGGATGCCCGATGCAGTGGGGGCGTGTACTCGCGAGCAGCAGGCGAAAGCTCCTTGGCGACATTGTTGCGGTGAAGTACCTCCGCGCAAATCCAGAGCTGCGCTCGGCATGCATATCAAGATGGTGGCAAACCCTGTTAGGAACATCGAGGGCAGGGGGAAGGCTTGGGCTAGGTCTGAGGCCTGGCGCGCAACTCTTACTCCGCAGATGGAGACGGTAGCTTGCGCTCCTACACGTGCTAGCGAGTGTGTGAAGCAAGAGAAGCGACAGCTCAGCACCTTCCACATGTGCAGTTGGTGTGGGGGTCGCAATATTTTGGCTAAGTTCAAGACGCAAGCGTGCCGGCTCAGACCTTCTCCAATGACAGCGAAGCAGGTCTACCGCGTCTGGTGGAAGGGCGGGAACCCCAAGAGTTCATCGTGGAGGAGGTTGTGCAACGGCAAGCGCCAGCGTGTACTGCGGAAGCCGTCGGCCAAGCTCCCCCTCCATAAAGTACGTCCTAGTTGGCTGGCTGGAGCAGTTCAGCAAGTTCAAGTTTCTGTAGAAAGTTTCACCATATCGAGAGTGTCGTCTTCCATGTGCTCAGGTGCTCGTGGAGATGGTCCTGATATTTCCTCTGTAGAAAGTTTCGCTTCTTCTGTAAAAAGTTTCGCTGCTTCTGTGGAAAGTTTCACATCGCCGACAAGCCGTCAAGATCCGCCGGTGGGTGGAGGTGACCCTGGAGACTCTGATGACTCCCAGGGGCTTCAATTTTAGCCTGGCCCGGAGGTGGTTTCAGATGCGCAGTCTGATCGATAGATTTCACAGCGATCAACGCAATGTCGTTGGCCAAAGCCCGTCTACATGAGCTTCTGGCTGCAGTTCGACATGATGACGAGGCCGAGGTTATTGCGGCGCAGGAGATTCGCCGCGCGTTTGAGATGTCGCGGTGGATCATTCAGGAGGCGAAGAAAGCGGTTTGGGCCGCAGCTTGTTCGCCACCGCCACCTCGCGCTGGACGGCGTTCAGCGGGGCGCGGGGGCGCCGCCATCTTCTGGCGGCCGCGGCTGGGGAGGGCGTCAGTTGTACGTGATCCGCGTCTCGGGCATCGACTGACGGGGCTTTGTGCAGAGCGAGCCACCTACCTGTCGATCTACGCCCCGCAGCAGTACAACATGGAGCGGTCTGCGGCGATGGCCGCGTGCATCCAAGCGCTGGGCATTGATGGGCATCCAATCTATTTTCTGGGGGATCTGAATTGGAGAGGTGATTTTCAAGTACTGTTTGGTCTTGGGTTTCAACTGGCACCGCAAAGTATACCGACTTCTGCTCAAGCGACTGCACCGACTAGGTGTGGAGTGTTTAGATCATTGGGCAGCGCGCCACCGTCTTGTGATGGCATGGCGCTGTTACCTGGTATTCCGCATCATGGGTTGGCCTGCGCGCGCTCGTGAGACAGCGCGCCTGCACCGCGCGGCGCGCTATGTTCTGGCGCAGGTCCCGCCCGAGCCGGTTCGGGAAGCACTGCGGCAGGAGGTTGATAGACAGTTTGCGCAAGCGCGCGACGTTGCGATGACGGAGGCGGCGGCCATCAGTCGATGGCAATTCTGGCATCAACGTGCAGAAGCAGCTCCACAGGCCGCGGTGGAGGGGGACTACGTGATCGTGGACCGCCAACCCGAGCGCGCCAAGGTCTCAAAGCCTACTTTCAGGCCGGCGGGATCGGGCGCCATCCGTCGCATCGACCAAACTATCACACTAAGACGCCTTCTTCGTGTTCATAGGAGGTTTCTACATGCTGTCCGAAGTGTTAAGGCTCCACATCTGCATGATTGTCTAGGGGGTCGGCATCTCAAGGATCTTGCGCAGGCGACTGCAGGTGGCGCACTATCGCATCGGGTAGATGGCGTTCCCACTTGCGCCGACTCTCTCGAAATAATCCCCACTGGCCTTGCGCAGAGAATGCGAAGATAGCAAAGCAGAAGACGAAGGAGTGGAAGAAACGATGTGCGACGTGGAGTACTGATCTGTATAAGATGACTACCCCGCTGTTTCGCGCTACTGCTCCGTCTTCTTCATTTGGTTCAAAGGAGATGCGGGAGACTTGGGAGGCTCAATGGTGCCCGAATGATCCTGCTGCCGCTCGAGAGCACGTTGATAACTGGCGTCGACATGCTGCTCAAGTCCAATTTGCACAATCAAGTAACTCCAGTGATTGGGTGCCGAGTCTTGATTCCTTCGGGCAGGTCATCGACAAGGCGGCAGGTTCTGCTGGCTTTGATGGGTGGGAGGCGAAGGAGATTCAGATTCGCAAGAGAGTGTTTCCAGAGATCATCATGGAATTGTATGAAGTCCGGGTATTGGCATCACAGTATTGCTTGCAACAGCGTGGCCAACTTTCCGCTTCAGTTCTGGTCCATATTTTTCCATGGAGGGTGGTTGGGATACCCAAGACTGAGTCGGAGGTCAGACCTATTTCGATTGGTGCGGTGCTCATGAGGTGCTGGTTGAGTTCTTTGGCACGAGCTATTCCACAGCCCTGTGAGATGCAGTGGGCAGGCAAGCGCGGTGCGAGCGTAGTGCATGTCATTTCCAAGTGGCTCAAGCAGATGCGGGGGGGCAGAACTGGATCTTTCACGTGCGTACGATTATATTGATCATGGTATTGGCGAAGCGGCGCTGCTGGCTACGGGCCCTCCTGATGCGGTGGTCTTCACGGCGATGGCAGCGTGGCTGGGTCCTCGATCTGCGCGCGTGGGCGGCGAGTATGCGGCCCCAATCTATCCTCGACGAGGGCTGCCCCAAGGTGATTCGGTTGCGCCTGCTGCTATGATAGCTACGCTGACACCGTGGTCGCCATTTTGTGGACAAGCCTATATGGATGATCGTTGTATTACGAGTCACAACGTACAGCAGCTGCAGGATGACCTCAACATGGCGAACATCTTTGATCGTGAATGTGGGTATGTTGAGGCTGTGGCTAAGAGGCAAGTGTGGACACGAGATGACGATCCACCAAAAGTTGTCGAGCATCTTGGCGTTCGAGCTCGTCCCATCGATGCGGAGTTCCCAATTGTACCGCGTAGCGGGCGGGGCAGAATCTTTCAAGCTATTGCGACGCTGGGTAGTATTCTTGGTGGAGATGATGTACGAGAACGTCTGACGGTCAGTCACATCAGACCGCTATGGTAT
>CAUYUJ010004460.1:0-15000 GCA_963575745.1 Prorocentrum cordatum
GAGGCGGAGGAAGACTAGGGGGGAGAAGAAGAAGGATTAAGAGGAGAAGGAGTAAGAGGATACTCATCCAAGCAAGAGCCCCTAAGCTTGAGGATGAGCTCCAGCCATGGAGCCGCGCCCCTCTCCTTCCAGAATCCTGCGGGGCTCCCCGCAGCCGGCTTACTCCAGGACGTCAGGTGGTCGATATCGCGATATCCTACTTGCACACGCGTGGTGCCGCAGGCGAAGAGGGCATGATCGGGGTGAGTGTGCGCAGTGATGTTTCCCATCTTGCAATTTCACATGTCACTGATGAGTGTTACATTGGCATGCGCGTGCGTACGTGTATGCAAGTTAATTCAGCTGCGCAAGGATGTGTACACGAATTGGTATACACACGGGCATATACAATGTGTCGGATGCATTACTGGAGCTGCTTATACATGCATGTCAGCATAGCGTGAACGCGCACACCGGTGCATGCGCACGCGCATTACATACATACCAACATGTTGGGTATGCACGTGCGCGCGCGGTCACGCGAGGTGTAGGCATGCGCATGTGCATGTGCAGCGTGTGTGTGTGTGTGTGTGTGTCTGTGTGTGCGTGGGTGTGCGCGTGCGTGCGTGCGCGTGTGCGTGCGTGTGTGCGCGGCAAGTTGCGCCTCGAGCTGAAGCGCCTGAGGATGCCCGCTGCGCCGCTGATTCAAAAAAAGGTGTGCGCGCGGGCGTGAGCGCGTGCACGCGCGCGCGTTCGCGCGCGCGCCGCGTGCGTGCTAGCACAGCAGCAGAGCATCACCAGCAGCAGCAACCTTAACAGCAGCAGCAGCAACAACAGCAGCAACAGGAGGCAACGGCGAGGAGCAGCCCCCCCCCCCCCCTCCCCGCCCCGAGGCGATCGGCGCACGCTGGACGCGACGCGCGGCTGACATACTTTGCCGCGGCCGCGTTACTCACACTTCATACTTGGCACATGGGCCATGGCGTGTGGGGCCGCGGTGGGAGGATTTATGGTGGCGCGGTGGCGTTTGGGGTGGGGGGCGGGGGGGGCATGGTGGGAGCGCGGCGGGGCGGGGTGGAGGGATGAACCCCATGGGGGGGCGGGCTTGGGAGTGGTGGGGAGGTGGGAGGGGTGCGCGATGGGGCTGCGTGGGGTGGGGACTAGAGGACAGGGCGACCGCCCCCTTGTCTCGGGGTGGTGGAATGAGGGGTGGGAGGGGGTGGGAAATGCGATGGGCGGACCCATTGGGGTGTTGGCCGAGGGGCGGGAGGGCTGCGCGGGCGGCGCGAGTGGGGGGGGGGCTGAAGGTGCTCTGGGTGCATGCGGGGCCATGGGGCGGTGCCTTAAAGGTGAGGTGATCGCTGGTTCAGGTGGTATGATGTCGTTTGATGTCGTTTGATGTTGTTTACTGTTGTTTGATGTCGAATGATGTTGTTTAATGTCGTTTAATGTCGTTTGATGTTGTCTATCCGTAATGTCGTTTAATGTTGTTTGATGTCGTTCGATGTCGTTTAATATCGTTTGATGTTGTTAGATGTCGTTAGATGTCGTTTGATGTCGTTTGATGTCGTTTGGTGTCGTTTGATATGTCGTTTAATGTTGTTTAATGTCGTTTGATGTCGTTTAATGTTGTTTGCTGTCGTTCAATGTCGTTTAATGTCGAATGGTGTTGTTTAATGCCGAATGGTGTTGTTTAATGTCGTTGATGTCGCTTAATGTCGTTTGATGTTGTTTAATGTTGTTTAATGTCGACTATGTATTATGTCGTTTAATGTCGTTTGATGTCGTCAAATGTCGTTTAATGTCGTTTGATGTCGTTTGATGTCGTTTGATGTCGTTTAATGTCGTTTGATGTCGTTTAATGTCGTTTGATGTCGTTTGATGTCGTTTAATGTCGTTTGATGTCGTTTGATATGTCGTTTAATGTTGTTTAATGTCGAATGATATTGTTTAATGTCGAATGGTTTTGGTTGATGTCGTTTTGATGTCGTTTAATGTTGTTTGATGCCGTTCAATGTCGTTTAATGTTGTTTAATGTCGGTTAATGCCGTTTGATGTCGTTTAATGTCGTGTAGTGTTGTTTAATGTTGATTAATGTCGAATGATGTTGTTGAGTGTCGAATGATGTTGTTTAATGTCGTTTGATGTCGTTCAATGTTGTTTGATGTCGAATATGTATAATGTCGTTTAATGTCGTTTGATGTCGTTTAATGTCGTTTGATGTCGTTTGATGTCGTTTGATGTCGTTTGATGTCGTTTAATGTTGTTTGATGTTGTTTAATGTTGTTTAATGTTGTTTAATGTTGTTTAATGTTGTTTAATGTTGTTTAATGTTGTTTAATGTTGTTTAATGTCGTTTAATGTTGTTTGATGTTGTTTAATGTTGTTTAATGTTGTTTAATGTTGTTTAATGTTGTTTAATGTTGTTTAATGTTGTTTAATGTCGTTTGATGTCGTTTAACGTTTCGGTGGTGAGGCGCCGCCAAAGGGCAGAGAGGCCGCGGCCGCGGCGAATGGCCACGCGCGCTTAAGTGCACCCCCCCTGCACCCCGCCTCCCCCCCCCCCGCGCCGCCCCCCCACCCCCTTCCCCCGCCGTGGCACCCGCCCCCGCGCCCCCGCCGCCGCCCGCCCGCGCGCCACGCCTCGGAGTCGGCCCACCATGCGTTTCCCCCCCATCCCCCCTGCCCGCACACGCGCCGCCCCCCACGCCCACCGCGATCCCCCCACGCTCCCTGCCCCCTAGAGGTCTAGCGATGGGGGCTGCAGGCGAAGAGGGCATGCTGACAACTTCAGATTTGGACGTTGCATCTGGAAAAATGTTAAAAAAATGTGGTGGGTGCGTATGTGTGTGTGTGTGTGTGTGTGTTTGCGTGTGTGTGTGTGTGCGCGCGCGTGCGTCGCGCTTGGGAGACTCTTTGCGCCGTTGAATTGACGCAATCGCCGTTGGCAAAAATGCGTTTGAATGCTCCACACGCATGTTGTATGTATGCACGCGTGGACGTGCATGTGCGCGTGCGCGTGCGCCCACATGTATCATAAATGTGTGTATACGGTGTACCCATCAATCAGATGCCATGCAGTTGTTCATCAGGGGATGTGAGCGGATTTGGACGTTGCATGGCAAACGGGAAGAAGCGTCTGCCACCGTTGCAGGAGGCATAACCCTTCAGTTGACTTTGGCGCTCCCTCGGTCTGCATGTGTGTGGGGTGGGGGAGGAATCAGAGCGCGGTGCACCTTCGAGGCATCGCAGGGGCCATGCCCTGACGAGTCCTTTCCAGGTGTCGTTTGTTCTGGGGTGCCCACCACACCCCGCCCGATGGGCGGACTGAGGAATGCTGTGGAGGAGAACAGGAGGAGAAATGGAGGGTGGTCGGAATGAAGGAGAAGGGAAGGAGGATGGCGAAACATACGAGTGGCGTTGGTGAAGGGTCGGGGAGGGGGCTCCTCCGGCGCGGAGGCGATGGCCCCCAAGAAGGAACCCAAGAAGCCAGCAGCCAAGACCAAGCCGACGAGGATGAGCCCCGATCGCGCCAATGAGGTGGCACGTTTGAAAAGGAAGGCCAACAGTGAGCACGAGAATTCGCTGCAGCGCCTCAGGATATACTGTGGGGTCCCAAACACAAGCGCAATGAAACATGATGGAGAGGAGGGAGGGGTGCGTCTGTTTCCATTACGTGCGTTCCAAGAGGAACCAGATCAAGAAGAAAAGGCCAGAGCTGAAGAAGGAGTTCGACGGGCTGAACAGGGATCAGAAAATGAAATGGAAGTTCATCTGGGAGCGCGATGGCCCCCGTCTCAGAGAGCTTAGGTCTCGATAGGAATGAAATCCCGATCAGGCGCAGATCCGCGAGGCGAGGGAAATGAACGCAAGGAAATGTGATGAGCACAAACACACATGCGTTCTGTGGATTCACACTCGATCTCGCGGCCATACCCTTTCGCCCTGCGAATCTCGCACCATGGCTTGCCGAGGTCATTTCGACAACATCGACAGCCTCAAAACCGAAGCCCGTGAGAACAACTCCCGCAATTTGATGGAGAAACGTTGGCGCACGTTCGATGACCTTCTCAAAGACTTCGGCTGGACGGAATCCAACAAGGATAGTCAATATGGTCAGCGAGCGTACGCACGTGCTGAGAGCGTGGTGGCATACTGCAAAA
The DNA here is from genome assembly GCA_963575745.1 of Prorocentrum cordatum. NCBI lineage: Eukaryota > Dinophyceae > Prorocentrales > Prorocentraceae > Prorocentrum > Prorocentrum cordatum. The sequence continues at coordinate 4,143 of CAUYUJ010004460.1, forward strand.
AGATGAAGGGGTGCACTTCCACGGACGTTCAGACTGGTGAGCAGACGTACCGTCGTTATGAGAGTTGGGGCCAGGAGGAGCAGGACTCGCGTTGGACGAACGCAACTTCAGCCATATACTCATGCATGCATGCGCGTACCATGCATGCATCGATGGACAAAATCATCCATCCACCGATGCATGCATGCATGCATGCATGCATGTACGCACGCCTCATGACACTTCTCCGCGCGGGCGCCACTTCTCCCCCCCCCCGCCCCAGAACCACTTGCAGCGGATCGCTACGGTTGTCAAGCGCGACAACATCCCGATCGGCGAGGCCCGTGCTGCTCTCGACTCGCTCGGCGAGGCCAGTACTACTGCGAAGAAGCGAGGGGCTCTCAGGAGGGAGGAAGAGGAGGAGGAGAAGAAGGAGGAGGACAAGGAGGAGGAGGAGGTGGATCGAGGAGGCGGAGGTGGAATGAGGAGCTCTCGAGCGACAATAACCTGATGAGGGGGAGGAGGGGGAGGAGGAGGAGGAGGACAAGGAGGATGAGGAGGAGGAGGAGGACCGCTCACGAGGGGCAGTAAGCTCCCACCCCTACCCCACACCTCCTCCTCCTCACGCTCTGACTCCCTCCTGCTCCCACTCCTCCACCTCCTCGTGCCATCCTACTCCTCCTCCTCCTCCTCCTCCTCCGCCTTTAGCTCCTTAAGGGCCGTGGCCGCCGCGAGCGCTCGCGTTCGAACTCGTCCGACTCCACCTACGAGTCGAGCAGTGCGACGTCGAAGGAGCACCCTACATAATGAAACCATCCGCGCACGATTCCAAACCTAAGTAGTTACTATGAAGGTTGGAATCGTGCGCGGGAAACTGCTCGATCGAGGGGGGCCCCAGGAGACAACAGGCAAAAAGAAGAAAAAGTCATCGACTCATGGTACTTCGTCCGCGGCACCGAGCAGTTCTACCAAAATCGGCGGTGGGAAAATCTCTGGCCTGTTCGGTGAGGTGTGCAACCTCTCTGCGCTTATCTCTGGCCTCTCGGTGGGGGCGGGCAGTGAGAGCAGCAATCACCCTGGGGGCGCGAGCACTAGGACCAGATGAAGGGAGGATAAGGAGGGGGGGAGTGCAGGTCATAGACATGCAGGGGCGGCAACGCGACGAGGAGGAGGGAAAGAAGGAGGGGCATGAATGTCAGGAGAAGGGTGATCAAGAAGGTAAGGAGGAGGGGAGACATCCGCCTCAGCCGCCGAGTGGGGGGAGGCGAAAGAGCACTCGTGGCTTCTGCCGTTCGATGAGGAACTCGCGAGCTGCAAGAAGGACCTCGAGGATGCTTCGAGCACGTTGCGCGGCGTGATCCAGAACAAGTCACCCAGGGAACTTCAAACAACAAATATCAGTTAGATCGAACGGTTGGTAGCCATGAGAAGGCCCAAACACTTGAAGGCCATGGGCATGCATCAGGTCAGTTAGCTCGCGAGCGTCATGTATCCATGCCCCATCGCGAGCTAGGCGTCACCTATCTACGCTAATGGCCTTCGCCATGTTTGGGCATATGAATGCATCGCGCGCGCGAGTGCATAGCCCAGGTCCTCGATGTCCGACTCGGAGTGGGACGGGATCGAAGTGGTTGTGGCCGAGGCCATCGCAATGAGACTGCATGGCACATCCAATGAGCAAGATAGCAGGGGACCCATGCAGAGAGATAATGGGTGTTGCCGTTGGAGGCCTGAGGAGAAGCGAAGGAGGAGGATGAGGATGCGGATCAGTAGGAGGAGGAGGAGAAGGAGGAGGAGAATGAGGAGGAGGAGGGAGGAGGCGGGAGGAGGAGGAGGAGGAGGAGGAAGATGACGAGGAGAAGGAGGGGGCCCCGACAGGCCAAGCGCGTCTGGGCCTTGGTGAGCCCCGTGCTGGAGACCGTCAGCAATGCCCAGACAAAGATCAAGAAGGCTTAGGGCGCGGCTTGGACTTGCTGGGGGTCCGCTGTCATGCCTATAGTCCTCCCCTCGCCCTCCAGCGCTCCCTTTCCGAGTGCCCTCGTCCTTCAGCCTCTAGGTTTCAATGCTCTCCCTCGACCCCTCTCCTCTTGCCTTCTTCCGTACCCCATGCCCTCCTATACCTGGTCCACCTCCCCCACCCACTACGCATGCGCCCTGAGCGCACGGCCCCCTCTCGAGTGCGAGCGTTGGCTCGGCGCTGGACTCGCTCGGAGCGATGGCACTAGGCGGTGCAAGAGAAATGTGAAGACCGATACGAGGCTTGGTATCATTGGCGGTATCCTGCCCCCAGCGTCCTCATCCGCATCCCCTGTCGCGCCCTCCTCACTGTCCTCATCCTCATCCCCTCTCGGATCCTCTCGCCCTCGGGAGAGGAGGCAGAGTTGAGGGAGTTGTTGACTGGCGAACCCATCGGTGCCTGTGTCCTTGAGCCTCTCGGTGAACAAATGGCAGCTTCTTTGTTTGCCCTGACCTTTGAAGCCATTGCTTAAGCATTTGCGTTGCGTTGCATTTGCCGCTGCTGCTTTGCTACTGCATTGACGCTATTGCTTAAGCATTTGCGTTGCGTTGCACTGGTAACGTTAGGTCTCCCACTCACGAATGCAGTGCTGCTGCCATCGATGTCCGTACACATTGGCACGAGGCAACCAAGGCCAGCCGAGCTTCCTGTCTGCGTTCGCCTACAATCAACCCGCACAGTAAGGACGGGCAACCTTCTCAAGGGTACCCTTGCACCCTTGTCGGATCCGATCCTCGTTCCATCCTCTTGGCCACTTTCGCGGGCCGCGCCCCGCTCGAAAAGCTTCGACATGGGCGTCCGAGGCACATGCATCCTTATCGCGCATCCTTACTATACTGCTTGACTGTGTTGGGTTTGGCGTGGCGCCGATCGCCAGCATGGCTAACAGGGCAGCTGCCATGGGACTGATTTTTCAGGAGGCCGCAACGGCCGTGATCGCATCGCCCCCGCCTGGAGGATATGACGATGGGAATGGTTTGCGGACATATCTTTTGAAACGGTGGAAGGCTGGCAACATGACATCTCAGGAGGTATGCTCCATAGCTTGGCACAGCATGCAAGCAGGAGCGAAGGGAGTAGGAGACATCGCACTTCGGCCAGACTCGAATCATCACACGGAGCACTTGAGAAGGGCCATCGCGGTGCGCAGCAAAGAGAATCTGTTTTCGGCTGAGATCCCTCTCTGGGATGGGACGGCAGAGAAACGCATGTACGTAGAATTCCCCTTTTCCCTCCCTCATGAGACCTTCCACCACAGTTATGAATCCAAGCCAGGTGATTTCGATTTGACTGCAGTGCCACGGGACGAGCTGCCCATTCATTATGCCAATCATGAGGTGACCCGTCGATTTGGACATAAAAGCTTCCCGATCGGTTTTTACAGCGACGGGGTGCCACACACGAAACGAGATTCCTTCATAGTATGGTATTGGAACAATTGCGTATCCAATGAGAGGCATTTGATAGCAGCAGTCCGAAAATCGGATTGTTGCCGATGCGGCTGCCGCGGCGCATGTACTATTGAAAGTATCATGCGAGTAATATGTTGGTCGTTAAACACGTTAGCTTTAGGTATATTCCCAGCTCTGGACCACAACAACGCTCCATTCAAAAACGAGATACGAGCGGCGAGGCGAGGATTCGAGATAGCATCAGGGCTCCACGGAGCCCTGGTGGAGATGAGCAGATCTCCTAGAATTCCAAACTTCCCTGGGGTTCCGCCGCTGGGACCACGAGCACACGCCGTGCTTCATGTGCTCCGCTACCAGGGAACAGCTCTTCAGATACCCTCGGACGATAGATTCATGCACATGGGTTGATAAAGACGCAGCCGCATATGATGCGATGGTTGCGGCATCAGTTACAAAGGTCACGATTCCTGACAAGCCCATGCTGAGGCGCCTTGTGCAATGCATGCGCCACGATGCTGAAATCGGAGGGCACGGCCTATGGACGGCTTTCCCTCCCTTGGGCCTTCGGAAGGGTCACCGTCTCATCCAGGCCGGCGTAGTGCACGACACACACAAGGTTTTAGATTTAGACGAGAGCGTATTTCCAACGGAATTTACATTTTTTGATTCTTGTAACCAGGTTGGGTTGATGCATGTAGCATTGATATTCACAGTACTGGGCTTTAATATTGAAATGCTGGCGCTGGACCTCATGCACATAGTGGACCTCGGCATCAGCCAGCTCCTTGTAGGAGCAGTGCTGATGCATTTGATCGAGCATAACTTTGCGCTGAGCCGTGCAAGCACTGTTGCAATACGCCGATCGCACAACATCGTTCATCTGAGACGGCGGCTCAAGTCATGGTATATCCAGCAGAAGGCAGCACACCCCCGAGGAAGCCAGAGCAGAATTCAAAAATTAACGTTAAAGATGCTCGGTGATGTCAACTGGCCACGTCTTCATGCGAAGGCAGCGGAGACGAAACATTTGGTCCCCTTTTGCGAAGCCGTGATCAGAGAGAACGCATCGTTGTTCACTAATGGTACGGACGTGTTCTTGCCACATGCTGTTAGGGAGCTGAATATATTCCATAAGTGCTTGAAGGAGAACACGCGTCGGTTGTCTGACGTCCAGCAGCGCATTCTCGAGACTTCGATGCTGAAATACTTGGCGTACTGGAAAGCGTGGGGTGGCCATGAAATATTCAAACACCACATGTGCGTACATGTAGTGGCCCGCTCCAGGCGCCAGGGGAATCCCAAACTGATGTGGACATTTTGTGACGAGTCAGATAATAGAGCCATGGGTGCAGTGGCAAAGTCACTGCACCATGGCAGCACGTTTTACTACTCGTTCCTCGAGAAGGTGATTCCCGAGCTTTGCTAGTGATACCATGCAGTTGCCATGTGTGAAAAAAAACGCCAGGGAAGATGCAATGTGGTGCTGGACGTCAGACAACCGAGCAGGACAGATGAGCACGGCGGCTGAGGGAGAGGACCGAGGATCGAGGATGAGGGTCCCTCTCTGGAGGCGGGGGAGCAGCGGAGGATTAACATGATATCGTCTTGCCTCGTTCCTTGTTCTTCGTTTCGTCCCCGTTCTTATGCATCGGCGGAGGCGGACAGGAATTTACGGAGGACCTTCCCACCCCACCACCCCACCCCTTGGAGGAACGAGAATCCCATAGGCCGATCGATGTCCAAGATTTCGCGTTTCGAGATGTTCGGCCCTCTCTGAGGCCGCGCTCGATGTACGAGATTTCGTGTGTCAAAGCGTTCGGACCTCTTTCAACGCCTCGATGTCAGAGGTGTTGGGGTTCGAAATGGTTGGCCCGAATTCTGGTCAATGGCTCTGCGTATATACATGTCAATTGTTTTGGATTCCCTCGGACCCGCTCAAAATCAAATTCCTCTCTGAAACTCATCGCGATCGGTCTCAGTTTCGAGCCGCTTCGGATCCAAGCTTCGAGTCCCCCGTGGGCCGCGGGTACATGCTATGCACGCCACGTGCAAGAGCTTCGCGCAGAGCCAGGGGTTCGCGCGCACGTGGACCATCCACTCTGCTCTTCCCACGGGGCCCCTGGGCACCCCTTCCGCAGGAGGCGGGGGGTACCAGGGCGTGGGGTGGGGGGTAGTGCTGGAACGCATGTATATGGTGTATGCGGCCGTCCTCAACGGCTACGCGAACTCCCTGTACGATGGCCGCGTCTGCGAATCCACTCTGCCCTTCCCACCCCCTGGGCACCCCTTCCGCAGGAGGCGGGGGATACCAGCGCGTGGGGTGGGGGGGTATGTGCTGGAACGCAGTGCGTGGTGTATACTGCCGTCCTCAACGACTACCTGTACGATGCTGCGAATCCGCTCTGCCCTTCCCACCCCCTGGGCACCCCTTCCGCAGGAGGCGGGGGATGCCAGCGCGTGGGGTGGGGGGGTATGTGCTGGAACGCAGTGTGTATACTGTCGTCCTCAGCGTTTACGCGAACTCCCTGTGCGATGGCCACGTCCCCGTGCTGTGTTTCGAGGGCTGGCTGTCCATTGATTTCGCCCTGAGCGTGAACTTCGACATGGGTGTGTGGTTGGCCATGGTGGTGTAAGTACACGGAACTACCCCAGGCTGACGGAGGAGAGAGGGATGCTGATGATGATGATGATGATGATGATGATGATGATGATGAGGATGAGGAGGAGGAGAACGATTAGCAGGAAGAATGAGGAGAAGAACAAGAGAATCATTAATGAGGAGGAATAACGAGGAGGAGAATGAGACCGAGGAGACGAAGAAGACCTTGCCGAGGTCGATCGGTCGCCTTTCGCCCCCCCCCCCCCTCCCCCTCCAAAAAAAAAGCTGCCTATAGGCTGGGCTCGAGGAAGGGCCTCGAGATCGCCAAGGATTGAGGCGGAAGCTGGGCCAGCCTCGAGCCGTTCATTAATCGGGGGATCGGCGGATCCCCCCGTTGCTTCATTGGAGGCGCGGCCGCGTCGAAGCGCGCTGGCCTCCTCCTCGCAATGTTTCACTCCTCCCTCCTGTCTGGATCCATGCGCCCGCGCGGGGCAGGCGAGGGCCTCGATCGAGAAGGCTGCGCTCGCATCCAGGGTCGGACTTCGAAGCCTTTCCCCTGCTCCCTCGACTCGACAGCCTCGATCACGCTCGAGTTGTAAAGCAGACAACTTCGGCAGGGCACGGGGGCCATGCGTGCCTCCATGCCTTGAAGCTCTCGCACGTCCCGCCTTGAGGGGCCGAAAGGCTTGATATCGATCGGTCGATCGATCGACTGATCGAGATCGCTCGATCGATCGAGCACTCGGTCGATCAACCGATCGATCCATGCCTTTCGGCCCCGCCCCCGTGCCCTGCCGAGGCTGGCCCCGCGCGCGGCGCTCGATCCAACCTCTCCCCGTCGATCCAGAGCGGGTGCGGCCGAGGCTCATCCAGTGAGCGGCCCAGCCCTGAGAATAGTCAGGGCCGACGTCTATGTGTATATATATATATATATATATATATAGACGTTTCCTTGCGCGGCAGCCCTGAGAATCTGTCAGGGCCGACCTGCCGACCGTACTGCTCCCGCGGGAGCGAGCTGCAGGCCCCCAGCCTCTCTCCCTCCTTCGATTGAAACCACCGCCCTCGCCCCACCAACCTCCACATCCTCGCCGTCACCCCTGCACGTGTTCCTATCATAATTTCCTCTCCTTTCCCTTCTCGGACAATTACATAATTTCCTCTCCTTTCCTTTCTCGGCGAATTAGCACGTGAAGCTGGCCGCTGCATTAATGCAGAAGGGCCGCCCACGCTGCGCCTGCCCCTTTCTCGCCCCCCTCCCCCCTCGATCCGGTTCGATCCGTGCAGCGAGGGCTTGGCGCGGGGACGTGCGCCGACACGTGGCTAACGCATGCGCGTGCAACTTCGAGGATGACGACCCACCCTCCTACTCCATCCTCCCACCTCGTCCCCCGCATCGCTCGCGCGATGCAGCGACAAGTACCCAGGGACGCAGTACGAGATCATACCAATTTGCAACCATACGCTTGGGAAAGAGCCCTCATCCTCCTCCACCTCCTCCTCCTCGCGGCCGCTGTCGCGAAAACGGCCCATTATAATGGCCGCCCTCCAGACCCCAGACCTCCTGGCGTCGTGAAAAATCACGACGGGCGGTTTTTCGCTGTGTTCGGCCTCTGGGTTCTCTCACTGGGCCTCGGGAGCGACAAACCTCTGGGGGTCGACGTTGTGAAAAAATCACGACGTCGGGGGTCTGGGACCGAGTGGACTCGGTTTCGATCATTTGTTCTTGCTCCCTTCCTCCCTCACTCGGCCTCGACCCCAGTGACTTCTCCAGGGACCCCCGCGACAGCCTCCCCTCAGCCTCTCCCCCTCCCCTCCTTCGCCTCCTCCGTTGGCACCTCGAGTCGGGGCGCGCTCCGCCCCACCGCCGGCCGCGAGCCGATGTGCGTCGCAATCGTTGGAAACATCCCCTCTGCAAACTCACGCCTCCTCTCGCTCGCGCGTGGCTCTCAGAGTGGACGTGCATGAGTGTACAGTGATCTACGACGGTGCAGGATGTCGCCCGATGCAGCGCCACGTGGTCACAGATGCGCAGGAGATGAGCGCCACTGACAATTGCCACCATGAACGTTTGGAAATAACGCCCATCCCCTCCACCTCCTCCTCACTCGGGATCTCTACCTCTCTCCGTCGATTAACACCACAGTTGGTCGACACGCGTGGCCGCATCATCGTGCATGGTGGTTATGACCGACGCTTGCTCTTGACGGAAAACGGCGGTCGTCCGCGCGGTGCTCGGGTTTCCCTTACGTGTTTTTGTTCCAAGGTTTTTTTGTTCCAAGGGTGTTTTTTTCCGCCCTGGCCCCGACCCAGGATCCTGGGGCCAAAAAGCACACCCCCCTCGAATTGCACCACGCAGTGTCGTATCCGTGCACGCATGCCTGCGCATGATGTGTGTATGTTTGTGTGTATATAGCATTGAGAGGTGCATGTTTCTTCCTCTCATCTCTCGATCCTAGTTTAGCCTAGGGCTCGCTCGCCTCGCGCACGCTTCAGCGGCGCAGGGAGCACAGGCTGAATGGCCTGCACGCCATTATGCACTACGCGCCACACGCATGCGGATGAAAAGTGCTGGCGTCCTATATATATGTGTATATATGTATATATATATATATATACGTGTGTGGATATATATATATAAAAGATCATCATTCTATTCCTCCCCAACTATTTGAATCGATCCTGACGCTGCAGAACGCGGCGTTGGCGCGTGAGCGGCATCATGCTGCCGTGCACTATTGCATATGTTGCAGAAAAGAAAGGAAAATGAATGGGGCCGCTGCGCGCTCGTCTCCGCTCCTCCATGAGCAGACCCCTCGAATGCTGCCACGATTGCGCATCTCGATCTTGCAGTGCGCAGCTTCGATCGGGACGCCGGGCCCGCTTCACCATCGCGGACGTTGCGCACTAATGCATGCCAAGTGCGCGCCCCGCCACCCTCCATCCTCCTGCCGTGGCTATTTTTGTTCAATATTGGTCGGCCCAAGCTGGCACTGGCCCGTAGGCCCTGTCAACGATCGTCTTATGACAGAAAACAATGCAAACGCACCATGAAACCCAAAAACACGACAACGCCAACTTACGCAAAAACGCACTACATGCCTTTGCCTTGTTTTTCTCGCAACGTCTTGAAACGAGAACACAACAAGAACTGGCGTCTTGAAAAAATTGCGACTGGAGGATGTCAGGGGACGTGTCATTCTTCCTCTGCTTTGGCCAGTGCTACATCCGCGATTTGAATGATTCCGACTTCGCCATCCTGCCGGAGGCAACGCTTTCGGCGAATTCGCGACAGACCGAGCCCCCGAATATCTCCGACCGCCTTCGCTAAAAACCACGGACATAAAGGCCATCGCTGGGGCAGCCAACCACCTCATCAAAGGCGCCGTGGCAGAGCGCACCCACATAGCACAACAGGGCTTCGTGCAGGAGCGCAACTTCACCGGGCGCATTGTTCGAGTCGACTCTGAGATGCGGCGATCCGGACTACTCCCTGGAGCTTTTCAATTCAAGCCCGTTTTCGCGGCGAGCTTCGACTTCTCTGCCGCCTTCCCGTCTCTGGGGCGGGTTTTGCTCTTCGCCGCGCTGGAGCACTTCGGGGTCCCGACTGGCCTCATGAACCTCTTCCGTGCGTTGTACTTTGCCCCGAGCAGCTACATCAAAATCGACGGCATCAGGCGCGCCATGTTCGCCATGGAGTCCGGAGTTGCGCAGGGCTGTCCTGCTTCGGGCTCGGCTTGGGCCATCGCCGTGGACCCGCTCATCCGCCACCTCGCCACGTTTGTGGAGCACGGCGACGGCGCGCCGAATCTGGGCGCTGGCTACATCGGCGCCTGCGCGGACGACATCGGGCTGCTGACGTGCTCCTTCGACGCGCTGCGCTGCGCATCTGAGCCCTTTGCCGCAGCCGAGGAGCTTGCGCTCCTCTCGCTCAAGCCTCGCAGATGTTTCATCGTTCCGCTCTGGGCCCCGGCGACCCCAGAAGCCATTGCCCAAGCCAAATCCCTCTTGGCCGAGCTCGGTCCTCCTTGGGGTGGTTTCTCGGTTGCGGGCCGCGCCAAATACCTCGGCGCGTTCCTCGGCCCCGAGGCCTCGCTGGCTTCGCGGTGGCTCGCGCCGGGGCCAGAATGGCGGCAAAGGGAAGGTCTTTTACAGCGCGTGCAGGGTGGCAGCGACGCCGCAGTTCAATACCTCAGTCCTGTCCACGCTCAGCTATGTCGCCCAGTTCTTTCCGCTTCAGCCGTTGATTGCCCGCAGTGAACAGTATGTGTTCCATGGGATGTTTAGCCTGCCGCCGAACTCACTGCGCAAGGTTGATTTCATTGCCATGGCGTGGTGGAGCCCGCCACCTGTCCCACAGTCCGCTCAGGTCACACCTGTTGCTGCCGCTGCCCGCTCTGCTGCCGTCAATCTCGCGGGGGACAGGGGGCCGTTTGCCGATCGCCTCGCCGACGCATCATTGGGAGGAAACCTCCGTTCAGAACGCGCCCCGCTGGCAGGCTGGCGTGTGGTCGCCCGCCTCCTGGTCGCCCCATCAGGCCATTGTACAGTACAATCGCTCCCTCATCGATGCCCAGCCTCAGAAGCCATTCGCACTGCAAGCTGTCTCAGCCGCTTGGCGCGCCGTCCGCCTCGAACTGCGCGAGGCCGCAGCTGCTGTCCCACCGCGGCGCCCGAAATGCCAGCGCACGTTTGCACGCAAGCTTGCAGAGCAAGCTCCCGCATCGCCGTTTACAGTCACCTTGCTCAAACGCATCTCGGCCTGGGGCCTCCAGGCGCCGCCGACGCCAGGAGAGCTACAAAAGCGCTGGTCATCACTCGCGGAATCGCTCGAAACGGTGCGCCCCAGCT
>CAUYUJ010004460.1:20000-21521 GCA_963575745.1 Prorocentrum cordatum
GATGACGATGATGATGCTGATGCTGATGCTGATGATGATGCTGATGCTGATGCGGATGCTGCTGATGCTGAGGATGATGATGATGATGATGAGAAAGTACTATTGCTGATGGCGGTGATGATACTGATGATGCTGCTGCTGATGCTGCTGCTGATGCTGATGATGCTGCTGCTGATGATGCTGCTGATGATGCTGATGATGGTGACGACGCTGCTGCTGATGCTGCTGCTGATGATGACGGCGATAATGCGGCCGACGGCAAAGGTGGTGATGCTCTTGCTGCTGCTGGAGATGATGGCAGTGGTGATGTTGCTGGCGGCGGTGATTAATGACGGCGATGATGATGCTGCTGTTGGTGATGCTGCTGTTGATGCTGATGACAATGACGAGGAGGAAGGTGTGACCATCATACTGATGGTGGTGATGATGATGAGGATGATGATTCTGCTCAGGAGCACGACGAGGATGAGGAGGATGACCAGGAGGAGTCGCAGCAGGAGGAGGAGGAGGAGGAGGAGGACCACCGTAAACCCACGAGCCATCAGCGATGTTGGACTACACCCTCCCTCCAAGCTCCCTCTTCACAGGCCCCTACAGCGGCTCATTTCTATTGAGGGAACTGCCTCGTTGGGAGGCAACCGTGTGAAGACTCTGAATCGTGCCCAAACATTGTTCTCGGGATTCCAACGCCATGGATCAACCTGACTGTTGTGTCTTGACGATCCTGGATCATGCCGGAACGCCATTCGTTGGATTTCAACAACGCGAACCAACGTAATTGTTGCACCCGCAACATCGGGAATCTTTCCAAACCATCATTTCTGGTACGTTGATCGTGGGAATCCGTGAAGCTCTTGCGTTTTTCTGTTCAAGCGCATGTGCGCGGCGCTAAGGCGAGAGCCACATTTTGAAACGGAACCGCCCTCATTCCGTGAAACTCTTGCAACTTTCATAAACGAATGTGCGCGGCGCTAAGGCGATAGCTCTTTTTTGAACGAATGTGCGCGGCGCTAAGATGAGAGCCTCATGTTGAAAACCACCCGCCCTCCATCTGTGAAACGTTTGCCAATGTTGTAGCTTCAGGGTCTTAAATGGTGAGGAAGTCTCAGGCGAAACGCCTGGCCCGCCCTAAACACTGGCCTCGGGGTGCGACAGGGAGGTGTATTAGGAAGGAATGAATGGAGGAGAGGAAGAAGGAGGCGGAGGAGGAGGAGGAGGAGAGGGAGGAGGAGGAGGAGGAGGAGGGAGGCGGATGAGAATAGGAGGAGGAGGGAGGAGGGAGGAGGAAGGAGGATAGGGATGAGGAGCAGGAGAAGGAAGGAGGATGAAGCGGAGGAGGAGGCGAGGAGTGAGAGGCATGGGAGGAGGAGGAGGAGTAGGAGGATGGGGGAGGAGGTTGGCGGAGGCAGGGAGGAGAGAGAGGAGTGAGGAGGAGGAGCGAGGAGGAGGAAGAAGAGGAGCGGAGGAGGAGGAGGAGGAGGAGGAGGAGGAGGAGGAGCAGGAGGAGCAGGAGGATACTGA
>CAUYUJ010004460.1:21621-36253 GCA_963575745.1 Prorocentrum cordatum
GTCGCAGGAGGAGGAGGGGGCGGAGCAGTTGGAGGATGAGGGGAGGAAACGGAACATGTGGGGATGGGGCTGAGGAGCAGGAATATTCGTAAGTGAAGGGGGGAAGGAGCATACTGATCATGGGCGGACACCAAGACCAAGTTTTCATTGTGCCTTGGAGAGCGGGGGTGCTGGGTTGGGGGCAATGGAGGAGGAGGAGGAGGAGGAGGAGGGGTGGAGGAGGACGAGGAGGAGGAGGAGGAGGTGGAGGAGGAGGAGGGACGACTGGGAGAAGACGAGGAGCAGGTGGAGGAGGAGGACGATGAGGAGGAGGAGGAAGTGGATGATGATTAGAAGATGAGGAGGAGTAGGAGGTGGTGGAGGTCGGAAGGAGAAGGCAGGAGGAGGATGAGGAAAAGGAGGAGGATGAGGAGGAGGAGGAGGAGAGGAGGAGGAGGAGGAGGAGGAGGAGGAGGAGGAGGGGACGGTAAGGGACAGGTAGGCACGGGGGAACAGGGGCTGTGAAGGAAGGGATGAGGAGACGGAAAGGGGAAAAGGGGCGGATAGGGTAGGGACAGGTGGGTCAAGGAGGATGTGAAAGTGGAGGTGGAAGAAGAGGAGGAGGAAGAGGAGGAGAAGGAGGAGGAGGAGGTGAAGGAGGGGTAGGAGGAGGAGGAGCGAGAGATGAATGTGTATGATGGAGAGTGAGAGGACGAGGAAAAACACTAAGCGGGGGAGGATGAGGAGAGGAGATGGAGAATGAAGAGGAGGGGGAGGAGACGAAGGACAAGGCGTTCGGGGTGTTCGCGCCCTAGTTACTTGTGCATTGGAGTTTGTGGACCTCTAGCAGCAGCAGCGGAGGAGGACGAGAAGAGGTGAGGGCCATGACAAGGACAAGGGAGCTCTCGCCATGACGCCGACTGCGACGACGTTGGTTGCGGCGGGGAGGCTGGCGACGCCAACGACGACGCCGACTGCGACGACGCCGACGCGCGACGTCGTCCGACGGCCTTTGGAGTCTGGAAGTCTCCTGGGACCTTTAGGGGACTGCGGAGGAGCCTGGAGGCTTTACGGAGGTCCAGAAGCGGCCATAACTGCCAAAGCAACGCCGCCGATGCCGCTGGCGCTGGCGCTGCCGACGCCGACGCCAACGACGACGTCGACGTCCGCGACGGCTACGCCCAGGGCGCTGAAACAAGGACCTCTTTGGGCTCAGGACGGGGCTCTGGCTTTCGGGCGGTTGCTCAGATCTGAGTCGGGGAGTCTGCTCGTTGGTAAGGCTCGCAATTCCATTCGTTCCTCATTCGGTGTTCCGTACGGCGTCGCCCTGTGCGAAAGAAGGCACCCACCAGTCAAAGCACCGAGAGGGCCCCCCCCCGACACCCCGCACCTCAAAGTTGGCGGGCGACTTCGCCCGGAGGTGAGTGCGAGCTGTTGCGACATCTGCGCACGCTCTTGCGAAGGTCTCCCCGCTTCCTCATCAACCTCGAAATTCGTGGGCGAGGGGGGGGAGGGCGCGTTTCGATATATGAGAAAGAGCGTGTTCTACCGCTGCTCGCGGAACACCGGGAGGGGTCACTGGGGTTCCCAACCCGCCCCCCCCCTCGAAAACCAGGGGGGGGTCTCTACCGGTTCGAACCCCCCCATTCCCCACCCCTCCAGTCCATCATGACAAGGAGGGGGCCCACTACCGGTTTGAACGGCCCCCCCCCCCTCGCCGCCGGCAAACGATTCCTGCTCATCGGGACAGTGGAACAGGGGTGGGGACACTGGGACAGTGGTGGGGACAGTGGTGGTGGGGACAGTGGCGTGGGGACTGGGACAGTGGTGGGGACAGTGGGGACAGTGGGACAGTGGTGGGGATGGTGGTGGTGGGGACAGTGGCGAGGGGACAGTGGGACAGTGGTGGGGACAGTGGGGACAGTGGGACAGTGATGGGGACGGTAGTGGTGGGGACAGTGGTGAGGTCGGTGGTGAGGACGGTGGTGGGACAATGGGACAGTGGTACAGTGGGGAGAGTGGACAGTGGCGGGGGCACTGGGGACAGTGGGACAGCACAGTGTGACAGCGGTGGGGGGAGTTGGGACAGTGTGGCAGTGGTGGGGACAGTGGGGACAGTGGGGACAGTGGTGTGGACAGCGGGGACAACGGGGAAAGTCGGACCGTGGTGGGGACAGAGGTGGGGACAGTGGGTCAGCGAGACACTGGTGGGGGCACCGGTGGGGACAGTGGGGACAATGGTGGCAACAGCGGGGGCAGTGGGACAGTGGTGGGGCCAGTGGGACTTTCTTGGGTCCGTGGTGGTGGGGACAGTGGTGTGGGGACAGTGGGACAGTGGTGGGGACGGTGGTGGTGGGGACAGTGGTGAGCGCGGTGGTGAGGATGGTGGTGGGACAGTGGTACAGTGGGGACAGTGGTGGGGACAGTGGGGACAGTGGTGGGAACAGTGGGACAGCTCAGTGGGACAGCGGCAGGGACAGTGGGGACAGTGGGACAATGGTGGGGACAGTGGGGACACTGGGACAGTGATGGGGACAGTGCGGACAGTGGAGAGAGTGGGACCGTGGTGGGAACAGTTGTGGGGACAGTGGGGACAGTGGGACGGTGGTGGGGGCAATGGTTGGGACAGTGTGGCAGTGGTGGGAACAGTGGGGACGGTGGGACAGTGGTGGTGGGGAAGGTGGTGCTGTGGACAGCGGGTGAGGGCGGTGGTGAGGACGGTGGTGGGGACCCGGGAGTCGTTTGCCGGTGGTGAAGAAATATTCCCCCTTACGGGGTACAATCGAAAACGAAGAGGGCGGGTATCGATGGTTTGGGATATTCGTGTTGAATGGCCCGCGAGCAGATAAGAGCGAACAGTCTCCAACTCATTGTTGTTCTTGGTGCTGCTGATGATGATGATGATGATGATGCTGCTGCTGATGATGATGATGATGATGGTCATGATGGTCATGATGATGCTGATGATGATGATGATGATGATGATGATGATGATGATGATGATGATGATGCTGATGCTGATGATGTAACATAACACCCTTGGGGTTGGGCGTATGTTTGGACCTCTTTGGCAAAGCGCCGCCGTCGAGCGAGCAGGTGATATCGCTCGATCGTGCCGTAGGTGTACGGCTCAAGCGGCTGCGCCGCAGGTCAGGTCCTGCGGTCTGGAGCTCGAGCGCTTCAGGCACTCTGACCGTACACCTTTCCGCGTCCCCTGGCCTCGACTGGTGCTCGTCCGAGCAGCTGCTGATGGCGGACGACCGCTCGACCGTGCTGGCGCCGGGCGAGTGCTTCCGACATCCTGTCTTGCATGATGACGGGTCCGACGCGGGCTCTGTTGTTGGCGTGGTGCGCAGAGTGATGTCGGACAACCCAGGGGGCACCGCCTACGAAGTGGAATACTTTGCTGCTGGAGATCAATACCTGTCATGGTGGCTTAATTCACGGATTGCGAAGCGAGAGAAGATGATCTTACACGTGTGCCGTGGGCCAGTCTCGCGATGTCGCTACACGGCACCGCGGGCGGGGTGCCAGGTGCTCCACACCAGGGCGCCCCAGAGGCTCACGGCCTCTCAGGCAGCCGAGCGGCACATGGCAGTGCTCCAGCACGATGAGGATTGCCCCGAGCTGCCGGCTGATGTCGCTCAGGCCGCTTTAGATGAGGCTGAGGCCGCTGAGGAGGAAGAGGAGCTGCCGCCGAGTCGCGCCGCTTTCGCTGGCCCGGCCAGGAAACGCCCCGCCGGCGTAGGCAAGGCTGGGGGCGACCTGGTGGAGCTCGACGGCGACGGGGAGACCGACGAGGCACACGCGGAGGCCTTCGCTGAGCTCGACAGGGAGCTCGCAGCGCTTTCAGGCAAGTCCGAGGGCACGAAGGGCTCGGCGAAGGACGGCTACCTGGAGCGCCTCAACAAGTTGCGGGAGAAGCTCGCGACAGTGCGCGGCCCGGAGGCCGCTGCAGGCGGGACCGCGGCCGCCGCACCCACCAAGAAGGCCAAGCTCGGCGAGGTGGTCCAGGCAAGGATGACTGGACAGGCGCCGAGTGCTGCCGCTGCTGGTCCAGCAGATGGCGGTCGGGCTCGCGGCTCAGGCGAGCGGGCAGTGCTGAAGACGCTCGCCGAGTACCTGAGTCAGAAGGGCGACGACGACGACGGCCTGTTTGACAGTAATGATGATCGCGTCCCTGGCGGGCGCCCTGTGGCGGCCCGCCGCCTGGCGTACAAGAAGATAGCGGAGAAGCATCCAGGGCGCCTCTCGGAGAGGGAGATGGAGAACATGGCGCATTTTCTGGACCATGATGATGTTGGAGGTGTGAACAAGCATAGCCCGTGGCGCTCAAGTTCTTGCTCCGGGTGCTGAAGCCCGCGCATCCCATTCGTGAGATTGGCGAGGACCGTTACCGCGAGCTGCGGACGCTCGCGGAGAGTGCGGACCTCATAGTCTCGGGCAAGCCCATTCACGCCCTGGATTTCATCTTCTGCAGAATCAAGGCTATCCAGAAGACCATACGGGAGGGCCATTCGAGGACGGCGAAGTGGTTCGAGCTCATCCCCCCCGGCAATGGTGGATTGAGCCTCTCAGTTGAGGACGAGGAGCTCGTCACGGGCGTCGAGGCCGCCGAGGTGCGCATGGCCCACCTGCTCGGGCGCCTCGGAGGCCGCGGCTAGGGGTCTGGCCGGGGCGGCGGCGAGAGCTTGGCCGACCGCCCTGCAGGCCCGAGCCGTGGTGGAAGCCCGGACAGCAGAGCGTTGCCGATCACCAACATCGGCACTGCCGCGGACGCCGCAGAGTTGCGCATCCGCTTGGGAGTGCAGCCGCCCAGGGGTCGTGCTCCTGCCCTGGAGGCGGGCCGCGCCGATCCCCCGTCGGGGGGCGGCTTGCCCGCGCTGACAGACCGCCCGGTCCCCCAGGCGGTGGACGGGAAGCCCCTGTCAGCGTGGGCGGCGGTGCGCGCGAAGACTCCGCGTGCCGAGGGGGAGTCCAGGCGGCAGTTGAAGAAGAGGATCGCGTCGCAGTTCTTCAAGCGCCGGGTGTCGGCCAATAACGCAGCGAAGCCGAGCGAGCCGCAGAGGCGGGTCGTGCTGAAGAATTGAACGTGATGAGTGGCGCGGCTATCGGCAGCGAGGTGGCCGCGCTGACGCTGGGCCAGTGGAAGGCGGACATCGCCTCGCGCATGTGCCGCAGCGGCCCCAGCAGGATGACAATGCTGGAGATCGGCTTCGGGATCCTCACCAGTGTCAGGAGAATATCAAGTTGCATTGGAGATTTCGCTGGAAGGTTCCCTGTGGGCGTCGCGCCACAATCGCCGGAGGCTGGTGTCGGGCGTGATGTGCTGCCCCTGCCAGTAAGGGGGCCGGCCACCTTTATCGCCTGGGAACGTGATCTGAAGAGGAGGAATGTTGGACTGTGAGGGATCCCCCGTGGATGTTACGAAGTGGCCAGCTGCTCTAAAGAAGGAGGCCCAAGCCACGGCGGTCGAGGTGTGGACCTTCGCGAGCGCGCTGGGCCTGAACTACCTTTACCTTGGGCACCTGAGCAAGGACCGCTGGGAAGCAGCCGGGCGCCTTTCTGAGGTGCAGGCCGCCAGCCTACGTGTGATCGGTGAGACGGTCGAGTGGCACGTGGGCGACGCGTTGGCGGCGGTGGACATCCCGTACTGGCCTCAGGAGATGAAGAAAACGAAGTCGAGCTACGATCTGGAGGAGGACTGTCGGGCGCTCCCCTTGAAGTTCGGCGAGCTTGAGCCCGGCCTTCCCAAAGCCGAAGATATCGGCCGCTTGGACGTGCTGGACTATGTGGGGCCAGAGCTCAAGGAGGTGCTCACCAAACCCGGGATGTCGCTCTTGCCGGAGGACGAGTGGCCCGAGTCGCCTCCGAAGGCAAAGGTCAACGTCGAGAAGCTGGAGGACTGGTGGGCCATCGCTGCCCAGCTGGTGGAGCGTGGACTGCTGGCCCCTATACCAGCTGAGCGCATCTTTGTGGCCCGCGGCCGTCGTGTCACGAACGGTTTGTTTGCTGTGACGAAGTCGGGGTCCCCAGCTGAGGGAGAGGCCAGAGTGACACGATTGATTTTCAACATGGTCCCGACGAATACGTACCTTCGACCGTTGGCGGGGGACTCAGTGACTCTGGTACCCTCGCCGGCGTGGGTAAGCATCCCAGTCCCCGGCCATGTTCTTGGCATGAAGGCCAAGGAGGTGTGGCTGGCCATGACAGTGCTGCCCATGGGCTGGGTGTACAGCGTCCCCATTTTCCAGAGCGTCCACCGGCGGGTTGCGCTTCTGGGTCGCCCTGCTGGCGCCGCCCTCCCTACTGACCTGGAGTGGCGGCGCGACCGTCCTATCCCCGCCGCTGCAGCTGCTCCCCTGTCTCATGAGGGCCCTCGCGAGTGGTGGAGTGTGTACATCGACGACTTCGATAACTGCGAGACGGCTGGGTGCAAGGAGGCGCTCGCGAAGGTGGGCACTCCTGGCCGCCTGCAGGCCCAGATGAGGGAGAGCTACCAGCGGAATGCAGTCCCCATCAGCGTGGACAAAGCCAACCAGAGGCAGCTCTTGGTCACGCGGATGGGTGTAGAGGTGGACGGGATCTCAGGCAGGGCCGCCAACAATGGCATAAAGAACGCGCAGCTGTACAGCCTTACCATGTGGCTCCTGACAAGAGAGAACCCCCTATCGGGAACCAGCTCCTCATTCTCATGGGACGTTGGGTGAGGGCGCTAGAGTTTCGACGTCCTCTCTTCGGGGTGTTCAACTCGGTGTGGGAGCAGATTGGCTCGGGCCGTACTGTGTTGACCAGGGCCAGCCTGGACGAGCTGATGCACAGCTGCCTGCTGATGCCCCTCGCCTCCACCAACCTGAGGGCCGCTACCGCGGGCATCGTCTCGTGCTCTGACGCCAGCGAAGACGGTGCCGGTATGTGCACGGCCGTGGGGCTCGCAGAGGGGGCCGCGAAGTTCCTGGCATCTCTCGGGGGCTCTGAGACCTGGGGCCATCGCATTGCCAGCTACACCGGCTCGTGCACGGTCGAGCCGACCAGGATCGCCCCAGGGGTTCCGCCGCGCGTCCTGTTGGTGAGCTTGTTTGACGGCATCGGCGGTGCTGCTGTGTCGCTGGTGCGCGCTGGTTTCGACATCGTAGGCTACATGAGCAGCGAGGTCGATAAAGGGCCTCGCCGGGTGCTGAGATCGCGCTGGCCTGGCCTGATCGAGCTGGGCCCAGTCGAGGAAATTCGCGACCGACAGCTTGAGGCTCTGGCAATGTTCCAGGATCGGATTGTCGCCGTGGTCGTTGCGGGAGGCAGCCCTTGCCAGGACACGAGCGGTGTGAACGCCGACCGACAGGGCGCGCGTGGCGCTCGGAGCGGCCTGTTCAAGCGCATACCCAAGGTGGTGAGCGCACTTGCTCTCGTCATGAAGGTGCCTGTCCATTGGCTTGTGGAAAATGTACTCTCGATGAGCGCAGAATCCCTCCAGGAGTTCTCCCGCATCCTCCAGACTAGGCCCATCAGCGTGTGCAACTCCCTCTTTGCCGAGAATAGAAGGCCACGTTTGTACTGGTTGTCTTGGAGAGAGGCGGTCCTCAAGCTCCCCGGGGTGCACGTGGGGCCCAAGGCCAACTACGACCTCATCAGGGCGCTCCAGGTCCCGAAGGCTCCTGCAGGCTCTTGGGTTGCCTCAGGGTACTCCAGGGCCTCGGACAAGGGCCCAGTCTGCACGTTTCTCCAGCGGCGGGAGAAGACTGTCCCGTACAAGCCTGCAGGTTTATCGACAGCGAGCCCAGAGGCCATCCAGAGGTGGACCCAGGACCTGCACGCGTACCCTCCGTACCAGTACGAGCTAGTTCACATGATTCGGGACTCCGAGGGGGACTTGAGGCCCTTGTGTGCCACGGAGAAGGAGGTGCTCATGGGGTTCCCTCGCCACTACTCGTCGTCCGTAGCCAGCTCGGGCTCCAGCCGTGGCAGCGTTGAGAACGATCGCTGCAGCCTCTTGGGGAACGCGTTCGCCTGCTGCGTCGTTAGCTGGCTGTTTCTCGGTCTGAAGTGCCAGTTGGGCTGGCCCGTCAGGGCGACTGACCTCGAGGGGGTCGCGAGCGAGTTGGAGGTAAAGGACTGCTTGACGAGTCGGTGGAGTTCTCGAAGGACCCCATCAAGGAGACCCCCATCGGCCGCAAGCTGGTCGAGATTTTCTGGACGATTGCCGAGAAGTCGGGGAGTGACATCCGCCTCGACCTCGGTGTGCCTTTCCGCCCCAAGGCGTGGCCGCGAGCCTCGATTGACCCGGCGCTGTGGCGCTGGCGGCCGACGCTGTCCTTCCCGCGGCCGAAGTCGTCGAGGGAGCTGCATATCAACGCGCTCGAGTTGAAGGCGATGAACGCTTCTTTGCGGCACAGGACTCGCACTACATCGTTCAGGAGCGTGAAGGTTCTGCACCTTGTCGATTCCCAAGTTGTGGCCTCGATACTGACCCGCGGCCGCACGTCATCGGGGAAGCTTCGAGGACTCACTCGACAGTACGCTGCTATACTTGTCAGCTCAGACTTGTATGTGGGCGTTGGGTATATCAATGCCAAGCTCAACCCAAGTGATCGGCCGTCCAGGGGGTTCTTGATTAAGAAATGGCGCCGAAAAGAGTCCAAGTGACAGCTCGCGGCGGCAGGCGTCGCAGTTGGTTGCGTGTGCGTTCTCAATTCAGTAAGCGAGGCACGCGATTGCGTGACCTACAGGTCACTACAGCCACGCGTGATTGGTATGTTCGATGTGCCGGTCGCCTTCTTGTGTGGTGGAGGGCGCGCAGTGTGAAGCTGTCCTCGCTCAACGACGTGGACAAAAGCCTCAGCTTGTACATGGAAGCGTGTTGGGCAGAGCTGGAGCCGCTTTACCTGGTGGTCAATGCGACAGCGGCTTTGCAGTGGATGATGCCCTCCTTGAAGGGCAACCTGCAGCAGAGTTGGAGCCTGGTGCGAGCGTGGGAGAGGCAGTGCACGCCTGGTCGGGCGACGCCGTTCACGGCCGACATGGTCCTAGCCTTGGCAGCTGCAGCGTGGGACCTCGGCTGGGGAGGTCTGGCGACCGTGATGCTCGTCGGTTTCGACACGTTCATGCGCACAGGCGAGCTGCCGGCTCTCAGACGGCGGCACATCCTTGTCAAAGGTGAGCGGGCAGTTATTCACATCGAGGCCTCGAAGATGGGACTGCGAACTGGCTTCTCAGAAGTGGTTTCTCTCAAAGACGGAGTGTCTCGAAAGATCCTAAAATACACATGCTCGCAGCTGGGGTCAGAAGATCTGCTGCGTGGAGCGACGGCGCCTGAAGTTCGAAGGCAGTTGTCCTGTTTGCTTCAGATGTTCGACCTTCAGGACCGAGGGTTCACAATGTACAGCCTCCGCAGAGGAGGTGCGACCGCCCACTTCACCCGCCATAGAAATATGGAGTATACTCTTCAACAGGGCCGGTGGGGCGGCACAAAAGTAGCCAGAATGTACTTGTCTCAGGCAGTTGCTGATACCGTCGCTCTCACCCTTCTGCCTAGCACCAAAGATAGAATTCGAGCTGCCGCTCTCCGCTGGAAAGACATTTTAAGACAGCTGAGGTTGCAAGACTTGAATTGTACATTCAATCCAGTAGTACCTTACCTGATGGCGTTTAAAATAGGTCGGCAGAGCCACAATAGGGGGACGTGGAAGGCTCTCGAGGGGTGGCCCCAGGGGTTTAACACGTTAAACTGTGTTTCCTGGTGTTTGCGGGGCCAATTGTACTCGGCGGGCTGCCTTACCGTCTAGGGGTCAGTGCGGCCGGCGAGCCGAGCTCGCTGGCTTGCTCGCTGACCTGCTGGAGGGTGCTGGTGCTCGCCGTGTATGGGCCCCTGCCAGGTCCTGGTGGCCGTTTCTCCTCGAGTGTGCTTGAGCCTCTTGCACTTTGAACCTGTGGCGGCGCGACGCCCAAAAAGAGGAAGCCCCAAACATGTAACATAACACCCTTGGGGTTGGGCGTATGTTTGGACCTCTTTGGCAAAGTGCCGCCGTCGAGCGAGCAGGTGATATCGCTCGATCGTGCCGTAGGTGTACGGCTCAAGCGGCCCTCCGTCCATCCCCAATTCTGCCACCTTTTAGGTCAGGCTCTCGAGGGGTGGCCCCAGGGGTTTAACACGTTAAACTGTGTTTCCTAGTGTTTGCGGGGCCAATTGTACTCGGCGGGCTGCCTTACCCTCTAAGGGTCAGTGCGGCCGGCGAGCCGAGTTCGCTGGCTTGCTCGCTGACCTGCTGGAGGGTGCTGGTGCTCGCCGTGTATGGGCCCCTGCCAGGTCCCGGTGGCCGTTTCTCCTCGAGTGTGCTTGAGCCTCTTGCACTTTGAACCTGTGGCGGCGCGACGCCCAAAAAGAGGAAGCCCCAAACATGATGATGCTGCTGATGATGATGATAATGATGATGAGGATCATGATGATGCTGATGATGCTGCTGATGATAATGATGATGATGATGATGATGATGATGATGATGATGATGATGATGATGATGATGATGATGATGATGATGATGATGATGATTGATGATGATGATGATGATGATGATGATGATGATGATGGTGATGATGATGATGATGATGATGATGATGATGCTGCTGCTGCTGCTGCTGCTGCTGCTTACGACGACGACGACGGCGACGATCACGCTGACGACGAGGAGAGAGCAGGGGGAGGAGGAGGAGGAAGAGGAGGAGAGCGAGGAGGAAGGCAGGAAGGAAGGAAAGACGCGGGGCGCTGCGGATTCATAACGAGGACCCAACACCACAGGATGGTAGGGACATCTCAAGACGGAGGTTTCTTGTTGTTTTCGGCGTCTGGGGGCCCTCACCCGGCACCGGGGCTGGCACAGAACGATCCGGGACAGATAACTGGTCCCAAGGAAGTGGTCCAGAGCTTTCGAAGTCCCTCGGGAGCGGCCTTCGGAGGTCCCAGAGGTCTCCGAAGGCCCCTAGAGGTCTCTGGGGGCCCCAAGTTCGGGCACCGAGAGAAGACCCGCCCAGACAGGTCGATTGAGGAATTCTAGACGCCACCCAAACCGCCGACGGCGACGACTACGGCGATGACGGCGACGCCTGCGGCGCCGTGGCCAGAAAAGCCTTTTCGTTCCTAATCCAGCGTTCCTTGGCCAGACATCCCCTGTTCAGATTTTTGTCAGTACGGGGCCCGCAGAAGTTCCGACTCTTTCCCCAGGGCGGGTTGTTCATCACGAGTCGTTTTTTGACGGCCCTGGGGCCCAGCGATGGCCCCCATATGCCGAAAATTGCCAAAAACCCTCAGCCGCTATTTGTCCACGACGCGAGCATGCCTGGGCTTAAGTCTTGCATGTCCCCCTACAGGCGGAATATTCAGGAATAGTCAAAGAATAGTCTGAGGACGATTTTCCGAGCTCTGGTGACTCTTTTTTTTCCTCTCCAGACTCCGCCTGCAGGAGGACACGCCCGACCTAAGCCTGGGCCTGGCAGCGACCACGGCAACGCCGGCGACGCCCCCGCGGCGGCGGGGTGCGGCGGCGCCCGCGAGGCGGTGACGCCCGCGGCCAGTCTGGGGCAGGGCGCCCGCCGCGGCGGCGCCCGCCAGGGAGGGCGGCCAGGCTCGGCTCGCGCACGCGCGCGCTCGTCGCGGCCGCCCATCGCCTCCTCCCCCTCCTCCTCCCTCCTCCTCCCCCTCCTCCCCCTCCCTCTTCTCTCCTCCTCCTCCCTCCCCCTCGTCCTCCTCCCTCCTCCTCCTCCCTCCTCCTCTCCTCCTCCTCCTCCTCCTCCTCCTCCTCCTTCCCCTCCTCTTTTGACTGGATTGCGCACGGGGACGGGCCTCTGGATCGCACATCACCTTCGCAGTGCCTCGGGGGGGAGGCCTTCAAGCGCCCGCCCACTCCCGAGGCCTAGTCGCGTGGCGCAACGCGCTCGCGCCCTCCGCACAGTGCCGAGTCTCACAAAGGTGGTTGACCCTGGACCGCACGGCGGCACAGACGCAACGCGCCCGCGCCAGCGCCGCCGCACAGCGTCTTGCGCCGCCACGGCTGCACGGGCTTTGCTGCGCAGGCGCACCCCCCGGCCTCCCGCCCAGAGAGCGGCGAGCGGAGGATGGGGCCTAGGGACCCCGACCGGGGGGGAACCCAGCACTGGGGGGAACCCAGGTCGCCAACCCCCGATCGCCCCCCCCCCCTGGGGGGTGGGCGCGACCCCACCCACCTCCGCCGGTCCTGCGGCCCAGGCCACCGGTTTTATTGTTACCCCGCCGATACAGGCGGCGCCGACCGCCCCACCGGCTCCACCGGCGGGGGATGCTCCGGCTATCCCCGAGTCATTGACGCGCCCCTTGCTCTATCCAAGCAGGAGGGGACCTCCTCCTCCTCCTCCTCCTCCTCCTCCTCCTCATCGTCCTCCTTCTCCTCTTCCTCCTCCTCCTCCTCCTTCTCCTCCTCCTCCTCCACCTCCTCCTCCTCCTCCTTCTACTCCTCCTTCTCCTCCACCTCCTCCTCCCCATCTTCTTCTCCTCCTCCTCCCTCCTCCTCCCCCTCCTTCCCTCCTCCTCTCCTCCTCCTCTCTCTCCCCTCCTCCTCCTCCTCCTCCCTCCTCCTCCTCCTCCTCGTCCTCCTCCTCCTCCTCCTCCTCCGCGCGTGCGAGGGCACGCTCGCGCTTGTCGCGGCCGCTCATCGCCGCCGCCGCCCCTGCCGCCGTTGTTGCCGTGAGATCATGGCGTCGCAGTTTCTTTACGACGGGCTATCTTATGCCTCGAGTCGGGCCCAGGGACCCTCACGACTCCACCTGGCCTGGAAGGAAGCCCGCAGAAAGTTGGGGGCGAGGGCTCTGGATTCAATTTTTCAGGAGGTTGCAATTTTTTCCTCGTAGCGTCGGATCTCAGGGTACCGTCGTCGAGCTCGTCGCTGGCGCTGGGCATCCGCGCGCAGGTCGTCGCCAGTCTTCCCATGCCGTCGCTAGTCGTAACCGCCGCCGCCGCGGCTGCTGTCGTCGTCGTCGTCGTCGTCGTCGTCGTTGTCGTCGTCGTCGTCGTGTCGTTTCGTCGTCGTCGTCGTCGTCGTCGTCGTCGTCGTCGTCGTCGTCGTCGTCGTCGTCTGTGTTGTGGGGCCTTGCTTTTCCGGAGATGCATCGCGCAGATCGTCTCTGGCGTTTGTGTGGATGGCTCAGCAGCGCTTCAGCGTGTGCCACACCGCTGGCTCGTGCTCCCAAGGACCGCAACGGCAGCAGAGCGAGAAGTACTTGGAGCTGGGTTAAATACGGTTGGGACTTTTTGGAATGTTCCCAGATAGTCTTAACATAGTCTGGGGACGTTTTTTTTGTTTATTGCTGATTTATTTTCTCTTTAAAAAGATTTGGTGCATTTTTTTTTTTTTTTTTTTGTTTTGAACATTTTGATTTTGCGTCCAAGATCCGCCTGTAGGAGGACATGCCCGACCTAGTGACTGTTTCTCCATTGGGCGCGGAGCGCTCCAGTGGCGCCGCTGGAGGCTGCACGGGGGTGCCGACACCGCCTCGGACCACCCTCGGGGGCCTGTGGAGGCCAGCCTGGGCCCGCTTCAGGAGCTGTCTGTGCGCAACCCCAGACCTTGCCAGACCGACCCGGACTTCCGGCGACACCATCCCTTAGAGTCGCCGGTCCTTGGAGCTGTCGACCCCTTCCACGATAGCAGATGGCAGCCTTTCGCATCCAGCCGTTTTCTCCTGGTCCTGGGGCCCGGCGCCGACATGCCGAAACTTTTCAGTCGCGCTTTTTTCTGCCGAATCGCCAGAGGTCGCCTCGAGGTCTCCAGAGGTCCCCAGATGCGCCGGAGGCTCCTGAAGGCTTCTGGATGCCCCAGGAATGCCCCAAGCGCCACAAGCCTTGATCCTCGATCGTCGATCGATGGGGCGGAGGGGGAGGGCGAGGACGAGGAGGAGGCACTGGCTCCGCCTCTCGGGTCTACGAGCTGGCGGGTGCAGGCTGAGGCTTGGCCGACGACGACGACGGCGGCGACGACGACGATGACGGCGGCGGCGACGACGACGACTACGACGACGACGGCGGCGACGACAACGACGACGACGACGGCGACGCTGACATGGGTCGGAGTCCTCAGGGATTCTGTTTGGGGTCTCTTCGGAGCGCTCTCGGAGGCCTCTGGGGGGCACTTCTGGGGGCCCCTTGGGAGCATCTTGGAGGTCTCTTGGGAGCCTCTTGGGAGCCTCTTGGTGCTTCCTGGGGGCCTCTTGGGGGCCTCTTTGAGCCTCCTGGGGGCCTTTTTTGGGGACCTCCTCGGGTCCTCCTGGGAGCCTCTCGGGGCCGAGAGCTCGAAATGTCCGTTTGGCTCCCCTGTCTGGGCACCCTCTTGGAGGCCTCTGGGCACCCGCTGGGCGTAGCTGTCTCGGCGTTTTCAGGAGGGAAGAAAACACACAGACACAATTAATCGTCGATTCCCCAGAAAATATGGGAAAACATGGGGAAATATGGGGAACCTTTTATTTGTGTGTATTTAATTGTGTGTCCCAGGGCCCCTTCACACTTGCCTTTCCTGCGGCGCATGCCCGTTGCATCGGGCCACGCTCGCGGCGCGGCCTCGAACTGGATCGAGAGGTGTGGTCGATGCGGCCGCGCCCCAACGAAAGAGGAGGAGGAGGAGGAGGAGGAGGAGGAGGA
>CAUYUJ010004460.1:36353-41353 GCA_963575745.1 Prorocentrum cordatum
GGCGCGGCCGTGAGCGTCCGCCCGCCCGCCCGCCCTGCCCATCCAGGCACGGCCACCGGGACGTCCTCCAAAGCCGCGGGCCCTCTGCCCGAGCGCAGGCGCGGGTGCAGGCGTGCAGTCGACCTGTGCAGCAGGGCTGGGCAGTGTGTCCGAGGGTGTGCCCTCGCATCCGTGCCTCCTCGGTGCATCCTGGGCCGCTTTCGTGGGCCGCGCCCCGCTCGAAAAGCCTCGCAGCGGCCTTCCGAGGCCCCTGCATCCTCATCGTGGGTCTTTCTGATACGGGTGGACTGCACGGCGGTGCTGATCCTGCGTGCACCATCCTGCAATCCTGCAGGCACGGCTGACGCCCGCTTGTCACGTCACCCCTTCAGTGTCGCCCCCTTCAGTGTCGAGGCAGAGCCAAGCGCGGTCTGAGCGGGTGCGACTCGGAAGTTCCACGATGGCCGACATTGGCGGAGGGAGCGTTAACAAGCGCTTGACAAGCAGTGTCACCCAAAGCCAGAAGATCACGTCGACAAGATAAGTGCGAAACGCATTTTTGAGGTTCATCTTGTCGAGGGTGGTAGGGCCCATCGTGGCACTGGTGGTGGTGTACAGTCAACCCGCATACTAAGGATGAGCAATGTTCCCAGGCTACCTTTGCATCCTTCCCCTTCGGCCCATCCTCAGCGACTTTCGCTGGCCAACCTCGTTCGACAAACTTTCACATGGTCCTCCAAGGCCCTTGCATCCTTACCGCGCAATCCTCATTATACGGGTTCGCTGTATAGTTGTCCCAGGCACCCCCGGGGGACCTCCACGGGGAGCCCTCTGCGATCCCCGAGCTTGTGGGTTCGGTGGCCACAGGCGGACCCTACCCCACCACCCCATGATTTCTAAGGGGGAAGGTGGGGTTCGCTTCGCTCGGGAGGTCCCGAACGAAGTGAACCCCACCCCCCTTTGAAATCGTGGGGTGTTGGGGTAGGGTTCGCATGTGGCTTCCTATGGGAGCCCGTTCATGCCTGCATCACGCCGTCGCTCCCTGCGCAGAGCACGACGGAGGCACCTGGCAGAAGCTCTTGCCGTCTCGGCTTCGGCGGCGGCTGTCGGCGCGGGGGCGTGTCCAGGATCCGAAGGGCCCCCTGGCAGCGCCTGCTGGCCGTTCCCCAAGGGAGGAAGCACCACCCGGACCCGATCATCAAGTGACGTCTGCTGGACGGCCCTGAGCGCTTACTGGCCAGCCCTGCCCGGCTCGACTCCTCCTGCGAGTGCGTTGGCCGAACGGCCTCGCGTGCCGGGGGCGATTCCTTTGCGGGCGTGGCCCTTCCGCCTTCCTAGCCCTGGGCAGGCGGGCTCGCGGTGGCGGCGGAGGCCCGAGCCCGCGCCGTTGTGCCAGGAGCCTGCCGCCAGGTGGGCAGGGGGGACGGGGGCGCGAGGGCAGCCCTCAGGGGCCACTTGGCTTTCGGGGGGGGGCACTTCGTGTAGGTCCAGGGCTTTTCCTCTCTGCGTCCTCGTGGGTTCCTGGCGGTGTTCCAGCCCCGGGGGGCGTTCCAGCAGCTGCGCCTCGCCGAGAGAGCGCTCCCGGGAGGCCCAGAGCGTCCCGAACGGCCGCCGGGGAGCGGAGTGATGGCCCGAAAGCAAGGGAGGATAGGCTCAGTCGAAGAAGAACAAACTGCATAAACATTATTTTTCGGAGCTCCGCGCGGATTTCTTGGATCTGCGCTGGAATCCCCTGGCGGCGCCTCCGGCGCCGCCCCTGGCGCTCTTCGCGCGCCAGGGAGGGGGGGTTCAGCGCAGATCCAAGAAATCCGCGCGGTCCTCCTCAAGTTGTTCATGCTATTCGTTCTTCCTTTGCTCGGGGGGGAGTGCGTGGTCCCCAATCGCCCATCCACTGCCGATTGAGGCCAGCAACGTTCCTTTTTGGAATCGGGGGCCCTATCGCCGACCTATCGGCGATGTATCGCCGCCTCTGGGTCGGTGTTTCCCCCCCCTGAGCTGATCCCATTTTCCGGATAGCTCGTAGAGAGCTTTGAGGGTTTCAGATTAAGAAGCTGGAGCCGCAGGGTAGCCCCAGAGGTCGTTCCGGCTTCCGTCCAGAATCCCCGGCGGGGGTGAACCAGAACGTGTCTCGGGCCGGGCGAAAGGAGGGGATTGGGAAAGGGGGGGTTACGAAATTTGCTGCATGCAGCTGGTTTCGGCCTCACCGAGGGGCCCATTCCTCGATACATGGCCGCCTCTGGCGCCGGGAGGCGCCGGGAAAATCAGCTACGTGAGCTGATTCTCAAACCCCCCCTTTGCTATCCCCCCCTTTCGCCCGACCCGAGTGTCCCGGCAGGCCTTTTCTAAGCGTTTCCCGAGACGCGTGCCCGAAAAGCTCTCCAGAAGGCCTTTGGAAGTTCTCTCCGGGTCCTGTTTCGGAGCTCTCCGCCCCGCTTCTCCACGCCCTTCGGGCGCCACAAGTTACGCGGGCTTTGCATCCCACAAGTTTCGGGTTGACCCAAAAGGGGGTCCAGCGGCAAGGGGATGGTGCAAGAGATTTGGTGCAATATATTTGTGGGGTTGCAAAAAATTTTGGGCGTGCAATGCATTCCGCGGCGCACATGTATTGCTGGGTTTTCACGTGCAATACATTAGTTGCAACACAATGCAGTGCAGTTCTCTGGCGCAAAACATTTGCAACACAATTGCCCCAAACCTGTTGCACCATCCGCTTTCAGCTGGACCCCATTTTGGGCCAACCAACAAGTGACGGGCCCCTTCTCAAGTCCGGAGCCCAGTTGGGCGCAAGGCGTGGAGGGCGCGGCCGCGGACCTGCCACGAGCGAGGCCAGGCCAGGCCTGGCCGGGCGCGGCTCTGTGCCGGGGTCGTCTTCTGCGGCGGGGCTCTCTCTCGGAAGCCTTGTGTTAGGTCGGGCACGTCCCTCTACAAATTTTGTTGTTGTTGTTGTCGTCGTCGTCGTCGTCGTCGTCGTTGTTGTTGTTGTTGTTGTTGTTGTTGTTGTTGTTGTTGTTGTTGAACATTATTTATTCTAAAGAATAATTATTGTTGGGCCCCCTGGTGCGCGCCCCCCCTGCGCCGCCTAGGCCGCAGCTACATTTTCATCATTTTCGTGAGGAAGCCTCAGAAAAGAGGGTGTGTACAGGATCCGGTTGTTTTGTTGTAATCCGCTTTCCCTTGCAAAAAACAATAGAAAATGACATTTCTTGTTCTAATATAATCAAATTTCAAGAATCCCTTGCAAAAAATAAGGTAAAGTGGACATTCGCGCGCGCAAGACGAAATCCTTCCAAAACCTTAGTGTTCGCAGCGATTTTAACATAAAAACATCAAAAAAACCAATGGTTTTTCAACAACAAAATTGTCAAAATCTCATCCCGCGCGCTCTTGCGGATTCGTAGGAAACCCAACACTTTTTAAACATTTCTGTCAAACGGGCTTTTGCGAGCAACTTTTTCGAACTTCTGCGACAACGGTTGCGCACCTGCCAGGGCCATCATCCCTGTCAAATAATACCATGCGGGACACATTCGTTTTTTCTTCGCGCGCGCACGCCGAAATCTCCAAAAACCATTGGGTTCTTAAGAATTTTAGCACCGCGCATCATAAAATCACACGAATCGCACCGTAGGTCCTCGAAAAACACCTGCACGACTTTTCAAAATTTCTACCCGCGCGCGCTGTCCGAATCCTAAAAAAACCAATGGTTTTCCAACATTTATGTTACATGAGCTCGCGCGAGCTACTTTCGCACGCTCTTGCAACGGGGTTCGCGCGCCTGCCAGGGGCCACAATCCCTTGCGGTTGCGCCATAGGTTGCGCCCTCGGCCGCCGAGAATAAAACGTCCCCCTATTGGTTGCGCCATAGGTTGCGCCCTCGGCACCATGCTTGGACACTTGGCCCCTGATGTATTTCTGCCAGGAGCCCAGCTGGCAGCATTGCGCCCCATCCGTGCCATCAGGGACGGGCGTATGCCAGAAGATGACGAGCACACGAACTCGTCTCTTTAGAGCCGCGGCGGGGAAAAGACGGTGGGTGGGCGTGCAAGCGCCGTTCCCGCCCCTCCTTCCGTTCTCTCTTCTCTCCTTTCCTCCTTGTCCTGCTCCTCCTCCTCCTCCTCCTCCGGCGGGGGGCGTGAGGATCCGGCATCGCTCACAACCATCGGGACAACCATCGGGACAACCATCGGAACAACCATCGGGACAACCATCGGGACAATCATCGGGACAGTCATCGGGACAACGATCGGGACAAGCACAACCATCAGGACAACCATCGGGACAATCATCGGGACAACGATCGGGACAACCACAACCATCAGGACAACCATCGGGACAACCATCGAGACAACCATCGGGACAACCATATCCTCTCTCTCTTGTGTATTCCCACATCCCTCAGGAATTTGCCCTAAAGATGTGATCAACTATCTTGTGAGTACGTATCATGTGTATCATGTGTATCATGTACCATATGCATCATATGCAACAGATGTTCTGTGGAAGGCTTAACAACTTCTGTGGGTTAACAAGGCTTAACAACTTCTGTGGGTGTACGAACGTAGGCTTAACAACTTCTGTGGTGTGTACTCCACGCCAGTGTAGTAGCCACGGTCGTCCGCAGGCCACGAAGTGAAGTGTCCGAACGTCATAGGGCGGGAAGCTGGGTGTGGGTGGTGGCGAAGAGTCGTGTGGATATTTGGTAGAGCTTGCACTGCCCCCCCACAAAGTGGGGGTATTGGCTGGCGTCGCATGAAAACCCTGGCACTGGTGAGAACACTGAGCGTTCGGGTAAAGTGATTGTTGTGTTGTTGTTGTTGTTGTTGTTGGTGTTGAACTCTCATTCTTGAAGAATAATTATTGTTGATCCCCCCCACCGGTGCACATTGATTTTTTTCGATTGAAGTGCCACCCCCGGGGCTCGCACTTTGTTTTTTCTCAAGGAAAGTCTTCCTGCTCAAACTGTGCCCCTGCCCCCCGGGCTACAACAACAACGGCTCCCGCCTGAGACTTCCTCGATTTTT
>CAUYUJ010004460.1:51353-69674 GCA_963575745.1 Prorocentrum cordatum
CGCCAATGGAGGTCACGGGGGGCCGTCGTATCGGGCGGGGGCAAGAGGAGTAACTGCTGCGACGGCCCACTGGCCTTGGCCTGTGAGGCTGCGGCCAGCAGAGTCGCCAGCACACCAGCAACGCCGCGCCCCTGCCTGCCACCCGCGAACACTCGATTCCGTGCCCGTCGTCAAAGTGGTGCTCCATGCGTACCCTGCACCACCGTTCGCCGCCGGCAGCACGCCGCTGTCCCGCCTCTTTTGCCTCCAGCTCTTCCCTTGCACTGCCGCAGCTTTGACGGAAGGTATGCAACACACACTGGAGGGAGGGGGCGGTGGTTTAGATGGGGTCGGGGAACATATTCAGCGGGGATTCCACCTCGGCGAGCGCGTAGGCGCCCCCTGCACCTGGGTGCTCCTGGGCAGGCCACCGCCGCGGAAGGCTCAAGCCTCCGCCCTCCCCAGGGCGGCCCCCAGTCCCACGTGCTGGGAACCCTGCGCCTGCTTTTACCAGCCTCGAACGTATCCCTATCCCTAAGACTGACACGCCAAAAGGCGACGACAATCTTAGGGATTCGCCCTCAAAACATAGGGGAATCCCTAAGATTGGCCTCGTGATGAGGAGGTGCCCAGCATAGGGATAGGGATCTGTTCCAGGCTGGTGATGCTTTCAGGTGAGGGCCCCCGTCGCTGGACCAGGGGACGCCTCGGGGGGCTCCCGCGAGCAGGGGGAGGGGCCACCGCGCTTCCCGCCTTGGCGAGCGGGGGCCCCCCGCCACGCACCCGCCGCCGCCGCCGCCCTCGGCCCCGTCCTTCGTCTCCCCTCTCGAGGTTTTTGCGGCTCCCCCCCTCCCTCTCTCCCTCCTCCTCGCGCTCGTCGGGCTTTTTAGACCTTGCCTCGTGCCTCGCCAGCTGGCGACTGTTTGGGGGCGACCGCCGCTTCAGGAGTCGCCCGGCCCTGGGGGGGAGGGGGGGGCGCGCTCGAGGATCTCTCAGGCTGGGGCCCCTTTCGTGTGAGAGCTGGTGCGTTAGGCTGTTGGCCAGCGCTTGCGAGAGCACCAGGCAGCTGACACGCTTGAAAATGGTGCAGTGGCAGCACGGGCCATGAACCATGGCCTCCAGGACGCATGTGCCGCTGGCATCCAGGTGCTGCTCGCGCGCATGGGTGCGCGCGAGGGCGTGGCCCTTCAGGACGTAAACGAAAAAATGAAACGAGATGATGGTGGTGATGATGGTGGTGGTGGTGGTGATCATGGTGACGGTGACGGTGATGGCGATGAAGAAGCTGATGACGATGCTGCTGATGATGAGAAAGATGACGATGCTGATTATGATGATGATGATGATGATGATGATGGTGCTATCGATGGTGATTCTAATGATGATGATGCGGAGGAGAAGGAGGAGGGCTAGGTGGAGGAGGAGGAACAGGAAGAGGAGGAGGTGGAGGAGGAGGAGGAGGAGGAGGCGAAGGAGGATGAGGAGGAGGGCTAGGATAACCAGACGGAGGAGCTGGAGGAGGAGGAGGAGGAAGAGGACGAGGAGGATGATGATCAGGAGGAGGAGGATGAGTACGAGGAGGAGGAGGAGGCGTAGGAGGAGGAGGAGGAGGAGGACGAGGAGGAGGAGGAGGTGGAGGAGGAGGAGGAGGAGAAAGAGGACCACCACGACGACGCCGACGACGACGAGCGCGCCCGCTGGGCCCAGGCAGGCGGCCCCGCAGCTGCGCCACTCCAGGCTCTCGAGCGGCGCGCGCCGCGCCGCGGGGCCGGCGGCCACGCGCCTGGAGGACGCCTCGAGCCTTGGTCGTTCGGCTGCGCTCTTGCACAGCGAGTCTGTCCGCTAGCTACAGAGTAAGCATCATCATCAGTATCATCACCAGCACCACTATCATCACCATCGTCTTCCTCGTCATCGTGGTCGTCATCATCATCATTATCGTCATCATCAGCATCCCCATCATCGTCACCAGCATCATAACCATACTTGCAATCATGATCCGAGTCGTTATCATCATCATTAGCATCATCAGCATCAACATTATCGTCATCATTGTCCGGGTCACCCTTATCATCATCATCGCTGTTGTCGTCGTCATGATCATCTTCACCATCGGCATCACCATCACCATCATTCTCACCATCACCATCACCACCAGCACATCATCATCATCATTGCAACACTCAACATCATGGTTGCCATCACTACCACTTTCAGCATGACCCCCATCACCATGATCAAGTTCGCCATCATCATCATCGCTATCATCAGTTATCATCACCATCACCCCCATCACATATCACCATAACCACCATTATCACCATCACCACCATTTGCATCCCCATCATCACCCCCATCATCATCAACAGCATCCGTGTGATCATCTTCACCATCATCACAATCACCATAATCATACTTATCATAATCCGCATCACGAGCACCATCATCACCATCCTCAACATCATCATCATCATCATCATCATCATCATCATCATCATCATGATCATCATCATCATCCTCATCGGCAGCAGCATCATCATCATCATCGTCGTCATCATCATCGTCACCATCACCATCACCATCATCATCATCATCATCATCATCATCATCATCATCATCATCATCATCATTATCATCATCATCATCATCATCATCATCATCATCATCATCATCATCATCATCATCATCTCCATCATCATCATCATCATCATCATCATCATCATCATCATCATCATCGTCATTGCCATCGTCATCGTCATCGTCATCGTCGTCGTCGTTGTCGTCGTCGTCGTCGTCGTCGTCGTCGTCGTCATCGTCATCGTCATCGTCATCGTCATTGTCATCGTCATCCTCATATGTTCATCCCCTGGCGATAACGGGTGTGGTGGGGGAGGAAGGGGGGCACGGGGCGGTCACGTTACGATTCGCGCCCCGACGCCGTCTGGGAACGATTCGGAGTGACGCGGATTGTGAGGTGACCAGGGGGCGGGGAGGGGGCGGGGCGGGGCTGGTCACGGGCGGTATCCATTATCGCGAATGATAACAACAGGGGCTCCAGCTTTCCGACTACTTTTTTTGTTTGTCTCCGCTATCTGGGCGTGTGTCTTCGGCCTGTCAGAAGGGGACAAGCTACCGGTACCGCTGCCCGCCCCTAATCTTTTGCCTTCTTGGGCCTCCTCGGAGGCCCTTATCGCCACGGCTGGATTCGCTGCGAAACTCTGGTCAGAGAGGGCACCTGCAGAGGTCAGGGAGTAGCGGCGGTATAGGTATCTTTCGGCTTCCCCCATTGTCGGCCCCTGCCATCCAAAAAGGATTCGGTACGGACCCGCCACCCCGAAGGAAGCGGTGTCGGGACCGCTGGGGCTGCGCGTGGAACAGAAATCACATCGTCGGATGTCTGGGAGGGAGGCCAGTCGCCGGAGTGACGTTTCAAACGTCGCTCTGACAAAGGGCCACCCGGAGCAGGGTCAGTCGAGACAACCGCGCCGCTCACTAACGCTGCTGGCACATCCGACGATGCTTTTTCTCGAGGCCGCAGAAGTCCCGTCCGCTTCCCCGAGGGCTTTGTCGGTCCCGGTTCCATTTTTCATGGCCCCAGGGCCCGACACGGGCCCTAGAGAGGCCGAAGGGAACCACGCCCAGATCGGAATGATCTTGGCGAAGGACCTAGCCATACGCAGTTGTGAGCACCGCAGTAGTGCGTATCCTGCTCGATGGAGCTCCCCAATGGGCCACGAAACGTGTGCAGGGGTGTGCCGAAATGGGTGGCGGGGACGCATGTGGTCACAGCCACCAGGGCTTTCGGTGGAGCTTCCTATGGAGCCACGAAGCGTGTGAGGGGTGTGCCGACATTGGTGGCGGGGACTATGTGGTCATAGCTGCTGGGGCCTTCGGTGGAGCTTTCTACGGGGCCACGCACTGTGCTAAGGGATGAGCCCAAATAAGCATCGGGCGCATGCGGGCCCTGCCACTGGGGCCTTCGGTGGAGCTCCCTATGGAGCCACGACGCGTGTGAGGGGTGCGCCAAAATGGGCGTCGGGCGCATGCTGACCATGCCACCGAGGCCTTCGGTGGAGCTTTCTATGGGGCCACGAAGCGTGTGAGGGTGCGCCAGACTGGGCGTCGGGCGCATGCGAATCCTGCCACTGGGGCCTTATGGGATGTTCGTTCCTACGGGGCCACGAAGCGTGTGAGGGGTGTGCACATGCGAAGAGCAGAGGCACGATGCTGACGATGGCGATGATAATGAGGTCTTCGGTGGAGCTCCCTAAGGGGCCACGAAACGTGTGTGGAGTGTGCCGAAGCAGAGACATATGGACGGCAGAGGCAGGGATGGGAGGTGGTGGTGGTGAACGGTGGCATGAAAGTCAAGTTGTGTTCACATGCGCCCACTCTAGAGGGAAAACAATTGAAGGAAACAACTGACCTCGGAGGGTTCCCGAAGAGACAAATTCAACCATCAGGCCAGAGAACCGAAGTAAACTGCCAATGTGCAATCCTCTGCCTGCGCCTTTCCTTAGCGGCAGTACGATTCTCACGAATCCGAACAAGTTGCACGGCAGAGAGGACCACCGGGGGCGGGGGAGGAGAGGCAGGAGGAGAAAGAGAAATGAAGGGGGGGAAGCACCCACCCTGGCCTCCTCGGGCACGTAGGGCCCGTAGAAGAAGGCTGCAGCCTCTGCATCAGCTGCCTCCGCCTCCTGCGCGGCGGCCTCCTCGGCAACCTCGACTGGGGCGAGGGACGGCTCTGGCGTCGGAGGTAAATGGTAGCCTGGAGTCCGACATGGCCTGGATGGAGTCAACAAAACCATTAGCTAAGATCTTGCACATCCAGGGGGTAAGTATTTTTGTCGGCCCGTCCTGAACAGTCCGTCGTCACATTTGCCCAGCAGGGTCATATGTGTACTTTTTTTTTTTGTGTGTGTGTGTGTGTGTACACCTCCCGTTGTTGATACTCACTCGTGAGCTCATGGTGCATCGTAGGCATGCGTATGGACACTATGCATGTTGGGGGGTGTCTAATATCACCTGCAGGCAGGTCTTGGAACATACGCTGGTCGACATCCGTGGTCGAGGAATCAGGGAAAAGCACGCAAGGGTGCCCACATACATGAGAATGGGCCCATGCTGCTGGCTGCGGATGCTCTGCCCACCCACTCGTGCTGGCCACAAGATGCTCTCCAAGCAACTGAACAATCGCACAAAGCACGAGGTTGTTGACCTCTAGCTGTTGCTGTTGTGCCGCTGTCGCCCAAGGTACCCCCCTACATGCATTCAGTAGTACGTAAGAGGGGGGCCTTCCAACCACCCGGCAGCACACCAAGTTTCACAGAGGCCCCCCGTGTTCTAGACTCTGTGTGCATGTATGTGTTGAATCCAATCTGCAATAGTTTGCCGTCGTGTCAAGTTCTCTTCGATCTGGTGGATACCGATATCCACTGACAGCACAGTCCTGGCAGCCTGGCAAACTAACACCAGCCTCGATGTTGGACTGGACGTCACCTTCTCTGCGCGCACCTGAGCAGTATTCAATATACATGTGTCCCTCCTGTGTATACGGTTGGGTACCATGTCTGCTGCCGTGCCCTCAGAATGCTCAGGGTGGTAGATGTAGAGGCGGTCCTGGTAGATGTCTGTTGTGGTGTGGGCCTCCTCAGCTGGGGCCCGCTTGAAGCCTTGGGAGCCTATCCTAAGCTGCATGCGAGCTTCCTCCGAGAACTCATGCAGAGAATTTTGTAGCATCTCCCGAGCCTGAATTTCGTCGAACGTGACGAACACCCACGTATAACCCCAGATCAGACCCTGCGTCGGCACATGCGTGGTGGCAGGAAAGGCGGAGCGCCACCTGCCCAGCCCACTGCACCTTGGTGTCAATACAGCAGCTGTGTCCTCCTTGGCCAATTTTCTCTTGCCAGCGTTGTGCTGGGACCTCTGCACCGTGTAAAACATGCGCAAGGCAGCAGCGTGCCGAGTCAAAGGCCAGGTGGTCTCTGACCTGCCGTCTTTGCGAAAAATCGATGGCGCAAGCCCTGCACGTGTTGGAGTGCCCCAGGATAAGCTCCACGTGCTGCACGAAATAATGATGCTGCCGAGCAATGTGTTGCTGTAGCACCTTGTGCTTGTGCAACACAGTGCGACAACACGGGTACTCGTGCTGCGCAAGCGTGCTGGACTCGTGCTGCCGGAGGGGATGCTAAGGGTTGGTGATGGGGAGGGGCACGCCACATGTGCGCACTTGGTTCATGAAACCGTCCTCTGCCGCTGCTGCTGCTGCTGCTGCTGACGCCATGCGTCTGGCAGCCACTCTATGGTTCGTCTGTGCTTGCCTCAGAAGTTGCCTCCAAGATCGGAGCGACTTGCACACAAGCTGTTCCCACGGTTGCAGGTCGGAGGTTGACAGGAAAATCAGCGCACACCTTGGTAACATGTTCTTGCCACACCAGATGGTTGATCATTCTATGAAGCCGTGAGGCCTTTGCAACCTTGGAAAAAGCATGGCAACCATACCTTTCAGCACATCAGACCAAAATGCAACAACCTCCCCCAAAAGCCAGAGTCGGAGCAGACTGGGGCATCCCATGGCGCCAGCCATGAGCATCATAGCGCCCAAGCCGTAGGGTATTGCCCATGGCGCACAATGGTGGCAACAAGCCATCCAAGCATCTTGGGGCACTGGTCATATGGCACAAGCCATGGGCATCACAGGGCACCAGCTGTGTGGGACCATCCATAGCGCCAGCGCGGCAACCAGCAATCGCAGCAGACTTTGGCACTGGCCGTTGGGCACCATCCATAGTGACCAGGGCGGTAACCAGAAGCCGCAGGAGACTGGGCCGCCCCTTAGGACACCATGGCGGCAGCCAGAAATCGCAGCAGACTGGGGCAGCATGGGGCACCATCATAGGGCCGTGGGGCAACAGGGCGGCAGCCAGAACTCGTAGCAGACGCTCCAGATGTTTCCCGAAGCGAGTAAGCGGGTGCGCCGCAGAGGGGGGGCAGCCAGGGGGGGTTAGCGCATCATGGCCCGAGGCATGTGCGCGAACTGGGGGGGCGGCCGGGGGACGCATTGAACAGAAGAAGAAGAGGGGGGGGGCCACGACATCCGGTAGAGGCCCTGGCCCTGGCCATGCTGCCTGCCCCCCCCCCATCTCGCCGCGCCCAGCGTGTGGGCACCCACTGGGAGAACGCCACAAAGTCCAGCTCCTCGGCCCTCGGAGCTCCTCTCGGGGCGGAGGAGCGCGGCGCCACGGCCCTGCTCGAAACCGCCCCGGCGGAGCCGCCCGCCGCCGCCTCGGACGCTGGGTGGGCGCCGCGCAGCGTCGCGAGCACTCCGCCGTGCCGCCGCGCGCCGCAGGCGCCCGCCCCGCTCGTCGGCCGGCCGGTCGGTCGGCGTAAGTCGTCGGCTGCCTTTGCTGTCGTCGTCGGTCGTCGGTCGGCGGTCCGTTCTCGTCGTGGCCGTCGTCTTCGTTGTCTTTCTTGTCTTGGTCGTCCTGGCCGTGTTTCGGTGATCTCGGTCGTCTTGGTCGTCTTGGTGGTCTCGGTCGTCTTGGTCGTCGTCGTCGTCGTCGTGGCCGGCGCCGCCGCTGCTGGTGTTGTCGTCGTCGTCGTCGTCGTCGTCGTCGTCGTCGTCGTCGTCGTCGTCAGTCGTTGCTGCCGCCGATGTCAGTCGGCGTGCTCGCCGCGCTCGTCCTGGTCGCCTAGGCGGAGGTGGAGGGAGGAAGAGGAGGAGAGCGCGCCCAGCTTACCCTCTCCCCCCCCCTCTCCTCCCCTTGCTTAGAGTCGTTTGGGAGAGTCGTTTGCGGGGTCGCTCCTCCTCCTCCTCCTCCTCCTCCTCCTCCTCCTCCTCCTCCTCCTCCTCCTCCTCCTCCTCCTCCTCCTCCTCCTCCTCCTCCTCCTCCTCCTCCCTCCCCTCCTCCTCCCCTCCTCTCTCCTCTTCTCCCTCCTCCTGCTCCCTCCCTCCTCCTCTTCCCTCCTCCTCCTCCTCCTCCTCCTCTTTCTCCTCTCCCTCCTCCTCTCTCGCCTCCTCCTCCCTCGCCTGCCCCGCTTGCCTCGGAGCCTCCGGGGCAGCGCACCCAGCGTGCCAGGCCCGCGCCTCGGCCGCCGCGCAGCGCGGCCCCAGCGGAGGCGCCGCCGCCGCTGCGGTGCGACTGGGCGGCCAGAGCAGCATCGTGGCGGCCGCGCTGGCGGAGGCACCAGCGGCGGGGCGCCGTCGCCGCCGCGGCCTCTGGAGGGCGTTCGGCAGGCCGCCAGAGGCCTCCGGAGGGCCTCCGGAGGCCGTTGGCGGTTCTGGAGGCTTCCAGAGACCTTTGGAGACCTCTGGGGGCGCAACGTGGTCGCCGTGGTCGTAGTCGTGGTCGTGGTCGTGGTGGTGGTGGTGGTGGTGGTGGTGGTCGTCGTCGTCGTCGTCGTGGTCGTCGTCGTCGTCGTCGTGGCCGTGGTCGTGGACGTGGTCTTGGTCGTGGTCGTGGTCGTGGTCGTCGTCGTCGTGGTCGTGGTCGTGGTCGTCGTCGTCGTCGTCGTCGTCGTCGTCGTCGTCGTCGTCGTCGTCGTCAAAGGCCGTCGTCGTATCCATTGTCGTCGTCGTCGTCGTCCTCGTCGTCGTCACAGGTCGTCATCGTATGTTTTGTCGTCGTTGTTGCCGTCGTCTGTCATAAGGGGAGTCGGAGGCATAGGTGGAGGAAGATGAAGCGAGATGGGGGGGGAGAAGGGGGAAGGGGGTGGAGGAGGAGAGATGGTGGGGGATGTGTAACAGGATGAAGGAAAGAGCAGTTGGAATGGAAACAGCAGCGTACGGGAGATCGATGAGGACAGCGACAGGAAGAATAATGAGAGGGGAGGAGGAGGAGGAGGAAGACGAGGAGGAACGGGTGGAGGAGGAAAAAGGAATGGGGGAAGGAGAAATATGATGATGAAGATGAGGAGGAGGAGGAGGAAGAGGAGGAACAGTATGAACATAGGAGGAACAATAAGACAATAATTTTAACATACGTAATAATGAGAAGACTAACGCGAACCATAATAATAAGCATAATAATAACAAGTCTGTGATTACGTATGGTGGCGATGAGAAGCGTGAGGATGATGCTTCTCATGTGTGCTACGGTCTGGGATCTTTGGACAGCGTGTCGCTTCGCCGGTTCTGGCTCAGCATGGTTCGGCGCGACACGCTATCCACTTCCCAGTCCGCACGCTGGAACGTCCCGAGCTGTTCCCAGCCTCCCGCCTTGCGGAGCCGGGCGGCACGCTATTCGCTTCTCAAGCCAGGGCGTGTCGCCGGGGCCGCTGCCGCGACACGCTGTGCAGAAGTTCCTGACCATAGTCAGTGCCACTGCTTGCTCGCAGCAGCCCTCGAAGCTGTCGTGTGTTTCAGAGCCGCGCTGTGCGGCCTCACAGCCAGCAGTTCCAATCCCGGGTGACGCAGGGGGAAGCGGAGCAGGGGGGGGAGGAGAATGTGGGGAGAAGGAGGGGGCGGAGGGCCGAGGAGTGGGCGGAGGAGGGCAGGGAGAGTCTCTGGGGGACGATGATGAGGAGGACGTCGGGGAGGAGGAGCTGCTCCAGTGCATCTGTTACCAAAACCACAGCAGAGTCCTGCTCAGAGAAATGGTTGTCATCCGACTGGACACTGACTACGCTCACTCTCAACTCTTCGGCTGAACGCCGTAAAATCTACCTCGTGTAGTCTGTCTTGTACTATTCGTTGTTTTGCCCGCCTCTGTTATCTTGCATTTGAGCGTTTTGTTGATTCTACAGACATTTACCGACGTACGCGCTCACTGGTATCGAGCTGCATCTGGAGAACTTGAACGGGGAACGACGCTCTGGCGTGTGATGCGAATCGGCCAGCAAATTGCTTCATGCAGTGCAGTGCAATGGTGATCGTTTTTTTATTCAGTGTTTTGCCGATCGGCGCGGGCCCTCGCCCCCCCCCCCCCCCCCCCCCCCCTCCCATGGAGTATATCTTTGCTGTTTTCGACGCTTGTTTCGAGCAGGCAGAGTCTCCCCCACAGGACGCACTGTTGCAAACGGTCGCTTCAAGCACAGGTCCAGAGCCAGACCCCCCCCCTCCCTCCCTCACCCCTTCCGCCCAATGTCGAAACGCCGAACAAGAACACGCTCACATGTCATTGCGGTCGGGTAGACAGGAGGCAAACGGCCACGGGCAGCGGGGGGGTATGGGGGAGGGGGCGAGGCTTCTCAGAAACACCCCTGCTTCTCAGAAGGCGCGTGCTTTGTCTGTAGATGTAAGGCCCGCGCCTTCTAAGAAGCAGCCCCCTTCTAAGAAGCCTTCCCCCCATCCCCTGCCCCCCTCTGCGCGCCGCCAAGGCAAACAGGGCAGGATGATGTCCGAGGCTGGAAGGGTGCGAGACAGCCGGCCTTGCGCGAAGGCAGCCACGGGGGAGCTGAACGGCCTCGGCATCTCTCCCGTGTCGAAGGTGGCTCATGTGCGAGAGGGTTCGAACTTGCTGCTGCAGATGCCATTCATGCTCTTCGCTGCGGTGGACTGTGTGTCCTTCCCTGCCTCGTTCAAGGCGCGCTAAACTTGCCAGCGGTGCTTTTCGTGGGTGTCTCGTCAACCCGCTCATTCGAGAACTGTGGAGGCGCAGCAGAACGGCCATGCGATTCAGGGGCACATGCAGTGTGTTTGTCTCGTCGCCTCTTTGCCTGTCTACCTGCATGCCTGCTTGTTTCCCCAGGCATTCTCTATCAGCTTTCGTACATCATATATCTAACATACTATTGTAATGGCCTCCAGCCCGTGCCGCCGATCCGGGGCGCTCGGAGTGTTGTGATTCGACTCTCTCTCCTTCTCTCCCTCCCTGTCTTCCTCCCTCCCTCCCTCCCTCCCTCCCTCCTTCCCTCAATGACGATGACGATTGAAAGATCAGGAGGAGGAGGAGGAGGAGGAGGAGGAGGAGGAGGAGAGCATGGGGAGGATCGTGGAGACCAGGGGGATTAATATCATGATGATGGAGTCGATGATACTGATGATGAGGATGCTGATGACGAGGAAGGTGGTAGTGATGATTAGGAGGAGGAGGAGGAGGAGGAGGAGGAGGAGGAGGAGGAGGAGGAGGAGGAGGAGG
Organism: Prorocentrum cordatum; assembly: GCA_963575745.1. NCBI lineage: Eukaryota > Dinophyceae > Prorocentrales > Prorocentraceae > Prorocentrum > Prorocentrum cordatum. The sequence goes on from CAUYUJ010004460.1 coordinate 62,417, forward strand.
AGGAGGAGGAGGAGAGGAGGAGGCGGAGGAAGGGTCAGGTTCAGTGCTGTGGGCCTGTAGCCATCGAGGTCCAAGCTTATTCTCCACCTTTGGTGACGAAGGGGAAGGCCCTCCCTTATTCCCCTCCCCCCCCACACGACGCAGCCACCGACGGGGCGTACCCGCACCAGGCCCATCACGTCCTCGCCAGGGCAGGGTTCGGCGCGTCCTACGGACCAGGGCACCGGCTTGACCACTCTGCCCGACTTCACGGCCTGGTGCAGTCAGCACGCCGCGAGGATACCCTGGCGCTCCTTTCCCTCACCGCCGCGGCAGGGCGGCCCGTCCACATCTCCGTCCACAGCCAGGCTGCAGTCGACGAGCTCGGAGCTCTCCTCGAACGCAATCCCCGCAAGCCGAGGGCCCACAGGCCGACCTCTGGCAAAGAATCCGTCGGGTGATCCAAGCCAAACCTGACATGTTCAAGGTTCAAAAAGTCGAACGCCACATCGGAGAGCAAGGCACCAGCGAAGGCCTCATCTCACACATCGTTTAGGCCTTCCGCCGTCACGCCGACGAGCTGGCAACAGCGGGAGCCGCTTGCACTCTATACCACAGAACGCCATCGATGCTGATCTACGACCGACGTCACCACACATGTTCCGCTGCCCGACAGACGACCCGGGCAGTCAAGATCGGCACTCCACTGGCTGTGAAACCAAACCCGCTCCACTACAGGGGGCGGCGGGGACTAGCCACCAAGCACACCCAGTGGCCCACCCCCTTCCCAAGGCCCACCAGGGCCAGGGTACTACGATGAACTTGACGATCCTTGGGGCATTCCCCCCGATCACTTCGACGTCGACGAGAAAGACGTACGTGGCTTATGGGGGGCCCTCGACAAAGACGAGGATGACATTCCTTACCCACCTGTTTGTCACGACAGCGACGAAGCAGACGACGACAGTCCACCTCCACGTCCAAGCAGGCACATGACAACTGCGATCCAGGAGGTGGAGTACGAGGCTGGCTGAGCAGGCGCTTGTATCCTGCGGTCCAGGACGAACCCATCGTCCAGGCGACGGAAGCGTCCGGCCCAGGGCGGCTGGGAAGTTTTTTGTTCGACCCCTGCCAGTGGCAAGGTGGGGTTTAGCGCTTTTCAGCCGCCTTCGGAGGCGGGCGCCCTTCCCCGCCGCTGTGGCGGCGACGTTCCGCTGCCCGCTCATGCTGTGTGTGTGTGCTGCGTGTTGCACTTTACAGTGAATGCTCGATCGCACCTACATCTGCTGCCCGCGCCTGAGGACCCTCTGCGCCGCCGACTTGAAAGTTTTTGTGTGTGTGTGTGTGTGTGTGTGCGTGTGTGTGTGTGTGTGTGTGTGTGTGTGTGTGTGTGTGTGAGAGAGTTTGTGTGTGTGAGTGTGCTGTCTGACCTTGTGCAGCCAGCGCGCATGGCATGGCGCGCGTGTCCAAGGGGCTTTTCATTCTCACCGCGCATTCTTCTCACATGCGTCGCCTGTACCCCGCCCTCGCCACCAGCACCGTGCCCACCTGCACGTCGAGGCGTGATAGAATAACCAACGCTGTCTGGCACGGATCTCTATCCTCCGCCGCACCTGCCAGCGTCGCTGGCGATGGGATTCCCCCCCGGCCGAGTCCCCTCTCGTCACTGAGCGCGTCCCACTATTTGCAAAGTGCGGATTCGCAAACGTGTTGTAATGGATCGTACATCCTCCGCAACGGATCTGGGCCATTGGCGAGTAGTTACTGTGCGAGTCGTGGAACGCGCTTGTCTGTTTGACACTGCTGGCTCGGCCATTGCCTCGCCACTTGGACCCCGACGCTTGCCATGTATGGCCTCCTGTCCGTCTCCTCTCCTCCGTTGCCTCTTGGGTCTGGGCCATTCGCAATGCCGCCATCCAGCTTGCTGAGCGCGCGTGCGGACTGCCCTTGCCGCGCTGCGACGGAAAAAAGTCTGGCCCCCTGTCCTGATCCGCTCGACGGCCGCTGGTGACGGGCGCCCCCAAAGGCGGAAGAAGTTTACTTCGTAACGTCGTCGTCGTCGTCGTCGTCGTCGTCGTCGCTTTAGCGCTGCCAGGTGGAGGAGTGCGTCCTGCGCCTGTTAGTGCTCCAGCGCGAGCTCCAGGGCGGCGAGCCGGCGCCGCCGTGGGCCGCCGCCGCCGGCTTCGCCGCCGCCGCCGTCGTCGTCGTCGTCGCCGCCGCCGCCGCCGTCGTTGTCGTCGTCGCCGCTCTCGAGTCGTCGACGGGGCGTCGTCGTCCCCGCGAGTCGTTCGAGTCGTTCGACCAGGCGTCGTTCTAGTCGTCGGCGAGTTGTCGGCGCTCCCACCACCCTCCCCCCCCCGCTCCTCCACCTCCGCTTCCTCCTCCCTCGTGGTCCTGCTACCTGTTGTCGTTGTTGTCTTCGTCGTCGTTGTGCTCTTCTTCCTCCGCTTCCTCCGCCACCCACTTCCGTAGCCATTTTGGCTCAAGTTGCAGGGCAATCCGCGATTTGAGTGGGCAGCTCTTTTGGAGCCATCCCAGGTGTCGTGCCTGGGCGGGCACTCCCAATTTTGCTCCGTTCCTCCAGTCCTCTTGCCATGACTGCCATCGAGGACGGCATCAAGCAGATCCTCGCTCAACTCGGTGGAGTCAATTCTCGCTTGGCCGCTGTCGAGACATCCGTCGCCACGGTCGACAACATTCGTGCCAGTCTTTCCGTCCATAACAAAGCAATGAACGTGCTGACTCAGAGGTTCAACGCGCTCGAGACCAACATGGCCGCCTCGTCCGACACGGCCACCCTTGCCTCCCTCCGCACGCAAATGGAAACACGAATTGCTGCCATCGAAAGGTCTCAGTCTTCGGCGAGCTCAGGTTCAGCGAGTACTGGTCCTCCGTCCACGCGTCGTCGGCTTGGCAGTCCTGCCTCTACCTCTCCCCCAGGCAGCAGCATCAGCCACTCCGCCGAGGACGACTTCGACCCGCTGAAGGTCTCGATCGGTGGCTTCACGCGGCCCATGCTCAAACAATTACTCGAATCTCACGGTGCCTCACTGTTGCAGAATCTACCCGTTCATATCGAGCAGTCGGGGATCACGGTCAAGGGCCACAACTTCGCCACGAGCTGTTCAGTCACGTTCGCGAGCAACGTCGACGCTGCCTCGTTCATCGATTACGCACGGGCTCCTAGTATCTTATGAGATGACCCACATTCTGGTGAACAGATCCAGCTTCGTTGCAGGCGCGGTACGCTCATACCAGTTCGCCACAATACTAAGACCTCAGGAAAGATCTGGCAGCAGGTCTACACACACCTCCGTCAAACAGGGCAGTGGAACGACTCTACATACATGCTCGGGGTCAATGGATTTCGCGGCATCATTTCCTTTGCCACCAGCGACGTCGTGCGCGGCTCTGCTCTTCCGTGCTAACGAGCTGGACATCGGCCAGTTCGACATTGCTCCGAACACAGTGGGGATCGCCAGTGTCAACCTCTCCGCTGAGCTTGCCGCGAAGATGATCTCTGCCGCGCGCTCTTCCTGATGCCGCGCCACGCCGACGAAGTCTGCCGCTGATCCATCAGTGGGCATGTGGATCCCGCATGCTTTCTCTCCGCCCCTGCAGAGACTTGCTAGTGCCAGCTCTTCCTCCTCCTCTTTATCTGGGTCGTCTCGGTCTTGTTCCCGTTCCTCGTCGTCTGGGGCGTCTTGTCTGCCGTCTCCGTTCGGGCCGTCAAGCTTTTCTCCGTTTCCTTGTTCCTGGACCCATTCCCCATTTCATTGGGAGTCTCTGCTCTGCAGCGTTTCCTGGATCTCGCGTTCGCTTTTTGGAAGAATCATTGTTGTCCTGGGCATCGCTAAGGGCATAATGTCACGCCTCGTATCCTACATCCAGGAGTACCATGTGGGTTTTTAGCCAGGTGGCTTTGGGGACTAAGTGTGACTTTCTACGGCTGCGTTCCGAGGTTTACGGCTCTTGGGGTATTGGGTCTTTCTTCGACGATTGGTCTGCAGGAGGCGTGCTTATTTTTGGTGCATCCCCTGCTACGCGAACAGTTCCAGTATTTTCGTTGCGCTGTGTGGGGCGCCGGCAGAATTCAGTCTGTAACCCTCGGGCGCTACCGAGGCGCGATGCGGCTCGCATGCGTTCACCTCTGCACCCGTCTTCTTCTTGCTGAACATAAACGGTCGCTAATGATTGTACTTCGGACTCTTCCTCGCTCCGCTTCCGCGAGCTTCATGCAGGTCTGTTTCAACTTCCCTGCCTTCGGCGAAGGCAATTTTCAAACCTGCGTTGCGTTGCGTTGCTCGTGTAGTTGCGCCGCCAGCTTCTCCTGGCCGATCTTTGTGGACCAGTGCGAAATCGATCAAACAGCTTTTGTTCACATGGTGTCGAGTGGGTGGGGGGAGGTTCAGGCGGGCAGGGATGCATTGAGCTTCGGCGCCGGCCAGGTCGTCGAATCAGTGGCTGAGAAAGGCACTTGGTCTCTCACTGACCTTCGTGGCTCTCTTCGCGGGCAGCTTTGGCTTGTTCAGAAAGCTGCCGAGGCCTGCCCCGTGCTGGCGTGCTTCCTTGACCCCGCGTCTGCCATGTGGGTCCAATTCAGCGGCTTCCATTCCCGCCTCCAGGTCCAGAAACTTGTTCTTATCCTGAAGCTGGTTTCCCAGGGTTGGCGTTCGTGTATGTCTGCCGTCAGGGGGCGCGAAGCTAGCAGTGCAAATGCAAAACCAGGTGGGCGCGGAAGCACTGCAATGTCTCGCTTTACGGCGTCTCGGATCCGACTGGCAAGGCCATCTCCGAGCCGGGCCCTGACGCCGCCGAGCTGGCTACCTACTGGGGCCGTGTCCATTCGCGCGTTCAGGTCTCGACCGAGGACCGCCAACTGCTGGATTATTTCGCTCGACCCTGTCCTCTTGGGGTCCGCTGGAAGCTCGTTCGCCATGAGGTCGAAAAACCGGTTGCCCAGGCGTCCGCCCCTCCCCCTGAGCCCAACGGTTTGCCTATCAGCGGTTACTCCCGTGGTGATCCAGCAGTTGTCGAGTCGCTCACTGGGCTTTATCTATTCCGAGCTGTTGTCGAAGGGGAACGCCCCCGGTGATGTCCGTTTTCCGAGCCAAGGGCAGCGACCCAGATGTTGCCCCCCCCCGCACTTGATTCGCAAGCCTGAAGCTTGTCGCGCCGTTTTCTTCGGAATTTCGGGCCGCCCTGTCGTTTCGCTCGCCTTGAATCGCCCTGTCTCCAGGGTCGCTGCCTCGGCGGTGGTCGGAAAACAGCGAGGTTTCGTCCCAGGCAGGTGTAGTGGCGAGCACTGTGTACCTTGAGAGTAGGCCAGTGTCGTGGTTTGTGCATCATGGGTGCCAACATGCAGGGGCTATATTATGATGTACTTGCCGCCTTTCCTGTTCTACTCCGTCGTATGGTCTCTTGGGTGCTTCTGATGATGCGGATTTTTAGATTTATCATCGCCGTGACTCGTGCGCTATACATTCGCGTTAACTTCAGCTTATACTGCAAGTGTTTGGTACGCCTCAACTTATTGGTCCCCGCGGTGCTCCTGGAGGGTGCCCTGTTCTTCGTCCCCAGCCAAGGTGCCCCCCAGTCCGCCCGCAAGGCTCTGCCGTCGATCGCTACCCTCACCGATGCGCTGAAATTGTCCGAGGTCGAGAGTGTCGCTGGCAATGTGTGTGTAACGTGGAAGTGGAACCCGGTCTGGCTCTCCTCGTTTATCCTTGCCGCCATTTCGTATTTCCATGCCATGAGTTCCATCCCGTCCATCCCCTCCGTCGGCGTCTGGAAGCTACTGGGCGCAACTGAGTATACTAGCCATTCTCTCTCTTACTTTTCCCCATCGGCCACCCTTAAGGAACGGCTTAAGAAGTTTGGCCATGGCTCCACGTGCCATCTCATCAGTCAGACTGGATGCATCTAGCTCCCAATCGTCTGTGCACGTATGCCCCGACTTCTGTTGGCACCTCAGTCTCCCGTCCCCGCTGCTTCTGCTGGTGCAACGCGCGTCAGCCCCCGTCCGTGCCCCCGTCTTTCGCCCGCGCCCCCGCCTTGCTCCCGCTTCCTCCGCTCGGCCTCTCTTCTGATTTGTGCTGCTCAGCTCGCCATAGCTCGAAGTGGTGGCCTCGTGTATCGCCCGCGAGAGAGTTAGCCTGTACGTGTGGCCATTGCCGTGCCCGTCTCCTACAGCTGCGGAGGCGCGCCCCGCCCGCCACCTGCGTGGCGCTGAGAGGATGACTGGTCGTCCCGCCGTCGTCGGTCGTCCCCTGGGGCTGTGTGCTCCTCCGCCGCCCACTCTTCCTCCACCCCCGTCCAGGGGCCGGCTATCGTCGTCGTTGTCATCGTCGCCGTCCTGTTTGTGGGTCCTGGGGATGGCAGGGCCGTGTATTTGTCGTTTTCGTGAACAGCTCCTTGTGAATGACAGTGGAACGAGGGCGGCGACGCCAGCGGAACTCTTCGAGAGCGCTAACGGCGAATGAACACAACATGTTGCAAGGGGTTCCTGGCGAACGAACTTGCGCCACGGGTACTGATGATGTTCGGAAGCGATGCGAACGGTTCTTGGGTCCAGATCAACACGTCCGTTAGACAGGCCGCGATGCTGTTGAATGACATGGCGCTTGCAAGTGGCCACGGCGCCATCTTTGGAAATAGCGATGTCGGCAGCAGTAATTCGGAAATCTTGGACATGACCTTGCCCGATTTTTTTTACGGAAATGATTGAATCAACTACGCCGGGCAATCAGCAATCATGAAACCAACAACACGTGAGATACACGGTTGTGTTGTTTCCAAGGCTGGCGGAAGTCATCGTCGTCGTCGTCGTCGTCGTCGTCCTCATATTTTTCTTCGTCCTTCCTCCTCCTCCGTTCTCCTACTTCCACCCTCCACCCCTCACTCTCTCCCACTCTCCCTTCCTCCCTGTGTCGATGTCGTCGCCAGACGGGAAGGAGGATGAGGTGGGAGGACAGGAGGCAACAGTCGATGCATGAGGGAGGAAGTGGAGAGGGGGAGGAGGAGGAGAAGGAGGAGGAGGAGGAGGAAGAGGAGGGGGGGAAACCGGAGGAGGAGGAGGAGGCGTCGGAGGAGGGGAAGACATGAACACTGATGATGATTTTGGGCGCTCTTGGTGGTTCCAGGGTGCTCCAGAGGGCTTCTATTGAGCACCCGCGGGGGAGACGGAGGAGGTTGTGGTGGTAGTGAATGTGGAAACTGCAAAAGAGGAGGATGATTAAGGATCAGGAGGAGGAGGAGGAGGAGGAGGAGGAGGAGGAGG
>CAUYUJ010004461.1:0-10000 GCA_963575745.1 Prorocentrum cordatum
GCTCCCTATGGGGCCACGAAGCGCTGTACTGGGTGGGTGAAACGCAGGGAGGAGAGGGGAGGAGGGGGAGGAGGGGGAGGAAGGAGAGAGAAGGAGAGGAGAGGAGAGGAGAGAGAGGAGAGGAGAGGAGAGGAGAGGAGGAGAGGAGAGGAGAGGAAGGAAGAGAGGAGAGGAGAGGAGAGGAGAGAGAGGAGAGGAGAGGAAGGAGAGAGAGGCGAGGAAGGAGAGGAGAGGAGAGGAGGAGAGGAGGAGGAAGAGGAGGAGAGAGGAGAGGAGCATTAGAGGAGGGGAGGAGGAGGAGAGAGGATAGAGGAGAGGAGGAGGAGGAGGAGGAGGAGGAGGATGATGAGGAGAAGGAGGAGGAGGGAGGAGAGGGGGAGGGGAGGAGAGGAGAGTGGAGAGGAGGAGGAGGAGGAGGAAGAGAGGAGGAGGAGGAGGAGGAGGAGGAGGAGGAGTAGGGGAGGAGGAGGATGAGGAAAGGGGAGGGAGAGAAGGAGGAGGAGGAGGAGGAGGAGGAGGAGGCCGAGGGGGGCCACAAACACACAAATAAAGGATGAGAAAGAGGGGGAGGAGGAAGAGGAGGAGGAGCAGCAGGAGCAGGAGGAGGAGGAGGAGGAGGGGGGAGGTTCGCATGGCGGCCCCGCTTCATTTTGGCGCACCCCGCACACGGTTCGTGGCCCCATAAAGGAGCTCCACCGAAGGCCCCGGCAGCAGGGTTCGCATGGCGGCCCCGCCCCATTTTGGCGCACCCCTCACACAGTTCGTGGCCCCATGCGGAGCTCCACTGAAGGCCCCAGTGGCAGGGTTCGCAAGGCGGCCCCGCCCCATTTTGGCGCACCCCGCACGCGCTTCGTCGCCCCATAAGAAGGCTCAACCGAAGGCCCCAGTGGCAGGGTTCGCATGGCGGCCCCGCGCCGTTTGGCACACCCCCCACACGGTTCGCGGCCCCATAGGGAGCTAGCTCCACCGAAGGCCCCAGCGACAGGGTTCGCATGGTGACCCCGCCTCAGGTTGGCGCACCCCCCACACAGTTTGTGGCCCCATAGGGAGCTCCACCGAAAGCCCCAGTGGCAGGGTTCGCATGGCGGCCCCGCGCCAGTTTGGCGCACCCCTCACACGGCTCGTGGCCCCATAGGGAGCTCCGCCGAAGGCCCCAGCGGCAGGGTTCGCATGGCGGCCCCGCGCCATTTTGGCGCACCCCTCACACAGTTCGTGGCCCCATTGTGAGCTCCACCGAAGGCCCCAGTGGCAGGGTTCGCACGGCGGCCCCGCCCCATTTCGGCGCGCCCCTCACACGGCCCGTGGCCCCACAGCGGACTCCACCGAAGGCCCCAGTGGCAGGGTTCGCAAGGCGGCCCAGCCCCATTTTGGCGCATCCCGCACACGGTTCGTGGCCCTATGGGGAGCTCCACTGAAGGCCCCAGTGGCAGGGTTCGCAAGGCGGCCCCGCCCCATTTTGGCGCACCCCGCATGCGCTTCGTCGCCCCACAGGGAGCTCCACCGTAGGCCCCAGCGGCAGGGTTCGCATGGAGGCCCCGCCCTATTTTGGCGCACCCCGCACACGGTTCGTGGCCCCACAGGGAGCTCCACCGAAGGCCCCAATGGTAGGGTTCGCGCGGCGGCCCCGCCCCATTTTGGCGCACCCCTGCGGTTCTCGCACTTGCACACGGTTGGGCCCTTCGCCCGGATATTGTGATGTCTGGTCTTGGGCGCCCCCGCCGATGCCACTGCTGTCGGCGCCGTCGCGGTGGTTCATGGGGGCGGTGTTCCTCTCGTCTGCTGGACCCACTGCGCCCTGGCCGTTGTCCGCCGCGAAGCGCGCGGAGCGTCGCGGTGCGGACTGAGGTCGGCTCTGCCCCGCGCGCCTGCTGTGCACGCGAACTCCCCCCGAAGGCGGGATGGGGGACCTCGGCGGCAGTGGCGCTGCCCTGTTCGGCGGGGCGTCGATGTGAAAGGTCGGTGCTGCTCGGAAGTCGACCGGCGCCATGCACTCCGTTGGTGATATGGCTGCTTCCCCTGGGGGGAGCGCATGGTATCGTTTCTGTTGTCACTGTTGGTTGAGCGAACCGTTCTTTTCAGTCTGCGATCGGCGCCGGTGCCTCGTCGCCCTCGAAGTCGCCGCGCTGGACATGGAACTTCTCAGACCAACTGAGGTAGCAGTCGCCGTTCCTCGGCTGCGTTGAGGCTGGCCCTCATGGCTCGACTTGAGGTAGCATCTGTTCGTTGCGCGGCCCAGGTCGTGCGATTTGACAGGGCCGTCGGCGCCAGGCGAGGTGGCCGGGCGTTCGTCTTCTGGCGCCGACCTAGCTACGTTGCCCAAGTTCTTCTCGCGGTGGAGTTCGCCCCTCTGGGCCTGGGCGCCGTGGTCCTCGATGTCAGAGATCTCGGAGTCAGGGATGGCGATGAGCCGGGCTCTCGAGCCATCATCTTGCAGCGTTTTCCCTTGCGGCGCCTGCAGGAGGGCAGCGATGGAGTCAGCGCCACAGCGCCGCCTGAACTGGTTGGCGAGGTCGCGGGCGAAGTCTGCTTCTCGTTCCTTCTGCATTGCGTGGATATCTGCGCGGGCGTCCCCGAGTTGTCGGGCACGGCGTTGCCTCTGCGCCTCTGCGACATGGTGCTTATTGCAAAGCTGCTGGAGAATGTGCCCCCGTGACTATATAGAGGTTTTGCTGCGTGGAGCTGGGGGGGGAGGGGGGTCGTAGCTTACACGTTCCGCTTGTAGCTCCCCTGTCGCCGCGCAGGCTTCTGTGCACTGGCGGAGCTGGGCGGCGCGGTTCTGCGCGCCCTCGGTCCGCCCTTCCAATACCATGATGGCTTCGATCTTGTCATGTCACTGCTTCTCCTCGGCGTGCATAATTTGATTTTGCCCGTAGATCTCGTTCTCGAGGTAGCGGATTCGTTGCTCTGAGAGGTTGCAGACGCTCTGGATGCGCTTGCTGGCCTGATCCTCGATGTTTACATTCTTAGTTTCGGCCTTTGCGAGTTCTTGTCGTAGTAGATAGTGTGCGTGCTGCTGTTTATGGAGTTGATGCGCTGCACCCCTTGTCTGTTGTAAGTCGCTGATGATGATCTGGCGCCTGTGCTCTAGGCGCTGCATGGCTTCATCTTTCTCTGCCAAGCTCTCCTCGAGGGCGCTGCACTTGATGATCGCATCCGCGACTCGTGGCTGCCGTGGTTGACGCATCTGAAGTCGCGCTTCTTCCAAGGCTTTTTGCAGGAGTTCGCCGGTGGCGGCTGTCCCTTGGTTGTTCTCGTAGCGTCGCCTTGATGATTGGGAGATGTTGTCGATGCGGCCTACGGCCTGCCGCGCGATGTCGTTAGCCTCGCGGAGCTCGTTCTTGAGATTCTCGAAGGTGATGCTGTCTGTCTCGGTCCTGTGCGCTGTGTGCCCTGCGATCTTCTCGGTTGCCGCCCCGATGATGTGGATATCTTTCTCGTGCTCCTCCATCTGATCACGCTCGAAGCGCTGGAGCTTGCGGCGGCTTTCCTTTCCGTGCTTGTAGTGGGACTCCTTCGTTTCCTCGAGCTGGTTGATGGTGGCTTTTTGCTGTGCGGCATGGCTTCGTCGTACCTCATCTTTCTGCTGTGCTGCTTGGAGTTCTTGCCGCAGCTCGTTGACGGTGGAGACCTCCGTGGGTGCTTGAATCACTGGTGACGCTGGTGACGTTTCTCCCATGCATCCTCTGCGCCGTCTCCCGATGTTGGGCGCTGGGGTGTCGGAACGTCATTGCTTCGCGCGCCTCCTGGGCGTCGTCGATGATTCGGCGTCGGCGTCGTCGTCCGAGCCGGCCCGCCCGGCGCCGTCGCGGAGCCTTCGAACCTGGCGAAGTCGATCTCCCAGCAGTGTGACTTTTTGCTGTACTTCCTCCAGCTGGTGATGCGCGTCGCCCATCTGGGCGACGGCGTCATTGATCATGTTCTCAACCTCTTTCCGTTGATCCTTTGCGTCGTGTGAATATAGCAACGTGGATTTCTGTAGTCGGCTCTTGGCGACAACGCCGTTGAAGTCGTAATCGTCGTCGGCGCGCCTCTGGGTGGTGGTGATGAGATAGCGACGTCGGCCTTGCAGTTCTTGCGGCACCCATTGACTTGATCGGAGCGGTGCATTGGCGGTTCCAGCGCTGCTGCCTCCTGGTTTCGGCGCGGGTCATGGGGGCGATGTTGGCAGCAACATAAACATATATATATATAGAGAGAGAGAGAGAGATTATCTTCTCCTGTCTGAGTTGCACGTTGAGGCTATGCTGTTGTTGTTTTTGTGTTTGCTGCTGGCGCTGCTGTCCCATGGAGCTGCTGCTGCCCGCGCCGCGGGTGTCGTCACGGCTGCGGGCGCGCCATTGTGTCCGAGGGGGTCCTGTGGTGTCCCATTGGTATTGCTCGCGTCGGTGCTGGTACTGCTGCTGGCGCCACTGTTTGTTATGGTAGCTGCCGACTGGAGTCTGGGCCATTTGGGGCGCCATGGTGGTGTCGGGTGGTCGAGGTGGTTGCTGAGCGCTGTGGTGGTCAGCGAGCAGTTGGCGTGCTCGGTCGAAGCGGAGGAGCACTCGAGCGTCGGCGCGCTCGCGGTGTAGGCGACGGTGCTAGGCAGGCGCCCTTGGCCGTCGGGAGGTCCGCTGGAGTGAGGACGTGGTGGCCCCGTAGTCTTAGTCGAGGTCGATGAAGACGCCCTTGGAGAGCTTGTAAAGATCGGTATGGATGATCAAAAGCACATAGCAAAGAACACTTGGAGATCTGAGCGCCGTAGACGTGGAACGGCTGGTACACTGTGAAGAAATAGTGGGCAAGGTACTTCTTTTCCGTGGGCGCATGGCGCCGCGATGGCCGCTGCCCGGCCGTGGCGGGGGGAGCGCTCCTTCCCTCCCGGCGACCTCGGACAAACGCATCCTCCTCCTCCTCCTCCTCCGCCTCCTCCTCCTCCTCCTCCTCCTCCTCCTCCTCCTCCTCCTCCTCCTCCTATTCCTCCTCCTCCTCCTACTCCTCTTACTCACCCCAATTGAGTCACTCAGCCGCGTGCCACCCTTTTGTGCCTCTCTCTCCCCCTTCCTTTGCCACGCCCTATTCCCCCTTTTCGCGCTGCTCGCTCCACTGTCCCATCCCAGTATTCACTGTCGGAGTTATTCCCAGTACCCACATGCTCATCCAACCTGGCGCGTTCTCGCCTTTACCATCTACCTCTGTTCCAGGTTACAACCTCCACGCAAGGTGGGTCAAACACCAGCCCATTGATTGACGCTATCCCCCTCACGTGTGACTGGTCCAGACTTCCCTCGCTGTCCCTCTGTCCTCACACGCTTTTCTGCTACCCGACTGCACGCCCGTTATGTCTCTCGCCCAGGCCCTTCAAAGAAGGTCTAACGCACTCAAAGCCAATCTCGGAAAATCATCCGCACACACACATTGAGATGTCACGCTCTGGCCTGAAACATGTTACGCGAGTCCGCACCACTTCGGGACGGGCGATCATCACACCCATCCTGACGTCAGACACCAGCCACTTTCGAGGCTGAATAATCCGCCAGTGTCATCCACCCTCTTCCTCCTCATCCTCCTTCTCCTCCTCCTTTTTCTTCTCCTCCTAATCCTCCTCCTCATGATTCGCCTTTTCCTCCTCCTCTTCCTCCTCCTCCTCCTCCTCCTCCTCCTCCTCCTCCTCGTGCTCCTCCTCCTCCTCCCCCTCCCCCGGCCCCTCCTCCTCCTCCTCCTCCTCCTCCTCCTCCTCCTCCTCCTCCTCCTCCTCCTCCTCCCCCTCCTCCCCCTCCTACTCCACCTCCTCTGGCTGCCCAGTTGCTGACCGAGCGCCTCCTCCAGCGCTGGCTTCCGCTTCTTGGGCAGCACCTCCGGGGGGGGGGAGGGAGAGAAGGCGAAACCCGGCGGGCGCCAGGAGCCCCGTGCCTCAGCGCTCCCACCCTCGCAGCTCACGGGCGGCAGCGCACAGAACCATCAGGCTCCCCTCTGCCGTGCACGCCTGCGCCTGTCGGGCAGGAGTCCTGCGGCCACCGTGCTACTAGAAGGAGCGCAGACGTAGGAACGAGGGAGCCTTTCCGGCCGCGGCGGGCCGAGGCTCTCAAACAGATTCTACGACATGAGTTTTAGGAGCAGCCCGAGTACCCAAAGCCCATCCTGAGCCCAAAGTTGTCCTTATCTCAGCATCTCGACTGCGAGCCGCACGGGGGTCCCAGATGCACCAACCCCGGTGGGGCCACAGACACGGAAGACGATGGCTGCTGTGGAGACGCGGTAGTCCTGCATGTTGGGAGGCGTACACGTCGTTCATTTCTGATCGTGCTCATCTCTAATTGCGCTCGTTTCTAATTGTTCCTGACCCCTAGTGGCCAGAAAGAGGCCCAGGATTAAACAATTAGAAATGAAAGGATCTTGGTTCTTGGCCCCCAGAAAATCAAAGAACTTTCGAAGAATGAGAAATGAACGATGTGTATCTTTACACCCACCTATCCGGGGCGAGTTCTGTTAGGGATTGCGCGGGCCTCAACGGCGATGGCTCAGCTGCCGACAGGGGGTACGAATCCCGCCCGCCACGTCCAGGGCGCACTTGGACGGGCACGGGCGAGGCCGCCACTGTTTGGTTCAGGCACCGCCGGCACCCCACACCTGCCGTGGGGCAACGAGGGGAGTGGGCGGGTGCAGGGCGACACCCCGCCTGGCCCCCGCACCCCCTCCCTCTGCAGTGTCGGCGTCCCCCAGCCCACCCCACTTGAAGCTTTTTTGCCTCGGCATCTGGAAACTTCCGCTTCGAGCCCCGCTCTGGTGCCGTCGTCCAAGTCCTGAGTCTCCTCGGCCCCAGAAATTTCTGGGGGTCAAAATCTGATTTCCTGCGGCCTGATCGGTGTTCCAGAATAACGTTGAGCCGCTTGGCCTGATACCTTCGCAAATTCTCGTTGCCCCGAAATTTCGTCTACCAATTTGGGCCTTGGATTAGTTCCCGGATTTTTCAAAGGCCCACTTGGCCACGGGAACGCAGACGACCGCAAGCGCGCCACCGCTGGGACCATACGTGAATCCCCCCACGGTGCACGATCCGTGCGAGGGAGTTGCCGAACTGATCTCGGCGTTCGCAGGAACAGCAGCGGGTGGCAGCGACGCGACGACAGCAGCATACAGTCGGCAACGCAGCAGCGGCGCCAACGGCAGTGGGAGGCGGGAGGAAGAGGAGGAGGAAAACATAGGGTGCTGCGGAGGGAAAGCGAAGGACAAATCAACTACACAGTATTGAAAGACAGATCGATGCCACAAAAAACATGGCACAAATTACATACCGGGGAAATAAATTCGTGTATAGATGCACTCATTCCTCCGACGGAGGCCCACCAAGATAAAGGACACACTCTAGCCCAAGAGGACCCCGAAGAAGCCTCAGGAGGGGCCCAAAAGGGGGAGCTCGAACCTACATGTCGAGCCCTCCGCCCCAGGAGGAGCCCCGAGACCGCCAGCAGGCGCCCAACATACCCCCAGTAGGTGCCAAGAGGCCCCTGAGAGGCCCAAAAGATGCCCCAATAGGCACCTCAACCTTCTCCCAAGGGGCAAGAAGTTTCACCCGCGGACTTCGTCTCTGAGCGCCCACTGGGCTGAGGGGCGTGCGAGACTTACAGGGCAGTTTTTAATTTAATACATCGGATTTTAAACATATGGGATTTTTTAATACATGATTAATGTATGAATGAATTGTTTCATGAGCTCATCGTTGTTTTTAATACTAAATCCCTGCATGTTTAATACATGATCCGCACGCGGAGCATGTATTAAAAACGGCACTGTAACTGCGAGAGCTCCTTACAGAGCTTTGGCCACCTCGTTCCATCCCCCCAGAGGGGTTCGCCACTCCGCCGCCCCCAGCTGCGCCATCGACTCTCTTCGAGCCCCAAAGGCGGCTTCCAGGCGGCGTCCAAAACGAGCTCGCACTTCAGACCGCTCCTGATACGTCTTCGGAGCGCATTTGGACTCCATGTGGGCCGCTTCGGCCCCCCCCCTTCGCCCTCACACTCGCCTCCCGATCCGAGCCTAAAACGGTCCAGATCCTGGCCGTGTGGTGATGACATGCGGACGGGGCTGTGGATCAACGCGGAGGGAGGAGGAGGAGGAGGAGGAGGATTTGGGAGCAGGAGGAGGAGGGGGAGGAGGGGAGGGGGAGGAGAGGGAGGAGGAGGAGGAGGTGGAGGAGGAGGACGGGGAGGGGGGAGGAGGAGGAGGAGAGGAGGAGGAGGGAGGAGAGGAGGAGGAGGAGGAGGAGGAGGTGAGGGAGAGGAGGAGGAGGAGGAGGAGGAGGAGGAGGAGGAGGAGGAGAGGAGAGGAGGGCGGAGGAGGGAGGAGGAGGAGGAGGAGAGGGGGTGAGCAAGCTCGTGGGCGTTTGAGAGTGGAGGAGGAGGGGGAGGAGGACGAGGGGGAGGAGGGAGGGGGAGGGGGAGGGGGGGAAGGAAACAGGAGGAGGAGGAGGGGGAGGGAGGAGGAGGAGGAGGAGGAGGAGGAGGAGGAACAGGAGGAGGAGGAAGAGGAGGAAGAGTTTCGCTTGGGCCGTCCAAAAACCCACCTGTGCCGCCTCGGGCCCGTCTCGGCCCCCGTTAGGGGCCCTCCTCGGGGCCCTCCTTCTGCCCTCGCGGGCGCCTCTTTGGGCCGTTGTCGGGTCGTCTCTGGATGCTCTTGGGCAGTGTTCTGGCCATCCCTGGCCTCCTGATGTGGCGTCTTCGCCTCTTCGGGCGAGAATTGGAAATGGGCGGGCGGGGAACGCGAAGCGTCCTGAAGATGTCCGCCAAGAAAGAACGCACTCTACATACCCCGCCCTGGCCCAAGAATCAGCCACCGTGCATTCAGCAACTATTGGAGTGTCCCAACCTCGTACACATGTGCGCGCGGAAAAATCAAACAATCTCTAAAAGGCACTCCTGAGCGCTCCCAACGTTTCTACCGTGGGCCTCCGGGACACCCACCCCGCCGAAACCGACTCCAACAACCCACAATAGTCTCCCACGCGACGCTCAAAAGGGCTCAGGAACTCTCGGTAGCTTCAAGAGACCGTCCTGGGACTCCATCGGGGGTCTCTTGGGCCGTCTTCGAGGCCCTTGGGGCGGGCCCAAGAGGCCAAAATCACTGAAAAGCTAGAAAAACTGTTATGTGATGTTCATATGCTCTGCTACTTGGCCTCCAGGCGTCCACGACGGCCCACAAGGCTCCGAGTGCCCGCCCAAGAGAGCTCCCGAGGCCCCCAAGGAAGGGCCCAGGAAGCTCCCAATAGGCTCCCTCGAGAGGAGGCACTTGAACGGTACGCTTTGGAGCCCTCCGTGTCAAGATGGCCCCCAGCACGGCCAGCGGGGCCATGGGATGCCCCCAAGAGGTACCCTCCCCGGGCCCTCCCCCTACCCCCTCCCCTGGACCTGGACAGGGGGTTCGCGAGGTGTCAGAGGGCCTTTTTTCGCCCAAGATGGCTCCAAGAGGGCCTCAGAGAGACCAAGATAGCCTCCAAGATCGCTCAAGATAGCCCAACATGGCTCAATATAGCTAACAGCATGCCTCCAAGAGGCCCCAAGAGGGCCACAAGACGGTTCCAGGTGTTCTTGGCGACCCTTCAGGACCTCCCCGAGAAGCCAAAATCCTTCAAAAATCTTAAGAAAATCACTGATGATTGCCTTCTCGCCTTTTCGCTTCCGATGCGTTCTTGGGACCTCAAGATGGCCCTGAGATGGCCCAAGAGAGCTCCAAGAAGGGCCCAAGAGGCCCCCAAGACTGCCCCAAGAGCGCCCAAGATCGCCCCAAGAGGACAACAAGAGCGCCCCAAGAGGCTATTTCGATGGCCCTGGAGGGGGAAGGCAAATCGAGGACCCCCGCTTCCTTTGATCGATGGTCTCCAACATGGCCCCTAGGAGGCGCTCCGCAGCTCCCAAGAGGGTCCTACGAGAGGCCCAAGAGAGCCCCAAGACGGCCCCATGCGGGCCCCAAGGCGCCCCAAAAGAGCCCCAAGAGCCCAGGAGGACCCCAAGACCCCCCAAAGAGC